>PRKT01000859.1:145362-188580 GCA_003671525.1 Saccostrea glomerata | reverse complement strand
GGAGTTCTTAAAACCGACGAAAAAATGTCAAAAGTTCTTCAAAATTTCCAATTCATAAATAGTAAGAGGCAACCGAAGAACCTCCGCCGCTTATTGTGCAAGTCGCATTTTCAACAAAATAATGTGCACTCAGTCAGCAAATGCCCTGACCGTCGCTGTGGAACATGTCCATAATAAGAGAAGGAAATACCTTTAAAATTGGGCCCAAAGATTTTAAAGTTAATGCTAATATGTCTTGTGGTTCTAAAAACGTCATATATTGTATAACGTGTGCAGGATGTGACCAATTTTACATCGGCGAGACTAGAACTACTCTCCGTACCCGTATACGAATCCACAAACAACATATTCAACATCCGGAGTACAGACAGGTTAAAGTAAGTGAACACCTGGACCAATGCGGTAACGGACATTTCACCGTGTTCCCCTTTTACAAACTGTTTACCGACAGTACGGTAGAAAGAAGAGAAAAAGAAAAACATTTCATTAAGTCTTTAAAACCAACTTTGAACAGTTTAGCATAGTTTATTATATTTTATATACATGTATGTTTATTTCTCATATGTTAAACATATACGCTTTTGCTTGTTTCCCGAACATTCATTGTGACGTCATTGTATTGTTGACAACGTCATTACCATAACATTTTAACGTCAAATTTTCAAAGTAAAACGTCTGAAGAATTTGAATGAAAGCGCTAACGTTTTACAACTAGTGTTGTCGTTTTTTTCTTTTTTTAAATATTTATTGCCGGACACTGTGACTATTATATAATTTATTATATACAAACTTTGGATCATTGGCATAATACCGAGGAGCCAAGGGAAATATTTTCGAAGAATAATGTATTTTCACGATATAATCAAAAGAGACCCCCCTGCACCAAAACGCAAACCCCCGACACAGGGGCCATGAAATTCAGAAATATGGAAGAGGCCCTCTTGCTCATCATGAAAAATATCCTAAGTTAGTTAATTTAATACGCAGGAGCAAAGAAGAAGATTTTCTCAAAATGATGCATTCCATTATATAATCAATAGAGCCCCGTCCTAACGCTAGAACCCCTGACCCTAGGGCCGTATAATTAACAATTTTGGAAGAGACGCTCTTGCTCATCGTAACTATGTACTTAGTTAGTTTATTTGATAACCAGAAGCAGAGAAAAAGATTTTCAAAGAAATTCACAATTTAGGAAAAAGCACTCTTGCTTATCATAACTATGTTCTTACTTAGTTTTTTAATACCCAGGAGCAAAATAGATTTTCAAAGAAAAAATGCATTTTCACTTTATAATCTATATAGCCCTCCCCCAGCACTAGAGCCCCTGATATCAGATAAAAGAGCTTAGAGTTCTACTCCATTTCTGTTGAATATGCTTTTAGAAAAGATTCAGAGTTTTTGAGATATCTAAAAGAATTCCCTCCTGTTTAATGTCTTACATTTTGATCCTTACAGAGATTCCTCACTAAACACTTCCAGACATTTTGAAAACTGATCAACAGCGATGTGCCATCTTTCATCGCTGTATGATTTTAAGTTACTAATACATTTCACATAGTAACACTTAGACTCTAAAAATTTGAAGAAATCAATTGAGTCATCACCGAGAAATCTTCTGCACAAAATCGGTACAGAAGAAAAGAAAAATAATTAGATGCCCTCTTGTTGCGAGCAACGTGTAGCCCTTCTGCTTACTTGACGCTTCTATTAATTATTCTTCGGTTTCTTTTTTACCTTTATTAGGGTCTTCCGTCTTTTATTTTTCTATTGTTTTTTTCACTTTTATCATTATTCCTCTTTTTCTTACAATATTTGTGCAGAAGATTTCTCGGAGATGGCCTGATCGATTAAGTTGAAATTTTCAGGAAAGATGTGTTTTCAACTAAATCTGATTCTTTTTTTTCATTTGTTTTGAAAATCACTTCCCGTCGGAAGTTATCGCCCTTTGATCGAAATTTTGATGACCCCCATGTCTGTGATGGAACTCAATAGCGACTTAAGCTAGATCCCTGATTTTTTCAGGGATGATGGAGGACATAATGCAACATTGCAACACGGTCAGGAAATTTTCCGGAAGTTCCTAGTATGGAAGCTCGGTAGGGGTCAAAATTTAGGACACGAATCATGACTGATTTTTTGAGACATTTTGCATTATATCTTTGAAGTATAATTATTTTGTTAAAACATACTGAGCAATATTTGTGCAGAATGACAAAATCGTCAATATGATATAAAGAAAAAAAAGTGCAAACTCATCAGATTAGGGGCAGAAAGGGGCCAAAAATCTTTATTTAATAAATTTTTAGCAATCAATATTTTATCATACATTACTGGGGCAGAAAACTGTTTATCTGAGCAATCTACAACCATATATCATGATTTTACTGTCGTATGAAACATACTCAGGGGCCAAAGGGGACAAGAATGCTAAATCTTTGATGCTTTATATCTCGAAACTGAGAAATGTTTTGATAAGTAATATTGAAGAAAAGATGTTCAAAATCATGTTCTGAACAATATTCAACCTTTCATTTTTCGCCAAACGTCCCCATTAAGGAGTTGAAGGGTTGGCCCCTAAACATTTCTTGTGCAAATAACTCGAGAACGAAAACGAATCTCTGGATAGTTGATGAACAAAAAGTGAACAAACTCAATAGAGCTTTAAGATGGTATGAAGAAAAAAGGGCTGATCCCTAATATTAGGGACCGTGAGGGGCCAAAAGTCGAATTTTGAGATCTTTAATGTTCAATGTCTTTTTACAGATTATGGAGGAAAAATCGTTCTTCTTCAAGATCTTTATCATTATATTTGAATGAAAATCTCAATTATAATCTTATATCATCTGATCAAGAGTCGGGCCGAAGACCCAATCGTTGCACGCAACGAGATCGTATCTTTTTAAGGTCATCCGTTACCAACGGAAGACCTTATTGTTTTCGTTCGGTTCCTTTTTCCCTATAATTAAGGTCTTCCGTTTCCAACGGAAGACCTTATTGTTTTCGTTTGGTATCTTTTTCCCTATTATTTTTTTTCAACCAATTTTTGTGCACGCGATTTCCCAGAGATGGTTCGACCGATGTACACCAAATTTGCATATGTAATAGCTATTCAATCGATCTTGATAGGTTTTTTTTATTTTTGCTCTCATCACTTCCGGTTGTGAGATATGGGCAATTTTATGATTTTTAGAGGGTCTGCTTGTCCTGGAAACTCCTCAAGAACGACTTGAGATATTGACTCAAGATTTTCAGTGAAAGTAAATGAAGGTTTGCTAAGTTGCAGGAAGGCAATAATCCCGCAATTATTTGAATAAGATTATCAAAAAGATTAAAACAGAGGAAAAATGAAACTATTTACAATCAGACAGAAATTTTAAATAAAATTAGGATGTATTACAAATCTCTCTATACTTCTGTAGATGCAGAACTTCTCGACATAGATATTGCAGAAATTATAACAGTTACTGAGGTTCCAAAACTTTAAAATCTTATTGCCAAAACACTTGAGGGAAAAATTTAGGAAAATGAAGTCTTAGAGGTGTTAAAAAACATGAAAAACCATAAGTCACAATGAAGTGATGGCTTTATCGCAGAATTTTTAAAATTTTTTTGGTCAGATTTAAAACTCTTTATAGTACTTGCCATAAATGACATATTTCAGAGGAAAGAACTTCCCATTTCCCAAAGATTAGGGTTAATTACATGCTTACCAAAAGGTGATACGACAAGAGAATTTTTGAAAAATTGGCGACCTATCACACTTTTAAATGTGTTTTATAAACTTTTATCAGGTTGTATTAGTCATAGAATAAGACCCACCCTGGACAATATCATATCAAATACTCAACTTGGATTTTTAAAAGGAAGATATATAGGTGAAAATACCAGATTTCTTTATGATCTTATGGATTACACTGAATCTAGAAATATACCGGGATTGCTTGTACTTATAGACTTCGAAAAAGCTTTTGATTCAATATCCTTGACCTTTGTGTATAAAGTATTAGAATTTTTTTGGTTTGGTAAAAACATTATTGAATGGGTAAAAATTCTAAATACAAAATTTTGTGCGTCGGTGCTTCAATGTGGATCTTTATCCGAACAGTTTTATATCCAAAGAGGATGTCGTCAGGGAGATCCCTTGGCACCTTATCTGTTTCTTCTTTGTGCAGAAATTCTTGCAATTATGATCAAACAAAATCAAAGTATCAAAGGAATTGTTATTAACAAAACAGAACATAAAATATCCCGATATGCAGATGATACGTGGCTTGCCCTTGACGGTTCACCTAAATCACTTTTTGCAGCATTAGATACAATTAATTTTTGCTCAAAGTTTATAGGACTTAAAATTAACAGCTCAAAAACTAAAATTGTTTGGATAGGTTAAAAAAATCTCTAATCAAGTTTTCCATCATTCTCGTTGGAAACTTGAATGGGGTTGTACAACTTTCAATTTACTTGGAATTAATTTTTCAGTAGAACTAGATAAAATTATTGATTTAAACTACAATGTTCAAATACCAAAGATCAAAGCATTAATTCAGCAATGGAAAAGAAGGGTTCTTACTCCTATTGGCACAGTTACAGTTCTTAAAACATTAGTTTCACCAAAACTTAACCATCTTTTTATATCTTTACCAAATCCAAGTAAAGAAACTCTATCATTATTGAACGGAGAAGTCTTTGAGTTTATATGGAAATCAAAATGTGAAATTAAAAGGAAAGTTATTACTCAGGATTTTTTAAAAGGAGGATTAAAAATGTCGGCTATAAATAACTTTATTACATCTCTTAAGTGCTCCTGGATTAAAAGATTAACAAAAAGTAATCAACCAAGGTTAGATAGTTTTTTGGCAATTAATGGTAAAGACATATTGCATGAAGCTTTTGATTTTTGCGAAGAGTATGTGTCTTGCTTTATTGTAAAAAATAACAACATATTTTGGAAAGATGTGTTTAATTCATGGTTATATTTCATGAATACACTCAACAACAATTCATATATGAAAACTAAGTATCTGAACTTACCTGTGTGGTACAATCCCAATATAAAAATTGGAAACAAAATAATTTTTGTAAAGACTTGGTATGTAAATGGCGTTAAAAGTGTTTGTGATTTTTTAGACAATGAAGGAAATTTTTTAAATGTTACTGATTTTGGAAATAGATTTCATTTGTCTAATGTTTGCATTTTGCAATATAACAGTATTATTTGTGCTATATCCAGGTTTTTAAAAACAATGTCTGTAGATATATCATCTGTTAAGAGGGAATGTACCCCTGTTATTCCTTTTTATTTTGAAAATATTATTGTACATGTAAAGTGCACTAAAATTATTTCTAGATATTTGAATAGTAACAACATCATTCCTACATCAATATCTAGATGGAACCAGGAACTATCAATGCTTTTAGAATCTGATATTTGTGTTCAAGATGTTTTTAAGATTTGTTTCAGAACAACTATGGATACTTCTGCTCAATGGTTACAGTATAGAATCCTACATAGAATCCTTCCAGTGAAATATTATTTGAAGAAAATAAGTATCTTATCTGATGATCATTGTACCTTTTGTAAACAGCATATAGAAACAATACGACATATATTTTTAAATTGTACAAATATTTCTTCATTATGGAGTAATCTTAGCATGCACATATTTACAAAAACTTCTAAAAGAGTTGGATTTAACAAATGCATTATTATTTTAGGTGAAACGCCATTTTCTTATCATAATAGGATGATAAATTTCATTATTTTATATACAAAGCAATATATCTTTTCTTGTTTAAAGCAGAACAAAATGCCTATGATTACTGGGCTGCTACATCATTTAACTCTTAAGTACAAAGTAGAAAAATGCATATCAATTCAAAATTTTACAATGAACAATTTTGATAATCTATGGTCACCATGGATTAATATTTTTGAGTTATAAACACTTATTTAAACACCAACTTTAAATATTTCTTGAATTTTATATATTTTATATTTCATTCTTTTCTTGTTTAAATTCAGAGGGGAAGTGTGAATGTGTGTGTGAATGTGGTTTAAAAACTTGATATGTCACTTCTTGAAATAATAATAATAAAAAAAAGAGTTGCAGGCAGGCGTCCAAATCTTCATAGCGCAAAAGGCGCCGAAACTGGGTAGAGCCCGAAAAATCTCACAAAATTTGACATCTTTTGTTTTATATCTTCGTATCTATTCATAATTTTTTCGTATCTATTCATAATTTTTTCAAAACATACAGAAGAAAAGTTGTGCAGATTTACAACTCCTTCCATTTGAGCTCAAGAAAAAGGGACTGACTTCTCAAATTAGGGGATCAGAGGGGCCAAAAGTCTTTCATCTATAACTCTTTAATGGTCAATATTTTGTTATACATTACAGAAGCAAATATATTCATCTTAACAATTTGCAACACTACATGATAAAATTTGGATCAGATGTTACGTAATTAGGGGTCACAGGGGGCCAGAATGGCAAATCTTTGACACTTTATATCTCAAAAATGGGGAATATTTTGATAAGCAATATTGAACGAAAGATGGTCAGAATAATTTTATAAACAATATGCATACTTTGAATTCTTGCGAAACGTCCCATTAAGGACTTTGAGCGACGGTCCCTTAATATTTCCATTCATCATATCTCCACAACGAATAGAGATCTCTGAATAAATGTTGAACGAAAAATCTTCAAAATCACAAGACCTTTCATTGGAGTTCAAGAAAAAGGGACTGACTTCTCAAATTAGGGGATGAGAGAGGCCAAAAGTCTTTTATCTATAACTCTTTAATGATCAATATTTTGTTTTACATTACAGAAGCAAAGATATTCATCATAACGATTTGCAACAATACATGATAAAATTTGGATAATTTGTTACGTAATTTACAAGGGGTCAGAATGTCAAATTATTGACACTTTATATCACAAAAAAATGTGGAAAAATTTGATAAGAAATATAGAACAAAAGATGATCAGAATAATGTTCTAAAAATAAACATACTTTGAATTTTTGTAAAACAGTCCCATTTGGGACCTTTAGCGATGACCCCTAAATAAATCCATTCAGCATATCTCCACAACGAAAAGAAATCTCTGAATAAGTGTTGAACAAAACCTTTCATTTGATATCAAGAAAAGGGGCTGACCCTTAAATTAGGGGCTCAGAAGGACCAAATGACTTTCATCTATTACTCTCTTATGATCAATATTTTGTTATACATAACTGAAGGAACTATTCATCTTAACGATTTGCAACAATATATGATAAAATTTGGATCAAATGTTACGTAATAAGGGGTTACAAGGGGCCAGAATATCAAATCTTTGACGCTTTATATCTAAAAAAGGGGGAATATTTTGATAAGCAATATTGAACAAAAGATGGTCAGAAAAATGCTCTAAACAATATGCATACTTTGAATATTTGTAAAAGGGCCCCATTAAGGACTTGTAGGAGTGGCCCCTAAATATTTCCATTTAGCATATCTCCACAACGAATAGAAATCTCTGAATAAGTGTTGAACAAATAATCTTCAAAATCAAAAGACCTTTCATTTGATATCAAGAAAAAGGGACTGACTCTTCAAATAAGGAGCTCAGAGGGGCAAAAGTCTTTTATCTATAACTCTATAATTATCAATATTTTGTTATATATAATACTGAAGCAAAAGTATTTATCTTACCGATTTGCAACAATATATGATACTATTTTGATCATATGTTACGTAATAAGGGGTTACAAGGGCCCAGAATGGCAAATCTTTGAGGCTTTATATCTCGAAAGGGGGACATATTTGATAAGCAATATTGAACAACAGATTATCAGAATAATGTTCTAAACAATATGCATACTTTGACTTTTTGTAAAAGGCCCCATTAAGGATTTGTAGGAGTCGCCCCTAAATATTTCCATTCAGCATATCTCCACAAACAAAAGAAATCTTTGAATAGGTGTTGAACAAATAGTCTTTGAAATCACAAGACCTTGCATTAGATGTCAAGAAAAAGGGGCTGACTCCTTTAATTAGGGGCTTAGAGTGGTCAATAGTCTTTCATCTTAAACTCTTTCATGATCATTTTTTTCATAAGTAAAAATTATGAGAAGCAAAATTATTCATCTTAACGATTTGCAACAATATATATAAAATTTTGATCATATGTTACGTAATAAGGGGTTGCAAGGGGGCAAAATGCTATTTTTATATGCTTTACGTCTTGAAAAGGGGGAGTATTTTTCTAAGCCTTATTGAACAAAAAGATGTTCAGAATTTCGTGATAAAAATCAGAAACTTTAAAATTAATGAAGGAAAACTTGATTTCATTCTCTTTAAACGAATTTCTCAGTCAAAATCACATCTCATCTTATCGAGAAATTCAACGGAAGACCTACTCGTTGCTCGCAACGAGATCTCATCTAGTAAATATCCTTCAGAAGACCTTATTTTTTTCCATCGGTTTCCTATTATTATTAAGGTCTTCCGTCTTCACGGAGACCTTATAGTGATTGTATTGTTTCTTCTAATTTTTTTTATTGACAAAATTTTGTGCAGGCGATTTCTCAAAAACTATTCAGCAGTTTTATATGAAACGTTCACAAAATATGTGTCATTAAATGTAGTTGTTACGTCCGAAGAGAAATTTGGATTATTCTCTTCTGGTGCCAGGTTATGGACAATTTCCTGATTTTAAAATGCGATTTTGTCGCCCCTTTTTGTCGAAAATGGCTAAGTATATGATATGGAGACTTATTGGAGATGATAAATTATGACTTTCTGGTTTGCGGAATTCCCGTTTCGTGCGTCGTCAGTACTTCCGGTCGTTGCGAGATGCAAATTTAAAAAAAAAATCGTATTTTCTTACTTTTTTGTTTTATATTTTTCATTTATTTTTGGTATGTTGATAGAAACCTTTCTTATAATGCTTACTATATAATTTGTTTCAATATTGAGCAATCTAAACTCTACATATTAGCATTTGAAAATCTGAAGCGGGTCCAAAATGGCGGCTGTCTCAGTCAACGCCAACATTTCGCAATAGGGGTTTACGGAGGCAGCCGAGCGTTTGCTTAAACGAAAGTAACAAAAGATTATTAAATGAAATGTTAAGGAATACTTGGATTGTCATGTCGTAGTTACGTTGCAGTTCTGTGTCAAACTAACGTCTTCTATAGTTGGTTTTGGCTGGTTTTCAAAGTAGAAAAAGAAAAGACTAAATGTGCAAATGAAATTCGATACCTAATGTCTTTTGTGCATCACGGAAAAATAGATCTTAAATCATACTTATAAGTACTACTTTCTCAAAAAAGAATAGCAATTAATATTGTCAGTATATATCTTAACAACAAGTTTTTCCTCTGCGCACTTTTGTCATATTAAACTAATAAATAAGACAAAAATAAGAATACGATTTTTTTAAAGATCGCTTCGTGGAGTTTATTTCAGCATTCTTGTCTCAAAGTCCTGATTCAAGTTATTGAGCATAAATGATATCTGATTCCTTGACCGTGGTAGGGCGAGCCATGTTTTCGGCGAAACGTTTCAATCTTTTTTCGATTAACTAATCGTGAAAGTTCACTTTGGTTATAAACAGGAAATTAAAAAAAAATTCATAACCTTTTCACTGCTTTAGTGTTACATGCATACATACAATATAGATAATGTAAAATGTGTTAAATATCCTCTCTAAACCTCGAATCTTAGACTATAAGAACGTTCTTTCTTTAATTTCATTGAAGCTATCACACCTACTTAATAGAACATTCCAAAGAAAAGGCGCGAAGATTAACTCGTGGCGTTTGGCGCTAAATTTTGAGTAGTGACCCGCCATTAATAATTTTAAGAGAGAAGCACTGTTTCGTTAATATATACAAGTAGATTTTTTATTTTTTTCAATATTTTTCTTTCGGATTTACAGGGTTTATAGATCGTCTACAACGATATCTATATATGTTTTCATTTTTTTCATTCGTGCCTTTATTGCAAAGATATGACCGAACCAAACTTAGTCTTACTGTCGGGGGTTCGAATCCCGCTCGGGGCGTTCCCCAAATTTTTTCTTTGTTTTTGTCTTTTTTCAGTTGCAATTACTTTTCACTCTTTTATGACATGTGTGGACGATTTTGCCGATTTTTAAAAGCTATATTTGGAGATATTTTGTGAAATAATTGGAACAATCACGATCTGTGTTGAGAAACTACTGTAAATCAACGTAAACGAAAAAAATACATTATGAAATCTATTTCATGGGATGACGCAGCATAGAACGCAAAAGGGAAGTCGGTCGGAAGACCTGCTTGTTGCACCAGCAACAAGAACGCATCTAGTTAAAGTCTTCCGTTTCCAACGGAAGACCTTCTACTGATTCTGTTGTTTCTTTTCCACTATTATTATTTTTTTCTTTCCGATTTTGTGCAGACGATTTCTCGAGAACGCCTTGACAGTTTTTCTTGAAACTTTCAGCAATGATAGTAAACTATTTGCACTTTAAGCGTTTTATTTATTTTGCCGTCGTCATTTCCGGTCGCGAGATATGGCCATTTTTCTGTTTTTAAAGTGTCATTTTGTCCGAGAGTGTTTTCAAAAAACGGTTGGAGATTGAGTCCTGAAATTTTCAGGGATGATAGATTATGACTCCTAAATTTGAGAAGGATATGTGGTTTTTGTTGTCGTCGCGTCCGTCGTCCACCGGAAGTAGTTTAAAAATATGCAAAATTTTATTTCTTTTTTTATTTTTTAAATGATTCTTATCGAGGCAAATAGAGTGTCTCGAGTAATATTATGTCCACCGGAAGTTATTTTTTCCAAACCGGAAGTAGTCAAAAAAATGAGCATTTTTCCTCGAAATTATTAGGAATGGTTCCTTCACACTCAGAGAGGAGTTATAGGTCATTTAAAGTACTTCCGGTCACACTGGAAGTGAATTTTAAAGACTGGAAGTTGTCTGAAATTTACAAATTTCACTCTTAAATGTGTTCTCACGTATTTTGAATAATTGATCTGAACTCTTTTTTTCATTTAAAGTTGTTTTATAACCTTATCAAAAATCGAACGGAAGACCTACTCGTTGCTCGAAACGAGGTCTCATGTAGTTATTACTATTATTCTTTTTTCATAGTTATGGCGATATCTCAGCTGTGACTATACGGATTTCAAAGATCTTTACAGGAAAGATGCATCCCGTTAATATCTCCAGACGTGTTTTTCAGTTTTCAAAAATTGCTTCCATTCGCGATTTTTGGGGGAAATTTGTATTTTTTAAATGGATTCTTGTACCCTACTTTTCTCAAAAACGGCTAACGATATGACTTTGCAACTCACGGACGTAAAAGAACATCACATGTAGATGTGTCGAACGTCCTTTATTTTTTGTCATTCTTATTTCCGGTCGCAAACTGAAGTGAATTCAAAATTAAAAGTCTAATTTTTCCACTTTTTTGTTTTTCAATATTATTCTTTCGGATTTACAGGGTTTATAGAGCGTCTTCAAAGATATCTTTATATGTTTTCATTTTTTTTTTCATGCGTGTGTTTATTGCAAAGATATGACCGGACTCAAAAAGATTTATAAAATAAAAAAGGTGTTGTGTTATTCCACCTTTATAAAGTTGTATGAAATATATAAACCATTGCTTATTTATGTACCTGGTTTGGCTGGTTCATTCATTCGGCTCTTTGACCTTTTTGTTGTAAAAGGCAAATTTCTCTGATAATTTAACATCTAAGTTGCACAATTTGCACTTACATTATGCAAAGTTGTGTCATTTTTTTCTTGAATTAGTTTAATACTTTTGGTATCCCGATTCCGATATTATACATAATTTTAAAAGAATTAGTATATAATGTTAAAATATCAGCATATAATGATGAGGTATCAGCATATAATCACAATGTATCAGCATATAACGAAAGTTCACCACAGAAGGCAGTTACGGCGTTCCATATAAGACAACGTAGTACGGTTAAGTGGAGCAATGGAAATATCGATAATATTTTGTTATCAAAAATGTATTCACAATTGTGACTATTTTTAGTAAATAATCTATATCGGATTGTAGTAATAATGGTTAATAACTACTTATTGAAGACGATTAGATCTTATATTTAGATTTGTCACGTGATGCGGCAGTCAAGTAAGTTTAACATATCTACTTGCATTATTGATGTTACCTATAAATTCTACTAGTGCAAAGGCATAACCAAGTTTAGTTTATAAATATTTACAAATCGCATTGTAATTTCTGAAAAGTTCTGCGATCTTATCAAGATTCTGCAATTTCAATATTAAAATCATATTTGTATGACCGAATGCTGTATTTTTTTGCTGGTCAACGGCATGAAATATTGTTATCATTAAGTTATTTTTAAGACTTCATAAGAATGGCAGCACCTTTTTAAGATACCTTAATACTTCTAAAGTTGATTTGTAAAAGCATACTATGATCAACTGAGTGTATGCCTTTGTAATAGATCGATTTAATAAGACCCCAACATTACCTCCGCTATACTTGCATACAAATATACGGCAGTATTAGTTAAATACGAAATATGCAGAAAATATATCAATAAAATTGTGAAGACATTAAACCCTTTTTTTTCTCATGCTTAAAAAAAAAATAATGGCCGCCTATAGAATATCTGTAAATACTATTTTATTTGATTTATAGAAACGTTTTTCGCTGAGAAAATATTTACTTGATCTGCCTCTCACTGCACACAAGCGTAGTCATATTTTACGAAATGACGTCATATTGACAAGTTGATTGCGATCAGTGACTTGAATATAACTTGTTATGTGTAAATTAACAAACGGCAAACCAGCATGCTATAGTACCGTATATACTCGCCTATAAGTCGGTCCGCCTATAAGTCGGTTGTATTTTAGAAGTTCATTTTAGAAAGATTGACCTTCTATAATATCAGTCTTTTTATATCTCGCCTATAAGTCGGACATAGAGTTTTGGACCAAAGTTTAACTCCAAAAAAACCGACTTATAGGCGAGTATATACGGTAAGTTTTGAGGTAGTTTGATGCTTTCCTATAGGTTAAAATAGCAAATCACCTCAATTCGTGGTATTTTTAAGATAAGAATTGTTGTGACGTTGCACACGGTGTTGGTACACATTAACGTTACGTCAAAATAACGTTAAAAAATCATAACGTTGTTATAACGTTTTGAACCTAACATACATATTTTAGTATTGTGTTTTATTTTTCAAAAGAATAAAAATAAAAATAAAAGGGCACATAATATTTAATGTTTGAACCTTCTTTTTTGAAATATTTAAATGTTTATTAATAAATCTTAATAATAAAATTTTAATTACTGAAATGCCAATGGCACTCAATGAATATTCGTCTTTCTATTTTTTCTTACTTATCTGTCTTATACTTGTAAGGAGAAAATATATAAGCAGTATTCCCTTTCAACCTCCTTCAATATTTTTTTTCAGTTAGGTCATTACAAGTCTTTTATTTCTATATACTGTCCGAATGCGTTTTGGTTGTATAGAGAAAAAATGAGAGTAAAAATTTTTATACTTCCTACGTTCAATGGAACTTGTGTCATTTTGAATTAAAAAAAATAAGTATCAATTTAGTATATTGAGGGGATGAAAAAAGGAGGGATGGAGACGTATCACCTTATGGAAAATCTGGCTTATCACAAAATTTCTAAAATCTTTTTACTATTTTTAGTAAAAGAAGGGGGGGGGCTTTTATAATGCATTCTTCGTTTAGTAGGGTATTTTTTGTGGAACGATATCATTTTGGGGTTTAAATTTTTTTTCCTTTGGAACATGTACACATGATGATTAAGTGTAATAAATATAATTTGTGAAAAAATCTCCAACAAGCTCCGAAGTTGAATATCGGGGATGGGGTGGGGGTGGTTCCTGCATGTCCACAAGTACCTGTGAGCTGGTACTACGGACCAGCATGAAAAAAAACACGGCGATAATAAATTTGACGCTCCCGACGTCATAAGTACGCATTGCGTAAAATGATGCTTTTCGTACCCGTGACAAAATGGCTACACTTTTATTGATGCTTGCATTTGTTTCATGTAGACCATTACTATAAAGATTGTGTTATTAGTAAATGCAGCATTAAATGTTCTTTCAACCTACATACATGATTGCTTTTTATCTTACATTAATTCATATATTTTTGATATGTTAATGAGGCACATTTAGTAACAATACAGTGACTCGTGCGTGCATAACAAAATGGCTACACTTAAGAAAGCCTTCCTGATATTCACGTTGGAAAAGTAATATGAAATGTATCACTTCAATTAATCTAAGAAATATATGTACTAAAAGATTATTCACCAAAATTAATATTTGTCTGGGATTTATGTCTGGTACATATAACCAGTTCGGCTAATGTCAGTGTAAGGAAACGATTTCTTACTGTTAGACATTTTACTTATGTACTATAGATCCAGTCTAAATTCATGAAATTGATAAAATGATTTTAAAAATTCAACAATATCTTAAAGAAAGCATATATTTTACTGTATCCCCTAAATTTAATTTAATTGAGAGAATTGTACGTGCATTTTTTTAATACCTTTTAGTTGCGTTAACAATAATTGATGTAACGTCGGACACGGGAGTTTCGCCGTAAATGACCAATACTGCGTAACGCCTCATCATAGTTAAAATTATTTGAAATTATTTAAAAGAAAATTTTAAGAATTATTGATTACTTTAGATAACATAGATGATTTTATTTTAGTTTCAAGTAAATATGACATCGCGAAACCGCCAATTTCTTTGCGACATAAAGAGTTAGATATTATAGTATCAACACCGTGCGCAACGTCTGTATGATGTATATTTTGTTTTGATTCATAGTTAAGTTTTCCCGAACAAATTAGGCTCCATCCCTTTTTGTAACCTTAAAGCGGAACAGTGACGCACAAAGGAGAAAATTGACAAATGCAGAATTTTCGTATGACCTCTGTAAATTTTGTTTAATTCCTAAAAGTATTAGGTTTCAGAAAATTACAGGTTTCAGAACCTAAAAATTATATTTTTTGTGGAAAAATAAAAGTAAAAATATTTTCCGATGCCTTAGAACGAAAATATTAATAAAATTACTTTGGTACTTCTTCCTCCCTATTGTACGCGTGCGCAGAAAAGTGTTGAATTAGTTTCCATAGTTACCATGGTCTCAGGTACATGTATCCACGAATGAATGTAAGTAGACCAAAATATTTGATGTTATCTTTTTAAAAAGTTGGTAGTACATATTTCTTACCTTTGCATGCTCCAGTTGAATGTTGTTTACAAGTTTGAGCTAAAAATAAGAGTAGCGTGACCTTGACATATACGAAACAACGAAACGGTAGATACAACCTTTGTTTTTCCCGCACTTATATCATGTATATTGTGCAGTCAATTCTTCAGTTTAATTGTCATATCTTCGCTATATTCTCATAACTTTCTCTGTATGCTACAGATATCTTAAAATTTAGATATCATTCTGTCCTTATAACTGTGCTGCGAATATACGTTGTCGCCTTTTTTCTTTGGAAGAATACACATACATTAACCATTTTAACATTATTAGTTTTAAACTTAACTAAGAAGTACATACGTAAAAAGTATGCAAAAACATTCAAAAGATCTACGATGTCTTTTTTGATTAATAATTAGCAATGACCCATCCCCAATCTAATAACAAGTTGTTTGTCTATCTAAAATAAATAAGTCAACTTGAGAAAACATGCTTCAGATATTTCTTAAATAATCTAAAACTCTGATCTGATATTAAACACTCAGACAAATCAAAACAATACTTGAAACGGAAGTACATGTATATCTTAAAGTCTTAGTATATTATCTTAAGGAATTTGCTGGTTTAACGAAATTATTTCTTTGCAGATGTCTTCCCTATAAACCCACGATTCTCCGAAAAATCACTTACAAAATAAAACTAAAATAAATGCCTTGTTCTCTGGTAAACGTGTTTCAGTCGCAGAGTTTATCCTTCTTTGTATCCCCCTCCACCGCATTCAAAAGGATCTTCATTGCATTTGCGATAACTTAATCATTCAATATTGAATAATTATGTTTTCTGATGTGTGCGGTATAGAAAAAAAAAACAAGTTTAAAAAATTCAACGGAAATTAAGTCCTGCTACCTTAAACACCCTGTATCAATGTCTTTTGAAATCTTGCAGTAAACAATGAAAGCTTTTTATGTGGGTCTGTTGATGGGTGGATGTGAAAGCATGAAATATGCTTTATGTGTACTACATTGTTAAGGAAATGGTTCTATAATTCCGAAATAAAATATCAATTTTTTTTATAACGGGACAGATGAATGGAAACTTATTGATGCACTTATATTTATTAGACAAGACAGGTTACCACATTTATATAAATAAAATATTTATATATTTTCAAAATGAAGGAGCCCATCTTCAATCATTTTATTGTTAAAATGTGAAATTTACCTGAACTACGAATGTGCTTTTATTTTTAAAAAAAGGGGAGTGGAGGTGAATGGGCTATTTATTGATGGATTTCCAAGTTTAACAAACATTTAGTTTATAGCCTTTGAGAAATATTTTGAGTACTATACCCATATAATTCATTGAAACTTTATTAGGTTTCACTTTGAATAAATACTTGCCTATCGGTGCGTTTAAATGTTAATGTTTTCTTCCTTCCTTCCTCCATGGCTACCGGTGTATGAGGCGGAGATAAATGATATATCAATCGATTTATTTCTGAATCAAAATCTGAAATAAAAACGAATAAAAGACTGAGTAAGGAAAAGAAATCTTGAAAGTTTCAATCCACGCTAGCCTTTATGTAATAAAGGTGTACTGTTTCTGGTTTTCTTTTTGATTGCAAGTACATTTTAGTTTACCGCATTGCTTTTATTTTTTCTTCATTTTTCAGAAGATAATACATTTAGATATATACTATATATATATATATATATTCTAAATACCTTTTGCTGCAAGTTAACATTAGTCCATTTAAATACATATTATCCTATTTCCTTCACTTTGAATAAAATACACCTGGCTAGAATAATCAATGGATTCTATAAATTTCTACCTGCAGAGACAGCCTTCCCATGATTCTCTGTGTTCAGCAATATGATACAACGTAATAGGCTGTGCACTGTTGCATGACTTTTCTTCTACGGTTTGATTTTGTACATAAAATGATATACATAAAATTCCTTTAAGACAAAAAAAATCCTTTACAGGCATTGGATTTAAATATTTATTAAGGGCTGTAAAAGGGCAATATGCAAATGAACGAAAATGAGCTTGAGTATTTCAGTATATAAAAAATAAAACAATATGACCTTTATCTATCAAAACATACATAACATCAAACAAACAACTCAACTTGCTCTTGTTTCTTGAAAAATGAACTCGGAACAGAGAAAAAAATTCTATAGATCCTTTTCAAGCAAATTTAAGGAACAAATAATACATGCATCTTGAAAGTTCACAGAAGGGATGAAGTCATTTTTTTTCAACAATAGTTAATGAGATAACATTCACGTTATCTTTTCCTTCAGTTAAATTAAAGTCAGATTATGAGTATTTTGGGGCTTAGTTCATGATATTAAAATTATAAGGAGCATAAGTGAATTACTAAGTTAAAAAGTAAATTGGTATTTTTGCCTCGAATATTTTTTTATAACCAAGTTTCTGCGCGAACTAAACACTGAGCAAAAGTTGTTTTTTTTTTATATGTCAAATGTTTTTTTTATATGTCAAATAAACTTTTGGAACTCTTGCATCGGGGTTTGATAACTTTAGTCTGTTTTTTTACCAAAAGGTCTACATTTACTTGTATATATATTTATTGCTTGCTCAGTGAAATTTGATAAAAAGAATATTTCCAAACCTAACCAAATAAAAAAAAATCTAAAATTATTTCATTTATAGGAAAGATAAACATATTTAAAGGCAAATATTTAAAGTTTTACATTAAGATTTATATCTGTACGATACTATCCTGTCAATGAGCAGAAATATGATGTTCTTTGGTAAAGAGTTTTGTGTCACATTCAAGAAGTGGTGTGTATCAGATATGGAAACTCAAATATTCCTAGAAAAAATTGAACGATTTGAAATACAAAATTTCACCAAAATTAATAACTTAAATTTAAAAACTTACGAATTTTCAACTCCATACACAACCATTCCCTGCGATAAATTAAGGTCCAGATTTTAGGATATCATTGATGGCTGCTTTTTCAATAAAAATTGAACTCGTAAATTTACTTACCTTGACATTTACAAAGCTATTTTGTTAAAAAACATTCTGACTGCACACATAAGTACTCTGAAATTTACATCAAAAAGATGCTTGAGTTTATGATTAACATTATCTCTGTGGTTTATTGAGACCAGGTCTTCCAACATTCTATTTAAATAGAATCTCGCTTCGTTATCAGCAGATCTATTTGTTGCATTCATATGAAGCAAGATCTGTGCAAAAAACTTATGCGTGATGAAAATAAAAATACACTTGCCGTGACCTTCAATTCAACTTTACTTATATCGACGATGTATTGTCAATTTACAGTGGTAATTTCTATTCCTATGTCGATACGATACATCCTGGTGAGCCTCAGATAAAAGATACCACAGAGTCTGACACATATGTTTTATATTTAGATATTTTACTTGAAAAATACCTTAATGGTGATCTACCAACCAAACTCTATGATAAACGTGATGACATTTACTTTTCTATCTTATACTTTACTTACTTATGCAGTAATAAAGCTTCGTCACCTGCACATACACTATGTCTTAACAAAAGAGAACATAAAAAATTGGAAACAAAATGTCTTAGAAATACACTCATGATTTAATTCCTAAATTTCGATATCCTACCGAGCTCTAATACTGGGAAATTTCCGGAAAATTTGAACACAGATGCAACAAAGTACATGTCCTCTATCATCGCTGAAAATCTCAGCTCTCTAGATAATGCCAGTTTTGAGTTCCAGAGCCGACAAGGAGACTCTCTAAAATTCAATAAAATTGCGATAACTTCCAACCGGTAGTATTTATTTCACAATTCTATAATTGCTTGTACAATCTTCAAATAGATACCCATAAACTCTTAAAAATTTGAATCGAATTGATCCAACCTTTTCCGAGATATCTTCAATTCAAATTCGGCAAGGAAAAAAAAGAATAGGAAAAGTGAAGAGGAAACAATTGAATACAAATTAGAAGGTCTTCCGCTGAGGACAAAAGACCCTAATAATTATAATGTTCAAATCATAAATAACAAATACGTCTTAAATTTGAAGAAAGAACCTTTTCAATGTTTGATGATACTATTTTGAAAATAAAATTGAGAACTGTTTTGCTATATTTACATTCTAGTGTTAACATATTTCTATACAGTGCATAGCTTTTCAAACAATGCAAGGTTTTTGTGTTAAACGTAATACAATACAGTGCAAGCAGAAATTTAACCGCTACAGCTGAAAATGTTCAGCTGTTCTAAATAAATAGATCAAGTTGCATTAAAAGCAAAACTGAATCAGAAACTTTTAATTACAAAGATATTTTGAAAGAAGTGTTATCAATGGATTTTCTATACAAACAGCACCTGCACAGATGCTTGAACCATTGCAAAATTTGGAGACTGGAAAATTTGAAGACTGGATGAAATACAAAGTATATTTATCTCCTTATAAAGCGACTTTAAAGAAAAATGTACAAGATGTACAATGTATGTCTGGAAAAATTTTTAGTTGTTTGCTCAATACCAAATGATTTCATTTAGGAATATAAAAATTACCATGTTATCAACTGTATAGCATTTAAGGTTTTGTATGCACACTAACGTGCATGCATATGCAAGATGATCATGACATGTTGGCTTAAAGATTAACATATCTTAATCCTGAGAATAAAAAAATAGATAAGTATATAAAGAAATAGATGTTACCATTTGTCAGATATATTATTCATTTACGCATTGCACATGCGCACGTGCTTTCATGTCCTTGTATTCAGTTTTGAAAGTAGCAAATGTTCATTATGCCTATTCACATCCTATATTTTATCCTGTTTTATTGATAACTAAGAAAGATATACGCATTTTAAGACTCAGCCAATCAGATTTCAACGCATACTTTCATGATTTTTTTTTATATTTCATGGTGTAGTGCTCCCAATGCTTGATTTTGTTAAAAATTTCAAAGTACTTGATCAAAAACAAGAATGATATTGAATCGTTTGCTTCAGCCAACCAGAGCGAAGCACACGTGCATGCGCGTAAATTCATGCTATTTTGAACATGTCACCTTGTCTATACAACATGTAATTATATAACTCAATATTATGAGTTTCAAAGCATTTTATAAAAATCGTTAAAAACAATTTAGTAATAACTAGAGCAAAGGTCCTTGTAAAGCAACAAGTAGGTCTTCAATCCTGTTTGAACGGAAGTAATTTTTCTTTTTAAAACAATGAGCTATGAGCTATGCTGTTTCCAATAATGTAAATCCTCCAAATACATGTCAATTTTTGCAAAAGTAAGCCATTTCTGACTTTCATCTGAAGTGACGTCGTTGAACGGTAATTTACGTTTATGTTTCAGATGAAAGATATCTTACAAAAACGAGTCAAGAACGACAAAAGCAAAAATATGTAATTAATTTTTTACTACTTCCAGTTTTGCCGAAAGAGATGTCGATGGACGGAAAATCAAGTTTTATACCAAAAAGGTGTACAAAACGGAGAAGATATGTATTTCTTTTTTACATCTTCCGGTTTTGACGGCATTGACGATATTGGACGATTGTTTAGGATCACACTAGCCGCTACTTGATATATTGAGCAACTTTGCTTCAATAGCGTATTAAATTTTTTTCACGGTTATGAAATAAAGAAAAAAAACTTTCGGTCCCTGTTAATCCCTAATTTTAGGGACCAACCCCGTTTTTATTACAGAAAATGACAGGCTTTGTAATTTTGCTCTACAATTCTTAGGTAGTAAGATATTGTAGAAACAGCGTTTAAAATTTTTAGATTTTCAATATGCCTTTTTCAGACCATAGCCGACGTGCGGCACTTCCATAAAAATGAAATACTTTACGCACATCTATAGACTTACATGTAGGTTTATCATATCTGAAAGTTTCATGATTCTATCTAGAGATATTTTTTAGAAAGTCTGTAGACAACCGGACCTTTCAAATATCATAAAATCGAGAATATTCCCGGATCAAAAGTGATGTTATCAAAATAAAAAAAAGCATAAGGTAAAGGTAATGTTACACAAGTCCTGAAAGTTTCATAGAAATCTATCAAGCCGTTTTCGAGAACTTTAAATTAAAAAAAAATGAGTAATGACATCTCAAATGATTTAAATCCTCCAAATCTATTTTGAATATTGCAAAAGTAAGCCATTTCTGGCTACTTCCGGTTTGACCAACAGCGACGTCGATGGACGAAAAATTAAACTGAATGCTTCTAGTGAAGGACATTACCCAAGAACGTGTCTATATAGGCAAAAATATGCATTTTCTGACTACTGCTGGTTTGGCCGGAAGTGACGTCAAGGGATACATTTTGACGAATTCATAAGATTTTCTTTGACATTTTGATCAACTTTGCTTTTTGATGTATTACAATTTTCAATGCTCAATATCATGAAACATTTCCGCCCGAATAAATCTCTTATTTTAAGGGACAGCCTTTTTTGAGATAAAATTTGTTACATCCTAACATACCACACTTCTTTTTGTTCTATATGTTTCAAAAAACATTTTCCTGATAAAATATTTTGAATTTCGCGATATGACTATTATTGGGCCGTAGCAAACCCCGACATGCGGAAGTTCTAATAAAAATAAAATATACTACGCATATCTATAAACTTTGGAATTTAATACCTGAAAATTTAGTGTTTCTATCTAAAGACAATTTTCAGAAATTTTGGAGACAATCTGACACTTCAAAAATCATAAAATGGAGAATATTTTCGGACAAGAAGTGACGTCATAAAAACAGAATTGACTGAGGTTTAAGAAATGTTACATAAGTCCTGAAAGTTTCATTATTAAAACTTTAAAATTGTAAATGGCGACTACATTTATTTGAGCTTGTTGGTCGAAAATTCACATTAGGGCCACCCTAGCTAATGAAGAGACAACATATTTTTCATAAAGAGGGTAGGCTCACCCCAGCACTAAAAAAAAAAAGTTAAGGTAAATAACGACATACAAATGTGGACGTATCCTTTACTCATTTATGCATCAATATATGCCTCAGCCCATCCCGAGAGCAGGGATCAATCGTTTGACTATATTTATACTATTACGTTGGGGGCAAGTAGAGTAAAGCCATTCGGGTGGTGCGACTATGATATTCAGGCTCAAGAAGAAGGCTTACCCATCTCTCTCATTTCCTGTTGTCGACCAGGAGCTATGTCTCTTGTATATGTACAGTGCCCCTAGCACCTCAGACCTCCCTTCTCAAGTGTTATGAATTTAATTACAAGGCCATATGTAATAAACACGCATGTCAATACAAACCCGAATGCATGATGTTCACAAAACCATCCCTATATTAAACACAAGATATCCTCACGCACTTATGATAAGGCTGTCAGAAGGCTGAAAATGCCAAAAAAAAAATATACAATTTAGTTTGAGATAGATTTTGATTTTAATATGTAATCCGTGTTGGAAATTGCAATCAACTTCAGATGATAGTTTAAATCAGGTTTTATATAAAAGCATTTCCGTGATGTCATATGACTGTGTTTATCACGTGACGTAGATTTATGATATTTCTAATTGATGCACAAAAATCGCCTCGGCACAAATGCAAAACAAAAATAGTGTGCAAAGTTTATTACATAGATCAATTCTCCGTGATCTCTGGGACACAGAAAGTGCTGAGGGCAGGTTTAATTTTTACCCGTCAAGAAATATTTTTACGAGAAATTCAACTTACCAACATAAGAAGGGATATTTTCCACTCTTTATCGCGATTTATACAAAAATAGATAAACTACACACAATCCCCTAGCAAAATTCAGTTAGAGGACATACTTCTCGTGTAGATTCACACAGAATATTTTTAATTTGTCCTTGTTTATCACTTGTGCCAGTCCAATATACACACTATTCATAAATTCTAACTCTGTCTTCAGACGTGTAAGGGGAGCGTTTCACACATAATTTTTTCGCTATCGTTTGAATATGTGCATATCGGACAAGCAAAAGGAATAGAGATATTTAAATTTCAAATGTTCAACATCATAACAGCACACTCGAGCCTAAAAAACAATCCTAACACTTGAATTAAACAACAAGCCCCCAAAATTAATCTACATGCTATGTACAAAATTATGACACTTTCCCCGTCATGTCAGCTCAAGTATGCAGTGACTTGACGTCATATTAATGCACCTTATACCCAATCAGAAAGACCTCAATAATATTGCAGCAAACCCTATTAATGAATCTAGATTAGGCAAATTATAAGCAAATTACCCACTTGGCTTTTTAAAATTAGAACTTTTGCCGGGATTTAAACATTGTTTCAGGTTATGTTACGATGTGCCTCAAGTTGCCACTGACTTTAATAATCTTAAATCCATGTCTGTGTGACAGAATGAAGCTATGCAGTTGGTTGTTAATGAAATCATGTCAGGCAGAGTTGCAGGTCCATTTGATTTCTTGTTAGCATGTTGGGAGTGTAAAAAATATTCAAGCATAGCTTTGTAATTAAGATTCACAAGAGGCTCATCTTGAGAATAGAAGTTGTTCTTATAAGAAAGTAAAGTGACCTTGACCAAAGGTCGGCACTTCCTGTTCACAGCTCCAACGGAATACCTACTCGTTGCTTTGCAACGAGCTCGGCTCTAGTTACATGACCATTCGTTTGTAAATCCGTAAATCAGGAAAACCCTTAGATAATGTAATATTCAGAATAATTTAATCCCGAAAGAATTTTCTTTCGAAGAAAGTAGTTCCAGGTGCTGCTGGGTCTGCTTTTTAGAGAAGTTACATACCAGTCCCACAGCTGACCCGGATCAGTCCCACAACAGTCCTAAGGACTTCCTTCTGGGACTGTTATGGTGTGAGGTTGGGTCTGGCTGGTATTGTAGAATGGATTCAAGTCATGACCCCTGTTTACTAATGAGGTCAACATGGGCGATCAAAGGGTAAAGGAAAGGGTAGAAAAATTCTAAAAATCTTCCCAAGAACAGCAAAGCAAGGATAAGTCATATTTATATGGGAACTGTCATGTTACATTTGACCGATGAACGACAATATAATTATGCATTGAGGGTTTATACACATTTTCGCAGGGAAAAGTGATTTAGTAGAGGAGACACGATAGTGTGATATAGACATCAGTATTATACGGTCTCATCCGAAGGACAAGTTTCCGCGTCCCACAGTGGGATTCGAAACTGCGACGTAAGGATCAACTCCTTTCTTCGCAACTCTAGAGCAGTCGCTCTAACCACTGCGCCACGACAGGCCGTATAATGTCGCTAATGACAAAAGGTGCATTTGTAGCTTTACAGCCGAAAAAAAACTATCAATTCATATCACAGAAACATTTTGTCGCCGACGAAAATATGCACAAAGCAAAATTCTGTACCTTCAAAGACCTCTTAACGTGAGGCCCCATTCCAAAGCAGGCCAAGGCCAAGTTATGGCCAAGGTTTATTTTTTTTTTAAACGGGTCAAACTGTAATGTGAAGGTTAAAATACTGTTAAAGTATATTATTTGGCGGTGAATTCTTTTTTGCGTTTTTGGCGGAACGAAAATACATTTCCGCCAAATATCATACATGCTAAATATCATACATTTAGAGTAACTTGTTGAAAGGTCTTGTCACACATGAAGACACATTTGAAGTATGACGCACCAGCTGTTCAAAATTTATGGCAAAGGATAAACTATGATATTTTATTGTAAAAGTAAGTAAAACTCCAAGACCAGGTCAAGAAGTCAAACTTGATGAAAGTTTTTTTCAAACACATGTGAAATGTAGAAGCCCAACCACTCAAAAGTTATAGGCAAGGTTTAAGTTTTTGTGAACAAACAGAAAAAAAGCTAAACAGACAGACAGAAAAATAAACATGTAAGATACAAACAGTATAAACAATGCAAAAAAAATACATAACCCGAATCTTCGATTAGGGCGGCATAAAAACACTCACTGTAAAAATGTTTTGAGTATCAATTGAGGGTTTACACAACTCTCTGAAGTTTTTTTTTCAAAACAGAAAGAAATTTGAACATCCGGATAATAAAAAAATCTTTAAAAATATAAAAACGCTATGAAATTCTGTCTATAACGATCTCGATACAGAGAATTCTGGGAAGTTTAAGAATGAGGTGAAGATATTTACCACGTTGTGTCCAAATAATCAATCGTATTTTTTCCAACGTTTTCAAAGGATTCTTGTCTGCTATTGAGCCGATTGAAAACTTTAAAAATATATTAAAAATACCAAAATGTGTATTTCAACCACGAAGTTCTACGTCATGCAAGACTGGATGACTGAGGGAAAATAGAACAAGGTACATTGAATACCTGTTCACTGTAAACAACGTAGAGAAGCCTGGGAAATATAAAATAATAGGTATGTCTTTAGAAATATTTTTTGAATACTTAATTCAATGATTCAAATATTTTCATGGTATATGTATATATATACACATATATATTACGTTTGAAGTAATTCCAAAAAGGATATTTAATTGCAAAAAGGAGAACACCGCCATTTTGTCGTCTCACTGCGATATTCATAATGAACGAGACTTAATGTCGTCCATCAAGGAATTTAGATAATGATAGGCATATAATGCAATAAGATTTATTGGGTATTATTTTTTTGTGGTTAAAGGATATTTTAAATAAATTTCTTTGAATATAAACATTTTTCGGATGTAATAGCATGGATTGTTAGCCATACATTTTATTTGTTACTGTGTTATTTTTTGTTATTTTATGCTGTTATATTACTTTATTATATGTCTGGTTCTCATTGAATTCATAGCATGACCTTATTACATAGGAACAATCCTGTTTTTTAGCTCACCTGAGCCGAAGGCTCAAGTGAGCTTTTCTGATCACATTTTGTCCGGCGTCCGTCTGTCTGTCCGTCTGTATGTCCGTCTGTCCGTCTGTCTGTAAACTTTTCACATTTTCGACTTCTTCTCAAGAACCACTGGGCCAATTTCAACCAAACTTGGCACAAAGCATCCTTGGGTAAAGGGTATTCAAGTTTGTTCAAATGAAGGGCCACGCCCTTTTCCAAGGGGAGATAATCATGAATTTGTTAAAAATTAATGGCATTTTTAAAAAATCTTCTTCTCCAGAACCGCTGGGCCAGGAAAGATGAAACTCAGGTGGAATCATCCTCAGGTAGCGCAGATTCAAGTTTGTTCAAATCATGACCCCCGGGGCAAGGGTGGGGCCAAAATGGCCGACCCAAGTTTTACATAGGAATATATAGGAAAAATCTTTAAAAATCTTCTTCTCCAGAACCACTGGGCCAGGAAAGATGAAACTCATGTGGAATCATCCTCAGGTAGTGCAGATTCAAGTTTGTTCAAATCATGACCCCCGGGGCTAGGGTGGGGCCAAAATGGCCGACCCAAGTTTTACATAGGAATATTTAGGAAAATTCTTTAAAAATCTTCTTCTCCAGAACCACTGGGCCAGGAAAGATGAAACTCATGTGGAATCATCCTCAGGTAGTGCAGATTCAAGTTTGTTCAAATCATGACCCCCGGGGCTAGGGTGGGGTCAAAATGGCCGACCCAAGTTTTACATAAGGATATATAGGGAAACCTTTTAAAATCTTCTTTTCAAGTACTTCAAAGCTATGATTAGTGATATTTATATGGAATCATCCTCAGGTAGTGTAGATTCTAGTTTGTTCAAATGATGACCGCCTGGAAGGGGGGGGGGGGTAAATTCAAGCCTGATGTGCTCAGGTGAGCGCTATGGCCCCTGGGCCTCTTGTTTTATTTCTTATTGACAATGTGTTTCATCAATGATAAAAAATTGTTACTAAGCTTATAATCTTTTCATGTTTGATTTTTTGGGGGTAGTTCTAATGCTTTTTGTTATCTCAAGGAACATATTAGTCAAAATGTCTCCGAAGAAATGAATACAATAAATAAAATTAATCATATGTATTTTCTTTTGGAATTTATCTAGAATATGGTATCTCGACGAGTACTACTTGGAAAGTGTTTAACCATTCTCCTTGCCATATGCTTCGGAATTTACTACATGTATGGTATGCACTATATAAATAAAGTTAGACCAAAGGAGCAGCAGAGAAAGGGACATGCAGTAGCTTTATCATCTATATCGTACTGTGATCTTCCTGAAAATCACTTTAAAACTTTCGAAAATTTGAGAATCATGCCGTCAAATCTAGCTGATATAAAACCTGTATTTCCAAACACAAAACGAAATAACTGCATGACCACTGTTGAATGGAAATCTCTTGCGATATTTACAAAATACGAGGAAAAGCAATATTATATGTGTGTAAGGAATAACAACTATCCTCGATCAATTTTTGAAAACAGTATCCAACGTTTGGATTGGAACATTACTTTTTCTTTTTTTTCATTCTTTAAGGGAAAATCGGATGTTTTTATCATTGAAATCGGTGGATTCACGGGACAGCTTTTAAAGAAACTTATACCAGTAACTGGAGCAAAGTATTATGTAGTTTTAGAACCTGTGCCAAGCTTTTTTCGAAATTTAACATATAATATTAAAGAGCTCCGATTAAACTCATCAATAAAATCCTACAATTTTGGCCTCGGTAGAGACTACAAAAAATTAGCTGTTAGCATCCAAGGAGATGCAACATCAATATTAAAGGACACGTCTCAAAAGACAGAGTATATCAAAATTGTTAGTGTTGTGGATTTCTTTGTACGATTAGGAGTCGGTTGTCACAACATAGATCTTCTGACTATTAACTGTGAAGGTTGTGAATTCGATGTTTTGGAGACACTTCTCTCAACCACTCTGATTGAAAAGGTAGAATACATACAATTCCAGCCACACCATGCTGTTCCAAATCTGGGAGACTATACATGCCGCTATTGTCGATTGCGTCACCTCTTAATGCGAACACATGAAATAGCTTACGAATACCCACATGTCTGGGAAACATGGAAAAGAAAGTAAAATAAATAGTTTAGAGAAGGAACTATTTCTGATTAATTAGCTTATCAAAATTTCAATCGGATTAGCTTGACTATGGAATAAGATAATTATGCCCCCGAAATTTGGTATATAGTTTTTGTCATGTCCGTCTGTCCGTCTGTCTGTCTAGCTGTCTCTCTGTCTGTCTCTCTGTCTCTCTGTTTGTCTGTTTGTCCGCAAAACTTTTACCTTGCCCATAACTTTTGATTGAGTGGAGCTATGACTTTCATCTTTTATATGTGTATTTCTTTCTTTGGGTACCACCAGATTTGACCTTTTGACCTTGGAGTTTGACCCATTTTGACATGAAAATTTTAAAATTTTACTTTGGCCATACTTTTTGAAATGTAGACACCAGGGCATTTATGCTTCACATACGTAATTTTGTTAAAAGAAATTTCACTGCATACCAACAACCTTGACCCTTTGAACTTGAACTTGTAGATTTCCGTACTTGTGAAAAAACGCTAACCTTGGCCATAACTTTTGAACGGTAAGGGTTAGGGCTTTCATACTTCATGTATGTAATTCTTGTGAGAAGACCCTTCATTGGATACCAAGAAATTTCACCCATTGACCTTGACCTTTGAGATTGACTTACTTTAAAAAAGCAAACCTTGACCATAACTTTTTAAGAGTTAGGTCTAGTGCTTTCATACTTTACATATTTAAACATTATGACAAGACCTTTCATTTGATAACAATAACTTTGACTCTTTGACCCTGACCTTGGAGATTGACCTACTTTTTAAAAAAATGAACGTTGACCATAACTTCTGAAGGGTTAGAGCTAGGACTTTCATGCTCTTCATAAGTATTTTATGTGGCAAGACCTTTCATTTGATACTAATTACATTGACCTTCAAAACCTTGACCTTGGAGATTTTTGTACTTATTAAAAAAACTTTAACATTAGCTTACTTTCAAATTTCAGAATTGTTTACCAGTGAGAATACCCTACTTTTGGTACCAATTAATTAAATTTGCATTTAAGAAAAGCTTAATCTTTGCTATGTTGCCATACGGGGGCATCAGTGTTTTACAAACACATATCTTTTTTTTTTAAATTGAACATTTGTAGAAATTATTTTAAAAAATGATTCATCTTTTGAGAGTATAGAAGATAAAAGTTTCATTTTGAACATCTATTGGGATATAAACAAAGGTTATTCACGCAATCTAATTCCATTAAGCCCGAAAGTTTCTGTGTTTATACAGATATGGATACGAATTGTTTGAAAAGCTTAATACTGAAGAAGGCAATAGTCTTTTTGAACAGATCTTTCCTTCAAAACATTCATGTAAGCACGTGCATGGATATACATGTACCTGTCTGTTAAAGACGTGTATTCCTATTTTTGTGCTTATTTGGTCACAATAAACGAAGTTTCAAAAATAAATCAGGAAAAAAAACGATAACAGTGCTAAGTTTGGTTTTTAATGTTTTAATATATATAAAACTATAAAACAGTGTTTTTTCTCTAATATTAGTTTTAAGAAGCTTTAAAAAGAATTGTACCATAATTAAATGTGCTTTAAATTTATATGGAGTACTTAATGCAAGGACTTTGCAGGATTTATTTTTATACTAAAATAAATTCAAGGTATCTTTAAATTAAACACGGCATACCTGATCAATTTTTTTTTCCTTTTGAAAATGTTGGATAACTAGTAAATATCTTTATTCTTTCGGTTTATCTTGCTTTAAACAAAACAGATGAGTTTTAGAAAAAAACAAAGTTTTATATTGAATTCTATAATTACATGATTAATTTTGCAAATGTATTTGGAAGTACACAGGGATATAGATAAGATATTTCACAAAAAAGTCTGATTTTAAAATAACTTGGCACAGAAGGAGACTACACTAAGATTGTACAATAAACATATTTTATTGTATCGGTTTTTGATTTCAATACACGGTGTTGCCAAAAATAGAAATTTCAGTGAAATTCCTTTAAAACGATACTTCATTTACAGTTTTAATCTGATTTCATTATAACTTGGTACACAAGTATATTACATGAAAATACATAATTTATTGCAGCAGTTTTTGATTTTGATGAACGGTGTTGCCATGACTACATGTCTATAAAAGTAATGCTCCTGAAGAATTCATAATTTTGGCCTTGACGACAAAGTGCAGTATGATTATTTTGCCTTAGCAAAATCAAAATGCTCCGTGATGTATTTCATGTAACAAAACTCAAAAAAATAAGATGTAAACAATAAACAAAATGCGTGGATTGCATCAGAATTGGAATAACTGATCTTCTAATAAGGTATTTGCGACCGTTATATCTAATTTAACGGTCGCAAACATCCGTTTTACCGGCTCCGCTTACGAGTTGCCAGTAAAAATCAGTTTGCGACCGTTAAATCAGCATTAACGGTCGCAAATAACAAATTGTAAGATAGTTATTCCCTAATTGTCCCCCGCTTTCGCGAAGCGAGGGGACATTAAATCTCATTCGTCTGTCCGTCTGTCTGTCTGTCAGTCTGTCCGTCCGTCACAAAAACTTTAACCTTGCCCATAACTTTTGATTCAGTGGAGCTATGACTTTCATATTTCATATGTGTATTCCTTGTGACAAGACCTTTCTTTGGGTACCACCAAATTTGACCTTTTGACCTTGACCTTGGAGTTTGACCCACTTTTACACAAAAATTCCAAACTTTTACTTTGGTCATAACTTTTAAATGGTAGGTACTAGGACTTTCATATTTCACATATGTATTCTTTGTAGCAAGACCTTTAATTGGATACCAACAACTTTGACCTTTTGACCTTGACCTTTCAGATTTCCGTACTTGTGAAAAAACTTTAACCTTGACCATAACTTCTGAATGGTAATGGCGAGGGTTTTCATACTTCAAATAAGTAATTCTTGTGAGAAGACCTTTCATTGAATACCAAAAACCTTGGCCCTTATGATCTTGACATTTGAGTTTGACCTTCTTTTAAAAAACTTTGACCTTGGCAACAACTTTTAAACAGTAGATACCAGGACTTTTATATTTCACATATGTATTCTTTGTGGCAAGACCTTTCATTTGATACCAACAACCTTGACCTTTTGACCTTGACCTTGGACATTTTTTGTAATTATGAGAAAACTTTTTGACCATTACTTTTGAATTGTAAGGGTTAGGGTTTTCATACTTCATATATGTAATTCTTTTGAGAAGACTTTTCATTGGATACAAAGAACGTTAACCCTTTGACCTTGACCTTGGAGTTCACAGATAATTTCTAAATAGATGACTTATGATAGGGCGTTTATATTTATACACAAAATGTCATAACAAAAAATCACATATCACCCAAAATGACACCGAAAGCGGGGGACAACAATTCTTTGAATTTGCTTGCTTTACATTTTGGTGTTCCCAGAGTATTGAAAATGCAGATAGTTTCAAGGACGGTAAGGACTGCTGTGTCTGCATAATAGAGCAGTCCAACAACAGTCCCAACAACAGTCCTATAGCGGTACGAAAGTAGTCCCAAGGCGGTCTCAGAGTAGTCCTACGGTGAACCCAGAGCAGTACAACAGCAATCCAAGAACAGTCCAAATGCAAGGACTGCCTACTTGGACTGCTTTGTTGTCAGGTTGGGTCTTGTTTGTTCTGTAGCTATGATAGGCAAGAATGCCTTTTCAATAATTGTGAATTTAATGGCCCAAGGGCATGTGTCCTTGTGTTAGGGTGGGACTCTGTTGATTATATAGAAAAAATACATTTAATCTTTGAATATCTCCTCCTCTGCCCCTGGGTATTAAGCAGATGAACTACCTATAAAGCTTTGATGAACAAGGACCCTTTTTACAGTATTGTGAATTTCAAGGCCCCTGGTTCAGGGGTACCATAGAGGAGGGTTCTACTTATATACTAAAATGAATTAATGCTTTGAAACCTGCTCCTTAATATAAATCAAACATTTATGATCAGATAGGATGTCTTTGCCAAAATTGTGAAATGAGTGGACCTAGGGTCAGGGGTTAATGTGTGATAGGGGTACTAAGTATTGAGTATTGCTGAATACCACTGATTAGTTAAAAAGCATTTTTGTGGTCCTACTCTGCCTATTGGTAATTAGTAGGTAAACTAAGCAATTATTAGTAATGATTAGCAATGGTTCTTTTTAAAAACTGTGAATACCATTGTATCTGGATTAAAATTGATTGTATATTGTTTAACGTCTCTCTCGAGAATTTTTCACTCATATGGAGACGTCACCGTATGCCGGCGAAGGGCTTCAAATTTAGACCTATACTCGGAACTCAGGGCCATTGACCATTGAGGGTTCTTTATCGTGCCAGCTTCTACCGTGACACGGGGCCTACGTTTTAGGTCATATCCCAAAGACCCGTGACTTTCACTTCTGATGCTGAGCGCTTGGCGAAGAAACAGTCGCTACTTATTTTTACGTCTTAGATTTGACGCGGCACCGGGATCGAGAATTGAACCCGGGCCTCCCGATCACGAAGCAAACGCTCTACCACTAGGCTACCGTGAACGGTTCTGGTTTAAAGCATGAACGAGTTTTAATGATTGGAAAGTTGGTGCATGGTAACCTGTTAGGCCCAATAAGTCTATCGTTATTCAAAATCTTGCCTAGTTTCAGAACATCTTCGTACGTAGAACATGCTCTGTTACAGCGCACTTTGAAAAATTACGCACTTTGAAATTTTTTTTTTCAAAGTGCGTTGAAATTTGGGATGACATCAATACACTTTGAAAAAAATGTGTATGGCTTGGTCAATGATGTTGCAAATCTTAGGTATGATGAATAATTGAACCTGTTTGATTACTCTTTGGTGATGAGGTCACCTACGGATGTGAAAATGAACGATTTTGATTCTTCCATACTTTGAAAATTCTTTCTCTCTTAAAAGTTTTTCTGGACTTAATTTTTCCAGTACGCATGCATTTTATATGCAAACTTAAAATTTATTGACAGTTTTCAAAGTCATACCAGCTATGCAAATACAAATTGTTTGGGTGTAGCTTAGGCATCGGTACCGTGAAGGGGGTTTTAGCAACACAAATGTTTTGCACAGATATATAAGCATTGGAAACTAGGGCTTACCTTTGATGGGGGGTCCATTTTCAATTTTCTACCGACGACTACGTACAATGTATAAGAAAGAAAGTTGGGCTTAGAGACCTTCTACTCGTCTTCTCCTTGTTCACCTTCTCCTTGAGGTTAAACGAGCACATGTAAATTCTAGCGTTTTCTTGAAAGAAAAAAATTAATACAAATTGTTTCTTTCAATTACCAAGAGCTCATATGTGGAGCGGAGCAGATCAGGAACCCTTGACTTGGGAAAATAGTAAAATTTAAGTATAGAGTTTTTGTTTTATGCATAACTTTTTTTCCAAAGAGCGTTGAAAGTCCCCATGGCAAAAATATTCATTTACAATTTTAACGAACTTTGAAATAGTTTTTTAAAGTGCGTTGAGTGTGTCCCATATTTAACGCACTTTAAAAAAATTTCAAAGTGCATTGAATTTGTCGCAATCTTAACGCTGTTTGAAAAGTTAAGGAACTTAAGCCACCGCGTTCATCATAATGCTTGTTTGTTAGGCTTATATTTCCGTCTTTTATCCAGTGAAATATCTAAATATAGAAAAGATTTATCTATTTTTAGAATCGGTTTAGAAAAATTCACTGTTTTTGAGTTTAATTGATAATTTTTTACCTAAGATGTTCTTTCAAACCACTTTCTTTATATCAACAGATATCCTGTCAGTATCGTGACTTAGAAACCTAATGGAGTTTCTGTCTGTTTAAAGATGTACGAGGGTTGACAAAAAATTTTGGGGACAAATGCTTAATTTTTCAAATAAAGTCCGCAATGGCAAACATTTACTATGATATCTTAAAATAAATCATGATTTAGTAAATGTATTAAAAAATAAAACGATGCTCATTTTATTAACGTTAAAAGTACAAAAAATAAAACGATGCACATTTAATTAACGTTAAAAGTACAAATATTCTGTGTATGCAAGCTACACGGCTCAGGCTGACTAAACACTCATATCATGCTCTACGTATGAACAATTTCTAAAACGAGGTAAATTATGACCAACAAGTTGATGAAACAAGGTAATCATCATCAGCAGTCTCGTTTAAATTCATCATTTTGTAAGTTCTATTGGGATACCATGCCCATGTCAGCAAATACAACTTTTCATTAAGTCAAGTGCTGACTAACGTTTTTCATACTAATTGTTATACCATTATTTTTACACTGAATTGACAACGAATTTTTTTTCCGTTAATTCCCGATCATGACTGGGAGCTCACGGCAGGCGTGACCGGTCACCAGGAGATGCTTACGCCTCCATGACACCTGATTCCACCTCCCATCGTGTTCCTATTTTGTATTCTTTTATGAACTTATAACCTTGAATATTGTTCGTTATCTCCACATGTTTCATGATAACGTCAGAAAGATGATTAAAAAGTATCATGTACTAATGGGCACAAACTAAATTTCTTTCTTATGTTACACTGCCATCTGTACTAATATTTATGTGTTAAGTATAATTCATTTGATTTTTAAAACTCAAAACATGATAATCTACGAGAGTCAGTCATCGATATAAATACTTCGAATACACACACTAAATAGCGAAGTGCGACGGAGCTAGATTCGTTACAACATCATGTACACAGTATATCGTTCTTCATCAAATAATGGTAGTTTTCTAATTCTTTTTTGTGTTTTCGAGATTTTAGGCATCGTTGAAATCGTGTACACCGTTTACAACTCAATGAACTCAATATTTCCAATAATAATAATTTTTTGAAGATTTTGTGCCTGAGATCTTTTCAACAATTTAAGAACATAATTATATACATAGACAGTTCCGTTTGGATGGCGGATATTATCACTGTCTTTTAAGAAATTTAGAAACTAAAGATATGACGGTTGCCTGTGGTAATTAGAAGTTCTAAATATGAAATAGATGCAACAGACTCTATGGTGGTTTTTTTTTTATTTCTAATTGTCTCTGATATATTGTGTCGAAATGCGAATAAAAAAAACTTATTGTTAATTGATACTACATCATCAATATTTTTGAATGTCGACTTCTTCTTTTCTTGCGTTGGTTGAAAACAAAAAAAAATATTTTTATTCCACATCGACAGTATCTTGCAGAGTTATAGATTATAGAATTTTAGAGAAAATGTTTCTTATTTTTTTTTATGCCCCCTTAATCGTTGATTTGGGGTTATATAGTTTTTGTCGTGTCTGTCTAGCTGTCTGTCTGTCTAGCTAGCTAACTGTATGTCTGTCAATTAGTCTGTCTGTCTGTCTATTTGAAAAAAAAACTTTAACCTTGCCCATTTGATAGAGAGGAGCTATAACTTTCATATTTCACATGTATTATCTTGTTACAAGACCTTTCTTTGGGTACAACCAAATGTTACCTTTTGAATTGGGAAATTGTCAATTTTTACACAAAATTTCCAAAGTTTTCCTCTAACTTTTAAACGGTAGATACTAGGCCTTTCATACTTATGTATATTTCTTGTGGGAAAACTTTCCATTGTTTTTTTTTTACTTTTTGACCTAGCTCTAGGAGATTTTCCTATTTATAAAAAAAAAAAATTAACCTTGGCCATATCTTTTTAATGGGAATGGCTAGGAAGGGTATGGAAATAACAAACAGTATTCAATCTCAAAGTCCATAAAACAATACAAAATAAGAACAGAGCAAACACGGACCCCTGAAACATCAGAGGTGGGATCAGGTGCCATGGAGGAGTAAGCATCCTCTGCCGACCGGTCACACCCGCCGTGTGCTCCTTGTCACAATCAGGAAATAACGGACAAAAATTCGTCAATTCAGTGTTTAAATAATGTAATAACAATTGATATGAAAAACGTCAGTCAGCATTTGACTCAGTGATAAATTGTATTTGCTCTCAAGGTCATTGTATCGACCATAGAACTTGCGAAATGATGACTTTAAACGAAACTGCTGATATTCTTGTTTCATCAACTTGCTTGTCAATAATTTACCTCGTTTTAGAAAATGTGCATACGTAGAGGATGCTCTTGCGTATCAAATCAACTGAGATATATATACTCCGTATGCAGGTGATGAAGGTATATTGCTGCATAAGTAAGGGAAGTTGACGATAGAAAAGTTAAAGTCATCACGTTTATCATATAGTTTGGTTGTTAGATTACCATTAGTGTAATCATATAGTTTGGTTGTTAGATTACCATTAGTGTCTTTTTCAAGTAAAATATCCAAGTATGAAACAGAATTGTCGGAATTGTGGTATCTTTTATCTCAAGCTCACCAGGTTATATCGTATCGACGTAGGAATGGAAATTACCATTATTAATTGACAATACGTCGACAATATATTTGAATGTCGAGTTGAAGGCCGCAGCAAGTGTTTTCTTCTTTTCACGTATAAGATTTTGCATAAATTCTGCTTCATATGAATATAAAAATAAGTCTGCTTATAACGGTGCGCAATTTGTATCCATGTGAATTCCAATAGATTGTTGGAATACCTGGTCTCCAAAAACCACGTAGATATTGTCAATCAGAAATTTAAGCATTTTAATGATGTCAACTTCAGAGTACTTATGTGTGCAATAAGAATCTGTTTTTACAAAATAATTTGGAAATGACCAATGACAAGGCAAGTAAATTTACGAGTTCCATTTTAATTGAAGAAGCAGCTGTCAATGATATCAAAAAGCTTGGATTTAAATTCATCATGGGGAGTTGTTGTGTATAAAGTTGAAAAGTCGTAAGTTTTTAAGCTGTTGATTTTTGTTAAGTCTTGTGATTTCAAATTGTCCAAAACTTTCATATTTCACATATGCAATCCTTGTGAGAAGCCATTTATTACATTTTTAACAATCTAATACTGTAATTCATTCATTGAATAAAAATGATATACTGTTTCAGTGTGAAAGGACATCAAAATGATATCCTGTTATAGTGTGAAAAATATCAAAGTGCGGGAAAACTCTCGATTTTCCTTTCCTACACAAAGAGTGTTGTAAATAATACTCCTTAATCTGTTCTAATATAAAAAAAAAGAGTCAATAAACCATTCTGTCATAAAATAAAACTGTGAAAATTCCTCAAATATGTTACTACAAATTCATGTTAACAATGTTTTTTTCACTTAGCTATGACGTATAAACCGCTCAACTATGGCGTCATGTACTGATGTAGCCTAAGATTGCATTACAAAAAAGACGTAGGCAAAGGGAAAATCAAAGAAAATGTAATGAACAGAAAATTCACTCGAGGGACAGGATTTTTTTTTTTTATATTTTCACTCATGCTTCGCACTCGTGAAAATATAAAAAAAAATCCTGTCCCACACGTGAAATAAATTCCATATTCAACCACAAAACATTGAATACCCTCTATTTATTAGATACTAAGATCGTTGATCCCTTAACCTTGGAGTTTGACCTACTTTTAAGAATACAAAATTAGGGGTTTCATTCTTCACATATTTCATCTCTGTGACAAGACCTTTCATTTGATATCAAGAACTTTAACCTTGACCTTGGAGTTTGACCTACTTTTTAAATTTAACCATGGTCATATCCTTTGAACGGCTAGGGTTAGGGCTTTCATTCTTCACATATGTATGGAATCATTGTGACAAAAAGAACTTTATTCGGTAATAACCAATATTTGCCCCCAAAATCAAACTTTGATGGAGATATATTTAATTAAGTTCTTAAATAGAGGAATATATGCTGACTTCAAAGCACTGAATATTTTCATAAGTAATGATGCCATATGTACGTAATGACGTCACAAACATGACGTAAATTTCAGTTTTTTATGAATTTTACAGAAAAATGTACATATTTCGTCGATATTTTGAGTAAAAGTCACCGAGTGCGTGTGTGTTCAGGATCAATATTTTGATATAATGTGTAGAATGATAATATCAATGAAATATGTCAATATTGTTCCTGAACAAACTTGCGCTCTATAAATTTTAAAGCTAAATTGTTGAATTTTGTCCATTTTGTCCTCTTTCTGAAAAACGATATAAAATCGGACTAGTTTGTGACGTCATAAAAACAAAAATTGTGAATACACTGCTTTGACACTATAATATTTTCTGTTAATTTATATTTCTCATACAATTTATTGAATTCAGCACATTTCAGGAAGTTTTCAAAATTTGACTTTTGTGGGGGCAAGTATATGCCATATACCGCATATAGTTCTTTTCATGAAAACCCCAACAACTTTGACTCTTTGACGTTGGAGTTTGATCTACCTTTGAAATATAACTTTTGAACAGGTGTTGCTAGGGTTTCCATATTTCAGAATTGTATTTCGTTAGAAGAACCTACTTTGGGTTCCAATATATATCTAATTTGCATTTAAGAAAAGTTGATCTTCACTTTGTTGCCATACTGAGACATCAGTTTTCACAAAAACATCTTGTTCTCATTTGATATTTACTGAAGCTTTTCTTTTGCTTGTTTGGTATTCTCAAGTATCATTAGCTACAAAATGTAAATTTGTTTTCACTTGTACCTAAAACCTCAATGTATTCATTTTATACTTTATTGTAAAAAAGATGACGAGGAATTATACAGCTTAACACACTTTTTAAAACTCACATGGTTTTTCGCGCAAATTAAGTTCACATTGTTATAATTCAAAATTATATAACATGACATCAAAATTCATTTAAATTATAATTTATAACTTCATTACAAAAATCAACAGCATAAAAACTTACGACTTTTCAACTTTATACACAACAATTCCCCACGACAAATTAAAATCTAGGCTTTTTGATATCATTGACAGCTGCTTCTTCAACAAAAATGGAACTCGTAAGTTTACTTACCTCGTCATTGGTCATTTGAAAAATTATTTTGTTAAAACAGATTCTGATTGCACACATAAGTACTCTGAAGTTGACATCAAGAAGATGCTTGAGTTTCTGATTGACAATATCTATGTGGTTTTTGGAGACCAGGTATTCCAACAATCTATTGGAATTCCCATGGGTACAAATTGCGCTCCGTTATTAGCAGACTTATTTTTATATTCATATGAAGCAGAATTTATGCAAAATCTTTTGCGTGAAAAGAAGAAAACACTTGCTGTGGCCTTCAACTCGACATTTAGATATATCGACGACGTATTGTCAATTAATAATGATAATTTCCATTCCTACGTCGACACGATATATCCTGGTGAGCTTGAGATAAAAGATACCACAGAGTCCGACACTTCTGCTTCATACTTGGATATTTTACTTGAAAAAGACACTAATGGTAATCTAACAACCAAGCTATATGATAAACGTGATGACTTTAACTTTTCTATCGTCAACTTCCCTTACTTATGCAGCAATATACCTTCATCACCTGCATACGGAGTATTTATATCTCAGTTGATTCGATACGCAAGAGCATGCTCTACGTATGAACAATTTCTTAAACGAGGTAAATTATTGACAAGCAAGTTGATGAAACAAGAATATCAACAGTCTCGTTTAAAGTCATCATTTCGTAAATTCTATGGTCGATACAATGACCTTGTCAGCAAATACAATTTATCATTGAATGAAATGCTGACTGACGTTTTTCATACCAATCGTTAGTCCATTATTTATACACTGAATTGACCATTTTTTCCGTTATTTCCTGATTATGACAACACGCACACGGTGGGTGTGACCGGTCGGCAGGGGATGCTCACTCCTCCATGGCACCTGATCCCACCTCTGATGTTTCGGAGGTCCGTGTTTGCTCTACTCTTATTTTGTATATTTGTTTAATGGACGTTGAGATTGAATACTGTTCGTTATTTCCATATCCTTCTTTGATCATATTCCATTAATTCAAACATAATTTACACATAATAATTCGTAGGGTTGTATATGCTCTTGGATGATAAATTATGAGAGTTTCCAAATTGTATTTTCATAATGGTTTCTCGTCAAATACAACTATCTTTGTTTCTGTTCATTTCAAAGCATACTTTTGCCTTGCCTTAATACAGAAAGAGTGCAGTTCATATAACTTTTGTATTTTCTGTACATTAACATGGCAATAAGGCGCAAGCTAATAGAAGTATTTCTCACCTATTCAACTGTTTTCTAAAAAGAATTTTCTTTTCAATATTTACAATTTACTATATTGAAAGATAAACACACGATTTCTTTATGCATTTTTGCCATTTTTCGGCACGGCATTTCCACGAAACTAAGTCAGGTAAGGAAATTGTAAACTTTCCTAGAAAAATACACATTTTTAAGAAGCCAATTTGAACATTTCAACCAAACAGTATCAAAGAAAGTTCGATTGATTATTTGCAAATACTTATGATAGAATCATGCACATTTAACATCATACAATTTATAAATAAATTCTCATTTAGAACATTGACTTTTGAAACTTAAGATAATGATTATGAAGAATATGCACATTTAACATGAAAGATTTAATAATAATAATATATATTATAAGGATTATGTCTCGTACTGAAACTCGATAAAATAAAGTTTTATTGCAAGCAAAATGTTATTTTGATTTGTGCGAAAAACCATGTGAGTTTAAAAACTGCGTTGAGCTGTATATTGACCAAAAAAGGAAATTAAGACAGGTAGAAGTATTGTGCAAATACAGAATAAATCTTCTACTACAAAGAGAAAACAATTATTTTTTTGCATTGTGTGATAGAAGACCTAGTTTAGTCTTGCAACGCTTCAATTCTTTTGAGGGCATTTAGTACTCTGTTTTGAACGCTACAAACAGGGAATCATGGGTAAATCGCTATCAAGGTTGAATTTGTTTGCCCCATTATCCACGGACAAAACGTAATGACTTTATTAAGCATTTCTACAAATATTTAGGTAATTTTTTTTTATTCTTTCAATGCATCCCTGCATAACTCTTTTAGATCATTTATTTAAATCCTGAGGGTTACATAGAGATTTAGGAAATTCTGGGATTGCCACGCCAAGGTAAACATTTTCATGATTTTCTTTGTATCTTTTCTTAAGAACACTTTATGGTTTCGTTTTTCAGATTTTCAATGAAATTTTTTTCGCTTCACAAGTTTTTTCGGTAAAGCATATAATTATTTATTATATATGTACGAACACTAAAAAGAACAGCTACAATGTTATGATTTCAAAATGGTTTCCACAAAAATGAAAATGTTGTAGTCAGTTTGAAGATTTCTCTTTAACATTGCATGCTTGATTATCTAATACAATTTCAAAATACGTATATTTAAGTTGCAAAACAGAATCTTTTATCGCAGTGAACTTTTGTTTTTAAACCAAAAAAAAAAAAAACAAAAACACAAAAAACGAAGCTATAATTTCTTTTGTGGTTGCTCAATTTTCTATTATTTGAGAGAAATTAATTTCCTTAAAATAAATAAGTAAATCTAATGACGTTTACACCACGGCCTTATTTAGTTCAATTTAAGTCAATGTAAATTTCTTATACATTGAAATGATGTGAATCTGGCCTGGGGGATCTTCTCAATTTTCTCTTTTTATCAGTGGCTCAAACAATGTCTCAAGTAAAAGAAAAACTTAAAATCAAGGAAAAAACTAACTCGTTGATCTATTTTTGAACATGTGTCCCTCTGAATGTTTATTCTAAAAATAAACCTGATTATGATTATAAAATTAACTATTATAGTTGAAATTTCCATCTTTCAGTTCTTACGTAAAATTTGATGTCATTAGCCATAAAAGCCAACTGTTTCAAAATTCCAAAGTAATTTTTAAAATGTGCATACACATGTAAACTTAAAGAAGTTAATTGTAAATCTTAATTTCATAATCTGTCAATTGTTATTACACAATTTGTTAGTTGTTAATATCAATGCCTAATTTGACAATGGTAATTTGTTACTGCAAGTTTTGCCAATGCTTGAAGACTTACGATTTGGCAACTTTTAATTTGAAATGTAAATTGTACTTTCAAGATTTGTAAATTATGCAAGGTTGCATTAAGCTAACATCTATTAAGACGGAAGGGGCGATAGGTTAATTTGTTACTTAACAATTTAATTATTTCCCCAATGCGTCCGGCAAGGCACCAGACTTGAGGTTCATTGACGCGGCTGAACCGGGATAGAAATAGTGGAAAAATCTCGTTACTGTCCTATACACCACAAGCTGGTAAGGACGACGATGATGAGAAATGCGTCCTCCTTCTGATGAAATGTTTATGAATTAATCCCATGCATGGCTTTAAGACTGTTTGTAAATAGTAATGTATTAGACGGTGTATACTCTTGTAAAAGCTCTAACAATCCTTAAAACAGTGGCTTACTTCAGATCTCCATACTAACTACTGCTAATTGTAACGGGAACCGTTACAGATGTTCCCCAAACGCTCCCCAACTCCCTTTTAGTGCCATATTCCCTGTAATATACTATATATGAAAGCATTCAGTCCACAAGTATTAAAAATAACTCATTCAAGTGTAATTCTAATTTCATTCGTTCCAAATGCACGCACGTGCCTGCACGTGCATGATGACAATACCTTCTTGTAGGAGTCCCTTATATTTATCTATGTTCTGAATCCCATCCTGTTTGGTTGAAAAACAAGGGAGTTATAGCCATTTCAAGTTTCAGTCAATCAGATTGCAGCGCACGTGTATGCGCGTGATTTCATGATTTTTTCTATATCGCATTGTAGGATGTCCTAATGAATGACTATGTTTTAAATTTCAAAGCATTTCGTCAAAAAACAAAGGCGATATAGTCATTTAAAGTGTCAGCCAATCAGATTGCAGCACACGTGCATGCGCGTGATTTCATAATTTTTTTTCTATATCATATTGTAGGATATCCTAATTCATGACTATGTTTTAAATTTCAAAGCATTTCGTCAAAAAACAGAGAAGATACTGAGATTTTTGTTTTAGCCAATCAGAGCGAAGCGCACGTGCATGCGAGTGAGTTCGTGCT
>PRKT01000859.1:89384-135844 GCA_003671525.1 Saccostrea glomerata | reverse complement strand
CCTGAAAAGGACAGCATTCTATCTTTTGTCGTTTTTGAGTTTTTGTCCGGACAAAATGGTCACTAAAAATTCGATTAAAGGGCGATAACTTCCGACCGGAAGTGATTTTTCGAAAAATAAAAAAAAGTATCAGGTTTAGTTCATGATACATCATTCCTGAAAATTTCAAGGCAATCCGCTCAAGCATCTCTGAGAAATCGTCTGCACAAAAATGTGTAAAGAAAAAAATAATAATAATAATAATAAAAGTGAAAAAGAAACAATAGAATAATAGAAGTGTCTTCCGTTGGAGACGGAAGACCCTAATAAAGGTAAAAAAGAAACCTAAGAATAATAGAAGGGTCTTCCGCTGAAGACGGAAGACCCTAATAATAAGAAAATTGAAAAAGAAACATAAGAATAATAGAAGGGTCTTCCGCTGAAGACGGAAGACCCTAATAACTAGATACGATCTCGTTGCGAGCAACGAGTGGGTCTTCCGTCCGATTCTTGATAAGATGAGATAAGATTTTGATTGAGATTTTCATTCTAAAATAATGATTTTCCATAATCTGTAAAAAGACATTGAACATTAAAGACTTTCAAAAAATTAACTTTTGGCCCCTCACGGCCCCAATCATTAGGGATCAGCCCTTTTTCCTTCATATCATCTGAGAGCTCTCATGATTTTGATGACTTTTTGTTCAACAATTATTCAGAGATTTTTTTTCGTTTTTGAGTTATTCATATAAGAAATAGCTAGGGACAAGCCCTTCAACTCCTTAATAGGGACGTTAAGCGAAAATTAAAAGATTGCATATTGTTCAGAACATGATTTTAAACATCTTTTGTTCAATATTACTTATCAATATATTTCTCATTTTCGAGATATAAAGCGTCGAAGATTTAGCATTCTAACCCTTTTGGCCCCTAATTACGTACTATACGACATGAAAATCATGATAAATAGTTGTAAATGGTTGAGATAAACATCTTTGCTTAGTAATGTATTACAAAATATTAACAACTAAAGAGTTATCGATTGAAGACTTAAAGCCCCTTTTGGCCCCTAATTTAAGTGCCCAGCCCCTTTTTTGTGGTTTCATCTGAAAGCTCTTAGCATTTTGAACACTTTTTGTTAAATAACTATTCAGAGATTCTTTTTCGTTTTCGAGTTATTTGCAAAAGAAATATTTAGGGGCTAATCCTTCAACTCCCTAATGGGGACTTTAAGCGAAAAATGAAAGGTAGCATATTGTTAAGAACATGATTTTGAACATCTTTTTTTCAATATTACTTATCAAAATATTTCTCACTTTCGAGATATAAAGCCTCAAAGATTTAGCATTCTGGCCCCTTTTGGCCCCTAATCATGTATTATACGACATTAAAATCATAATATATAGTTGTAAAATGTTGAGAAAAACATTTTTTCTTCAGTAATGTATAACAAAATATTGACTGTTAAAGAGTTATCAAAAAAAAGATTTTAGCCCCTTTTGGCCCCTAATGTGATGAGTCAGCACTTTTTTCTTGATATCATTTTAAAGATCTTGTCATTCTGCACAGATATTGCGCAGTATGTTTTAACAAAATAATCACACTTTAAAAGATATGATACAAAATGTCGCAAAAAATCAGTCATGAATCGTGTCCTAAATTTTGACCCCTACCGAGCTTCCATACTAGGTACTTCCGGAAAATATCCTAACCCAGGTGCAACATGGCAACATGTCCTCTATTATTCCTGAAAATTTCAGCTTTCTAGCTTGAGTCGTTTTTGAGTTCCATCACAGACAAGGAGGTCCTCTAAATTTTGATCAAAGGGCGATAACTTCCGACCGGAAGTGAATTTCAAAAAATGAAAAAAAAAGGTATAAAGTATAGATTAAGATACATCTTCTCTGAAAATTTCAAGTAAATCTGTCGAGCCATCTCTGAAAAATCTTCTGCACAAAAATTGTAAGAAGAAAAGGCAAGAATAATAATAAAAGTGAAAAAGAAACAATAGAATAATAGAAGGGTCTTCCGCTGAAGACGGAAGACCCTAATAAGAAAATTGAAAAAGAAACAAAAGAATAATAGAAGGGTCTTCCGCTGAAGACGGAAGACCCTAATAATAATAAGAAGAAACCGAGTAAAACAATATGTTCCCAAACTCCGTTTGGGGAACATAATAAATCAGAGTAAACGACTTCAAGTCTCTGCATTTGTAGATCTCAAACAAGCAGGGGTAGGAGAAAGGTCACGTGCATTTCCGTAACTCCCACCGATTTCCCACCCCTTTATTTCGCTCGGACATTTCACCGATCCTTTTACATAACGGAAAAATTATTATTTTGTAAAAAATTATATAATATGTAGAATTAGTACATATACATGTACCACATATTATTGAATTTTCTGTGGCATCCTGTTTGCAGCAAATGATTACCTTTGTCTCATTCATATACTTCTTTCTGAGGCATAATATATCCTTTTTGATGTTAAATATAATACTACCGCTTATTTCCATAATCCTTATTCGGACACCAGAGGTAACAAGAAGTTTATATGACCAGAGGAAACCTTATATTGTACATCAGGTCACCTTATATTGCACATCAATGCGGGAACCAGAGGTCACCTTATATTGTACATGAATATGAGGTCCAGAGGTTACCGTATATGAACATCAATAGGGGACCAGAAGTCACTTAATATGTATATTATTAGTGGACTAGAGGTCACCTTATATGTACATCAAAAGGGGGACCAGCAGTCACCTATTGTGTATTAATAGGGAGACCAGCGGTCGCATAATGTTAATATGAATACGGAGATAAGAGCTTACCTTATGTTGTAAATCATAATAGAAACCAAAGCCGGGTCACATAATTTCTGAATAGAGGAAACTATAGGTCTCCATATATTATACATCATTTGGGATAATAGAAATCACATAAGGTTGTGTAGCTGAATACGAAGACCTGGGGTCCCCTGTGTTTGAACATTCTTAAAGAGACCAAAGGTCTATCAATGATATATAGTATACTAAAATTATGTTCCCCAAACGAAGTTGGGGAACATATTGTTTTTACTCTGTTTCTTATTATGTTCCCCAAACGAAGTTGGGGAACATATTGTTTTTACCCTGTTTCTTCTTATTATGTTCCCCAAACGAATTTGGGGAACATATTGTTTTTACTCTGTTTCTTATTATTAAGGTCTTTCGTCTTCACGGAAGATCTTATAGTGATTCTACTGTTTCTTCTTATTATTATTATTAAGGTCTTCTGTCTTCACGGAAGACCTTATAGTGATTCTACTGTTTCTTATTATTATTATTCTTATTTTTTAGACAAATTTTGAGCACGCGATATCTCGAGAACTATTCATTGGTTTTTCATCAAACTTTCAGGGATAATGCGCTCTTATATGTCATTGATAATTTTGGAAGAATTTTGGAACAAATCGCTTTCGGTGCCAAGTTATTGCCATTTTCCTGATTTCAAAATGAAATTTTTTCAGTGCGAGATCTAAAGAACTACTAAAGATAAGAACTGAAGACTTGTTGGAGAACATAGGGCATGACTTCTAGATATGCGGAATGACCTTTTCGTGTGTCGTCAGTACTTCCGGTCGTTACCGGAAGCGAATTAAGAAAATCAAAATTTTCAACTTTTTAGTTTTTCATTATTTTTCTTTGATTTTTATTGGGTTATAATTAATAGAGACTCTTAAATGAATGTGAAATGTGTAATTTGTTTTAGAATTAAAAAAGCCAATCTCGAGAAATTTACATTTAAAAATTTGAAGCGGTGTTCCCTATGGCGTGATGGTTAGCGCGTTGGATTTTCACGCGGGCGACCTGGGTTCGATCCCCCGTGTGACCGATAAATATTTATGACTTTTTTCAGCTAGATTTTTCGTTTTTTATTTCAGAATCGGACGGAAGACCTCTCATTGCTCGCAACGAGATCGTTTCTAGTATTCTTACTATTTTCGTATTGACCAAATTTTGGAAATGACCTTTGTCCGGTCCATTTCTCCAGAACAGCTTAAGATATGAAAGTTTACTGTATCAGATATCATAGATCATGACTTGAAGATGTGTCGAACAACATTTTTTCCGTCGTCAATTCTTCCGGTCGTCACAGAAAAGGGGATTAAAAGTTGATTTTTTAAATTTCTTTGTCTTTCTTTCTATCTTTTTATGTGATATTCATGACATAAGTAAAGCCCCCTATTTGCTGATTTTACGCATAACCGATTTCTTGATTTGATTAAGAAGAAATTAAATATCTTAAAATTTACGCAAACGTAGGTTTAACGTTTCCTTAAACTCTAAAAAATATTCATTTCAATTTCTCATAAATAGACCTCGCGACGTTCAATTCACATTGTGTGATACACAAGTTTGCAGGGTAAAGTCTCTCTCGGGATGGCAAAAGAACCTGAAGAAAAACTTCCCTGGATCAATCGAGACAGGATATTAGTGAATTAAGTGTGTATAGAATATATTAAATGTCTTCATCTTATCCTCCTCCTCCCCCCCATTTCTTATTTTATTGTACTGTTAAAGACCTATCCCCCACCTTTCTCACATATTGAAATGAATGCTAATTCGGCTTTAATGTTTTCCATTCTACTTAAATTGATCTTGATATTTATGTAACAAGACACTCTTCTTGAAGTTAAGAAAATGATAAGGCTTAATTCTTTCTACAAAATAATGTTAATTTACAAGTCTATATTCAAGATAGCCCCCCCCCCAACCCCCCGGAAGTGCGCAGACAGGTAGCCTTCGCAGATATAACATCTACAACTTACAAGTAACATTTTAAAAGTTTCATTCATAAAAATCAGTTCCCCTAATGTCATATGATAGTTTCCTATCATTCATTCTCCCTATGTTTTGTCTGTAGAATTAATAATTATTTTATTTAAAAAAAATTATCTTGAGAAAATAAAGATTGTCAGCTGCATTTATTAGCATTTCGCGTTTTCTTGTATATCTATTACTTGCATATGAATAATGCCATTAAATAATATAGAAGAAATCGAACTGCATTTCCATCTTTTTTATTTCATTCATAAATCCTGGGATCCGCTCCAGCAGCTGCGCATGGCCTCATCGCTACTATAAACAAAACAGTCATCATGTCAAAGATGTTCATGTTTCCGCTAAACTAAGAAAGTTTACACATGGTTTATAATCTCATAACAAATATCAGACCTGTCCAATGCAGAAATGCTCGATTTGAAGGGGGAAATTCAGGAATTATCTTGCGGTAGCCATATTTTGCCGTGAACCTAGGCGACATTTTGTAATTAAGGTCTTCCGTTTTCAACGGAAGACCTTTCTGTTATTCTTAGGTTTCTTTTCCACAGTTTTTTTCTTTTTTTTCTTACCGATTTTGTGCACGCGAGTTCTCGGAAACGGCTTGCTCGATTTTTATGAAACTTTCAGGGCTGATAGAACATAAAAAAATCTAGACAGGTATTTTTTATTTTGATGACATCACTTCCGGTTCCGAGATTTTTGCATTTTAGTGAATTTTAGAGGGTTAGTTTGTCCGCGAGTTTTCTCGAAAACGGCTTAAGATAGAAACTTGAGATTTTCAGTGATAAAAGAGCAATAATTGTAGTTGTGCGGAACGTATTTCATACTCATCGATATTGCTGTGTACGGAAGCTCGTTATGGCCAAAAAATAGTCCTATCACGAATTTCAAAATTTTTGACACCTTTTCAATGACAACTTTTTACCTAGAAATATTTTGTTAAAGCATGTAGAACAAAAGAAGTGTAGAATTTGAAGACCTTTGAAATGATATCTCGAAAAAAGGGCTGGCCCCTAAATTTAAGGGCCTGGAGGGGCCGAAAGCTTTTCCTTCATATCTCAAAAAGTATTGAGAATTTGTAATACGTCAAAGTTGTTCAAAATGTCAATCTTAATTTATTGGTGTGGTCGAAATACGTCCAGCGTCGTCACTTCTGGCCGAACCGGAAGTAGTAGAAAAACGCGTATTTTTGCTGTTTTAGACAAGTTTTTAGGTAACATATGTCTCTGGGAGCTTAATAATTAATATTCCGTCCGTCGTCGTCACTTCCGGTCAAACCGGAAGTAGTAAAAAAATTGCTTATTTTTGCATTATTTAACTTAGCTTTAGAGGATTCAAAGCATTTTTGGGCGTTAATTCTCATTTTTGTTAAAAATAAAAGCTACTTCCGGTCAAACAGGACGGAAGACCTACTCGTTGCTTTGCAACGAGCTTTGCTCTAGTTATTAAGGTCTTCCGACTTCCTTCGGAAGACCTTATTGTTATTCGTCTGTTTTTATTATTATTATTATTAAGGTCTTCCGACTTCCTTCGGAAGACCTTATTGTTATTCGTCTGTTTTTTATTAAGGTCTTCCGTCTTCAGCGGAAGACCTTCTTGTTATTCTTAGGTTTCTTTTCCACTATTTTTAAGGTCTTCCGTCTTCAGCGGAAGACCTTCTTGTTATTCGTTTGTTTCTTTTCCACTGTTTTTCTTATTATTTTTTTTCTTACCGATTTTGTTCGATTTCTCAAAAACGGCTCATTAGAATTTTATGAAACTTTTAGGTCTGATAGAACATCAAAAAATCTTGATACCTTTTTTATTTTGATGACGTCACTTCCGGTTCGGAGATTTTCGCAGTTTTGTGATTTTTAAGGGTCAGTTTGTCCGTCGCTCTTCTTAAAAACCGCTCATCACAGGAGGATGAAACCTTTTCAGGAAGATAGAGCAACATATGTAGATTTGCATTGTGTTGTTAACTTTCACCGGAAGTACTGCACGTTAACGCTCGTTATGGACTGATAAAAGTCATATTGAGCGTTTCAAAATTTCTAACACTTTTTCTATTATATCATTTTACTTGTAAATATTTTGTTAAAACATATAGAACAAAAGTTGCGAAGAATTCTAAGATCTTTCGATTGATATCTTGAAAAAAGGGCTGACCCCTAAAATAAGGGATCTAGAGGGGCCAAAAGTTTTTAATTGATATCTCAAAAAGTATTGAAAATTTGTAATACGCCAAAGAAGCAAAGTTGTTTAAAATTTCAAGATAAGTCTATTTATGTCGTCAAAATACTCCGGCATCGTCACTTCCGGTCAAACCGGAAGTAGTCAAAAAGGCGTATTTTGCCATTCTTGTCAAGTATGGGTAACATATGTCTCTGGTAGCAAAAAAATGAATTTTCCGTCCGTCGTCATCACTTCCGGTTAAACCGGAAATAGCAAAAATTTGCATATTTTTGCATTAATTAACAAAGCTTTTAAGGATTCAAACCATTTTTAGGCGTTATTTCTCATTTTTGTTAAAAATGAAAGCTACTTCCGGTCAAACAGGACGGAAGACCTACTCGTTGCTTTGCAACGAGCTCGGCTCTAGTTGTTATTATTATTATTGTTTTTTTTTCTTACCGATTTTGTGCACGCGATTTCTCGAAAACGGCTGGATAGATTTTCATGAAACTTTCAGGACTGATAGAACATCAAACAAAGCTGAAAGTAATTTTTTAGTTTTGATGACGTCACTTCCGGTTTTGAGATTTCCGTGATTTAGTGATTTTCAGGGGGTCTCATTGTCCATCATTTTTCTCTAAAATGCCTTTAGACAGAAACATTAGATTTTCAGCGATGATAGAGCAACGTGTGCTGATATGTCACACACCAATCTTTTTCTCCGGAAGTGAGGCACGTCGGCGCTCGCCATGGCTCGAAAAAAGTCCTATCGAGGATTTAGAAATTTCTGACACCTTTTCTGCAATATCTTTTTACATGTAAACATTTTGAAAAGACATATAGAACAAAAGTTGTAGAGAATGTCACGATCTTTCGAAAAATATCAACAATTAAGGGCTGGCCCCTATAATAAAGGGCTTAAAGGGGCCGAAAGTTTTTTTTTTTATATCTCAAAAAGTTTTGAGAATTTGTAATACGTGAAAGAAGCAAAGTTGTTCAGATTGTCAAGCTTTATCGAATGGGGTCGTCAAAATACGTCCGGCGACGTCACTTCCGGTCAAACCGGAAGTAGTCAAAAATTGCATATTTTTGCCGTTCTTGACAGGTTTTGGGGTTACATATGTCACTGGAAGCTTAAATCTTAATTTTCTGTCCGTCGACGTCACTTCCAGTCAAACCGGAAGTAGCGAAAAATGGCTTAATATTTCAATAATTAATATACATTAGGAGGATTAAACCATTTTTATACTTCATTACTCATTTTTTTTAAAAATAAAAGTTGCAGATGTACTTCCGGTCAAACAGGACGGAAGACCTACTCGTTGCTTTGCAACGACTTCGGCTCTAGTTATTATTATTATTATTATTATTATTATTCTTTTTTTCATAGTTAGAGCGATATCTCAGCTGTGCGTGGATGAATTTAAAAGATTTTCACAGGGATGATGCATCATGAGAATATCTCCAGACGTGTTTTTTATTTTTTCGAAAATCACTTTCTTTCGCGATTTTTGGGGATTTTTGTTTTTTTTAAAAGGCATTTGTCCAGCATTTTTCTCGAGAACGGCTAAAGATATGAAAGTGAAACTCACTGAGGTGATAGAACATCGAACTCCATTATGGGCAACGACCATTATTTTTCGTTGTCTGCACTTCCGGTCGCAAACGGAAGTGAATTCAAAAAGTCTCATTTTTCAATTTTTTTGTTTTTCAATATTTTTCTTTTTGATTTACAGGGTTTATAGTGTGTCTTATGAGAACTCTAAATATGTATTCAGAATCTTGATGCGTGCATTTATTGAAAAGATATGATCGAACCAAACTTTGTCCCACTGTCGGGGGTTCGAATCCCGCCGTGGGCGTTCCCAAATTTTTTCTTTGTTTCTATCATTTTTCAATTGTAAGTGACTTTTCTCACTTTTTATAACATGTATGAAATATTTTGCCGATTTTTGAAAGCTATATTTAAAGATATTTTGAGGTTTATCTGTAATAATCATGATATATGTTGAGAGACTGCTGTAAATGAACGTAAAGGGAAAAATACATTCTGAAACCTATTTCATGGGATGACGCAGCATAGATATCTAACGAAAAGTCGGTCGGAAGACCGCTTGTTGCTTTAGCAACAAGAACGCATCTAGTTATTATTATTATTCTTTTTTTCATAGTTAGGGCGATATCTCAGCTGTGCGTGGATGGATTTGAAAGATTTTTACAGGGATTATGTATCATAATAATATCTCCAGACGTGTTTTTCATTTTTTCGAAATTCACTTTCTTTCGCGATTTTGGGGGATTTTTGTTTTTTTTAAAAGGCATTTTGTCCAGCAGTTTTCTCGCGAACGGCTTAAGATATGAAAGTGAAACTCACTGAGGTGATAGAACATCGAACTCCATTATGGGCAACGACATTTATTTTTTGTCGTCGGCACTTTCGGTCGCAAACGGAAGTGAATTCTAAAAGTGCAATTTTTCAACTTTTTTGTTTTTCAATATTTTTCTTTAGTTTTTTCGGGGTTTATAGAATGTCGTATGAGATTTCTAAACATATGTTCAATATGTTGATGCGTGCATATATTGAAAAGATATGACCGAACCAAACTTTGTCCCACTGTCGTGAGTTCGAATCCCGCTGGGAGCGTTTTAAAAAATTTTTCTTTGTTTCTGCCTTTTTTCCATTTGCAAATGACTTTTCTCTCTTTTTCAACATGTATGGAATATTTTGCCGATTTTTATAAGCTATTTTTAGAGATATTTTGGAATGTACCTGTAGTAATCATAATGTAATGTGGAGAGACTGCTATGAATAAACGTAAACACAAAAATGCACTCTGAAATCTATTTCCTAGAATGACACAGCATAGAACTCTAACGAAAACTCGGTCGGATAGCCTGCTTGTTGCTCCAGCAACAAGAACGCATCTAGTTATTATTATTATTCTTATTTTTTAGACAAATTTTGTGCACGCGATATCTCGAGAATTATTCATCGCTTTTTCATCCAACTTTCAGGGATGATGCGCTCTTATATGCCACTGTTACATTTGGAAGAATTTTGGAACAACTCGCTTTTGGTGCCAGGTTATGGCCATTTTTCTGATTTTAAAATGAAATTTTGTCAGTTCGAGATCTAAAGAACTACTAAAGATATGAACTGGAGACTTGTTGGAGAACATAAGGCATGACTTCTAGATATGCGGAATGTCCGTTTCGTTTGTCGTCAGAACTTTCGGTCGCTACCGGAAGCGAATTAAAAAAATCAAATTTTTCAACTTTTTTGTTTTTCATTATTTTTCTTTGATTTTTATCGGGTTAATAGACACTCTTTAGAGAATGCGAAATGTGTAATTTGTTTTAGAATTGAAAAAGCCTATCTCCAGAAATTCGCATTTAAAAATTTGAAGCGGCGTTCCCGATGTCGTAATGGTTATCGCGTTGGACTTTCACGCGGGCGACCCGGGTTCGATCCCCCCTGTGACCGATATTTTTTTTTATGACTTTTTAAGCTAGATTTTTCGTTTTTTACTTCAAAATCGGACGGAAGACCTCTCGTTGCTCGCAACGAGATCGTTTCTAGTTATTATGTCGCCCCGAACGAAGTCGGGGACGACATATTGATATTGTACGCATATTTTTTTTATCCAGGCTGTTTCTCGGAGATGGCTGGGACAATCTTCCTGAAACTTTCCTCAAAGGACGATCACTGGTTGTAGTTGTGCAGTGAGGTCATTCAGTTCCAATATGTCTACCGTTGCCATGGAAACCTGTAAAAAGCGACGACTTTGGTCAAAAAGCGACGAATTTTGTCCGCGAGTGTTCTCTCTGGTCCCTTAAACGTTCGTCATGAAACTTTTCTTATTACTACTATTATTATTATTACTACTAAGTGCACCTGTATTGACCTGTCAATCAAAATCACCGGACGCTGTATGCATTGCAATAAAGTTGTTCGAAATGATTTTTATTAAGTATGATCTTTAAGAAAATCTGATGCAACAAATTTGAGAAATGAAAAATAGAATAAAAACATGGCCAGAGCATCATATATCTGTATTATGGACTTCAGTTGTGGGACGTGGAGACCGGTCCGTCAGATGAGATCGTTTAAATCGAGGTCCCTTGTGTCAGATGGTACTGACTCAAAAAGATTCCTCACTGCTCAATGGCGATTGGAGCCAAATTATAGGACATTTTGCAGTCTCCACCGGCGAGTGGAGGCTTCTCCATGTGAAAAATTCTCGAGAGGGACATTAAACAACCTATAATCAATTAATCGATTGCTGAATAATTCCTGTAGTTGAATAATCTCTCTGCAGACAAATCTCGATAGTATTACTGTAAAAATCAACGACTTTACATTTAATGTGGTACTAACTTAGTTCATGACATTTTTATAACACCATCACAATCGTGCCAGAACATAAACACAGTGAAGTTTATGAGAGTACGGTGTTCGTTCGTCCGTTGGTTTGTCTATGATACACGTGTAGCTCTTATGAGTGCCAAAATGCATAAGAACAAGATTGGTCATAAAAATCAAAGTACCTTAAGTACTGAAAGACCTTTTTGCAGTTTTTGCATATGATATCTATGTTTTTTGCAGAGAAAAAAGCAAATTCTTACAGATTTAGAAGAACGGAGGACTTATTTGTTGCCATGGCAACTAGATTCTAGTTATTATTCTTTTTTCTTCTTATTTCATATCCGGTACTTTTTTGTCCAGAAGTGTTCTAAGAAACTGTTCACCCAACTAAGTTAAAACCTTTCTAGGGTTAATGGGTGTGTTGTGTAGATGTGCTGAACGAAGGTCATTTTGCTCGCATACGCCTGCACGTGCGGGCGCGAGAAGTGAGTTAAATGACTGATATACTTGATATAGCCATAACTTTTACATTTTTTGATGAAATGTTTTGAAACTCATTACATGAGGATATATTAATAGTGTTGATATAATGACACTGTCAAATTAGCACGAATTCACGCGCGTGCACGTGAGCTTTGCTCTGATTGGCTGAAACAAAAATCTCAATATCTCTTTTGTTTTTTGACGAAACCCTTTAAAATTTTAAAAATAGTCATGCATTAGGATATCCTACAATATGATATATAGAAAATTTCATGAAATCACGCGCATGCACGTGTGCTGCAATCTGATTGGCTGAACCTTTAAATGGCTTTATCTCCTTTATTTTTTGACAAAATACTTTGAAATTTAAAATATAGTTATGCATTAGGATATCCTACAATATGATATATAAAAAATTTCATGAAATCACGCGCATGCACGTGTGCTGCAATCTGATTGGCCGAAACTTTAAATGGCTATATCTCCTTTAATTTTTGACAAAATGCTTTGAAATTTAAACATAGTCATGCATTAGGATATCCTACAATATGATATATAAAAAATTTCATGAAATCACGCACATGCACGTGTGCTGCAATCTGATTGGCTGAAACTTTAAATGGCTTTATCTCCTTTATTTTTTGACAAAATGCTTTGAAATTTAAAACATAGTTATGCATTAGGATATCCTACAATATGATATAAAAAAATTTCATGAAATCACGCGCATGCATGTGTGCTGCAATTTGATTGCATTTTAGTCCAAAGAACTATATGCGGTATATTGCATTTCTTTGCCCCCACAAAAATTAAATTTTGAAAAATTCTTAAAATGTGTATTATTGTATAAATTGTATGAAAAATATAAATTAACAAAACATATTATAGTTTCAAAGTAGGTTATTGACAATTCTTTTTTATTTATGACGTCACAAACTCGTCGGATTTTGCATTATTTTTTAGAAAAAGGACAAAATGGACAAAATTTCAACTATTTTATTTATAGAATTTATAGAGAGCATGTGTGTTCAGGAACAATATTTGCATATTTGATTGATATTATTATTCTACACATTATATCAAAATATTGATCCTGAACATACATGCGCTTGGTGTTTTTTACTCAAAATATTGACGCAATTTTTAAATTGTTCAATAGAAATCATGGAAATTTAAGATTTACGTCATTTTCCTGACGTCATTTCAAACATATGACGTCAATGCTGACGAAAACATTCAGTGCTTTGAAGTCAGCATGAATCCCCCTGTTTTAAAACATAATTAAATTTTACTCCGTCAAAGTTTGATTTGGGGGGCAAATATTGGTTACTACCGAATAAGGTTCTTTGTATTTTTTTTAATAACTTGTCAAACGTTTCTTGATTGGCGCAATTGTTTGGACGCCTCCAAGGATTTCCTCATTTATGTTATATTTTATGCATATTTACATGCACTCTGATATGTTCAGTGCAAGTAAATTTCTAGTCAGTCTCCGGGGGATCACACTTGTACCTTTCACCTATGTACATGTAACCTATATTGTTTAATATAGGGTGATCCCCCTTAATCATTTGTGATTAATTTTACTTTATGCCATTGAATTAAATGACATATTCGACAAAACTGCATATCTGTGTTTGATTATTTTTCACTGCACTATCAGGCTGACATTTCTCATAGGAGGCATAAATGACATTAGAGCAAAGGTATCTATATTTTTTTATTTTTCAGTTTAACGATAGATTCCATTTCGTTTTTCATCAATATTCGAATTGTGTTATTCATTAATACTGTGTCCTTTGGTCGTATTGTAAATACTTTTTTGGGGAATGTGTTTTTCTATGCCTTTGGATATTACTTCTGTAAAGCTAGAATACATTTAATCTATATCATAAATTTATATTTGCTAAATCATTATTCGGGTTATTGTAATCAGCATAACTATGATCAAGTCAAAAATTTCTCTCTTGTATGCATATTGTATGTGTAATTTGACGTCCAATCCAACAAGGTAATGTGAACTACAAAATGGGTGAAAAACAAATGTACTATCAACGAAAGTCGGATTGCAAGTAATAATTAAATTTATACTTTAACCCTATGTTGTTGTAAAATCAGTTGGACTATTAATCAATTTTTTTAAAATTTAGTTTTTGTAGAATTAATTTGAAACTTGTACTTTGATTTGACAGAACATTAACATTTAAATCTTCTATTAAGAATATTGGGAGATTACATTCAATTGCGTTGTTTAAATTTAAACAAAATAAGACCCAAAAGCTAGCCAATGACGATTGAGTCTGTAAAGTACGGCTTATAAGATTTTTTTTGTTGCCATGACTGTATGTACAGTGTATTTCTGACCAAAGAATTTCTAGTCCGTCAGCTGATAAATCATTTCGAACATGGTAACTAATTGGTCCGTAATATACATAGCAACATCACCACTACGTCTATTTCTATCCTTACACATAAATGGATATAATCCTTCTATTGAAATGTTTTCATCACCTATGGTATTATCTAAATGTGTTTTACTAAGGGAAATAATATCATACGTTGATATTTCTGAAGTTATAATATCTCATTTTGGTAGCAGACTTTAAACATTGCTATGGACTATACTTAAAAATTTACTAGCATGGTCACTTTTGATGAAACTAGGGCCAGGATAGGTCTCTATACAACCTAATATCAGCAGTATATTAAAGATAATATGGTGAAAATAAAGATTTATACACATAAAACGTTCTGACTGATAGTTTATCCATGGCATGCTAAAATATTTATAATCACCTTAATCATTTGTGTCAAAAACCTTGACATTTGATTTGGATGGCATGGATACATCAGATATGCTGTAGATGAAAGTAAAAAAAAATGAAACTTTTATGGTTGGAATAAGACAATAAGTAGAGGAAATGAACACATACTAAACGGAAAACATATAAACAAGAAACACGAATTTGACGTGTTAACACAGGAGTACCAGTAAGCTGGATATGAAAACTTGAGAACACATTTAGGAATATACGTTTATACCTTACTTAAAATTTGGGGATTGATGTATTAAGCCATGCAAAAATCTAGTGTTAAACTGAACAACTATTGATTGAAAAGTATTTACCCTGGTATGGGAAAACCCTAACTAAAATAACACATTTTTACACATTGCAGAATAAATATCTGAAGATTATGAGAGATGGAGTCCAAGTGTGTCAAGTCCTTGTGACTTGAGAACAGTTGTACGTGTAACGTAACGTAATGTGTTTTATCTGACCATTGGAGTAGAGGTCTGAGGGCCTCGTATAACGCTAATTTATCGATACTGGAAACTTTTTATAACTCATCTTTTCCCATTATGGGTTTTGGCAATGATTCTCCCATCGAATGATCAACTGATTCAATTAAATGATCTTTCAGTATTTTTTTTTGTCAATTAGTAGACCCATTCGTCGTCTAGTTAAGGCTTCATTTATTATTATTTTGATATTTTGTGTTCATTCTATCCATTTTTATTTTATTTTTTTTATTCAAATTTCTCTTCTTTGCATAGACCAGTGCTCTGTCTATATATGAAGTAAACCTCACAATTATATTTCTGAGGCAGTTCTCTGGCGGCTTGCATACACGTTGGGTCCTCTCAATCCTTCCAATGGGAAGGGGGCTAGGATGAGCTTATTGATTTGATTAAGTGCAACCTCATCCGTATCGATCAACAAGTGAATGATTAATGAAGCAAGAATTTCAGCAATTAAAGTGAATTGATAAGAACAGAAATTGCTTAAATTTAAAGATATAACTTTTTCATGTGTTTCTAGAGTACACTTGCTTTTCCTTCTTTTTAATAAAACTTTCACAGTCAACATCGTAAACCGGACGGAAATGACGCATACATTATTCTCCAAAAAATCACGAACATTATGATATAAGAATTGTAGATAACGAACAGTATTCAATATTAAAAGTCTATAAAAGCATACAAAATAGGAGCAGAACAAACACTGATCTCCAAAACATCAGAGGTGGGATCAGGTGCCATAGAAGAGTGAGCATTCCCTGCCGACCGGTCACACCCGCCATGTGTTCCTTGTCATAATCGGAAAATAACAGAAAATTCCGTCATCAATTCGGTGTATAAATAATAAACTAACAATCAGTGTGAAAAACGTCAGCATTTGACTCAATGATAAATTGTATTTGCTGACAAGGTCATTGTATCAACTATATAGAATTTACAAAATGATGATTTAAGCAATTTCTGTTCTTTTCAATTCACTTTAATTGATAAGAAGCGCTCAAAACGACTAAAATCTCCAAAATAAGAGTTTGCAAATCTTTCCTGAAAGTTTGGATGAAAACTACGCATTTTGGACAACTTCTGGTTTAGAAGAACCAACTTCCGGTGGATATGAAATGTCTTGAATCACCACATATAATGGCTTTGTTTTAAATATAAAAAATAAAAAAACAACTAACGGTAGACAACGGAAGTGACAACGCAAAAAAACCCCTAGAGACACATCTACAGATCAAGACCTATTATTGCGTTAAGTTTCGTGTGTTTATTTTTAACCGTTTTTAAGTTTAAATTTAACTTTAAATAGAAAAAAATCGGGCAGCTGGAATTGAGGCTATCGTATAAAAATTCCTTAGGTTTATGCAAATTGCCAAAAATTGCTGAAAACTTTATAAAAATCCATCCACGCATTCATCTGGAAAAAGTGTGAACAAAATAGGTAATAGTATTATACACTTTAGTAGAAGCTGTAAGAAATCAACTTAAAAATAAGAAGATCTTCCGATGAGACGGAAAACATTAAAATGAAGATAAAAATCGAAAAAGAAAGAAAAGTATAAAAGAATGGTCGTCTTTTAAACCAAAGAACGCTAAAAATAACAATAATATTAAAAATATAAAGAAACAATACAACAATAGACAAAAGAAACAATGAAATAATAGTAAAGTATTCTGCTCAGTTTATTTAAGATAAATAATAATAATAATAAAGGTGAATTTGACTACCTCAATGTAGTGCAGTCAAAAAGACTGTGCTGTTTAATTTATATTGTAAGTGAAAACAATGGCCTGTGTTCCTATGTCATAATGTGGATCATTTGAAGTTATATCCATATAAAAGACATTTTGTTATTATCTTTACATGTAAAGTGGTAGATATTGAGAGGGATAGTGGATGTAGATTCTAACCCCTTTATTTGCTTATATAGATAGGAATGAAAGGGGAAAATGTGCAGTTAAATGTTTTAATATTAAATTGAATTTTAATATGCATCGGATCTTCTTCGATTTAAACTTGTCGTTTAAACATTTCGGATTCCTTTGAAGTTAAATTAAGTTAGAAAAAAAAAATGATATATTACTAAAATTCTAATTAAGAATTGAATTTAATCTGAAGATTCATTAGGATATGAACTACACGATGCTTAGCACTGTTATATTTCATGAAGCATAGTTATATAAGAGATGAATAACAAATTGAAAAAAAAAAAAACTTAAACGGGAATTGAAGAGTGCCTGTCACGTAATCAAATTCTGTGAAGCCCGAAGGCCTTCTCATATGCATTGATCATGTACCAACCTTCAATTCCAGCTGAAGTTTTAAAACTTTTTATTTATCACTGATTTATAAATTTGAGACGAAAATTCAAATATATTCAGTTGAAATATTACACCAACAGTTCGACGTAGATTTTGTCAAAATTAAGCAAGGATTTTGCCTAAATCTGAATTCATTAGAAAAAGAATTAGGTTTTGAAGGGAATATATGTAGAAGGCTTCTTAAATAAGTAATAATGATGGGGAATTTTTTGTATGTATGAGAATCGATATCTGATGCTGAAAAGGCACAAGAAAAACGTCCAAAATAAGATTATAAAAAGTTGATGCAAAGTATTCCGCTCAGTTTACCAAAGTTAATAATAATAATAATAATAATGAAGGTTACATTGACTTCCTCTATGTAGAGCAGTGAAAAGGAATGTGTCGTGTAATTTATATTATAAGTGAAAACAATGGCCTGTGTTCCTATGTCATAAAGTGGATCATTTGAAGTTATATCCATATCAAAGACATTTTGTTATTATCTTTACATGTATATGTAAAAATGTGGGTATTGAGAGGGATATTGGTCGTACACTCTTACCCCTTTAATTTGTTATAAAAAGAGGAATGAAAGGGGAAAATGTACAGTCTGTTTTAATATTAAATTGAATTTTGATATGCATTGGATCTTGTTTGACTTAAGGGGGGACCCATGTCATACCACGTCAAAGCAGCAGTATGTGACATCAAAATAGCGACGTTTGTTTTTTACCTGTTGACTTTTGCAACTGTGATATAGGCAAAACATTGTTATTAATCAATAACGTACACAATTCACAAAAGGAAAATCATTATAACAGTTTTATTTGATTTATTGGGTTTGTTAACATTAGAATTCTCTTCCTTTGGTAGATAATTCATAGCAATTAAAGTTGTGAAGAAATACCTCGATGATATGCTGATATCGAAGTGCAAAAAGATTTAATATTAAGTTCAGCAAAGAAAGCGGCTTAAATCAGGGAAATTTGTTCAATTTTATGTTTACCATTAATTGTATTTATCAGATAAAACTAAGAAAAATAAGAAATAATCTTGTACGTATATTTCCTTATCGATTTGTAGTACATTTAGATTTCATTGTATAAAGCCATTCCAAGGACATAATACAAGTAAGTGTTGGTTGTTAACGGGAAAATGGGGGAGAGGGGTAGGGGCAGAATAAATAGAATGAAGAAGAAAAGAATTAATCCGTTGAAATTGTTTCTAATCAAAACATTTTACTCGTTTTTCGCAAAAGATTTTTATATTCAGATGTTTGTCAGTGCTTACGTATCTTTATTTTAGTGCAGAAAGGTCAATATTTATTACACAACAGTACGAAAATAAAAGAAAACGTCGTATTTTCGTTTATTATAGCATAAAAGTATTCTTTTTTTCTTCATTAAAATAATGAGATGAATCGCTTCTTTCAAAAATATGAATTACGAAATTTTCACACAAAGACTTTTTAAGATATACCGGTTATGCATGTCGGAACTGTAACAAAAATAACGACAATAAAAACGGGGTGATGCTTTCATTGTGCGCCTTTGTAATTTTCCATGCCAAATAAATGTCAATGAATTTGCCTTTATTTTAACGATACAAGTCAATAAATATATTACATGTTGATTACGAATGTAATTTGACATTTTGGTACTTTTAGCGCATATTTGGAGTAGAACAAGAATGTCTGAAACTAATCTATTTCTCCCTTTTCACACTGTTTTATACGTGCTCCCGTCTGAAAATAAGCATATAAAAGTAATTGCTTTTAATACCTAAAAATAAGGAGCAAGTGGTCAGGAAAGAAATAGCAAAGTATTCAAAAATTCACACAAAGACTTTTTTGACATAGTTCCCCACCTTCAACTTGTCGTTCAAACATCTCATATTCTTTTGAGGTTACATTAAGTTAGAAAAAAAATATATAACTAAAAATTCTAATTAATAAATGAATTTAATATCTGAAGATTCATGAGGATATGAACTACACGACGCTTAACGATGTTATAATTCATGATGCACAGTTATTTAAGAAATAAGTAACAAGTTTAAAAACTTAAACGGGAATTTAAGAGTGACTGTCACGTAATCAAATTCTGTGAAGCCCGAAGGTCTTCTCAGATGCATTGTTCACATACCAATCAACTTCAATTCCAACTGAAGTTTTAAACTTTTTTATTTATCACTGATTTATACATTTGAGACGAAAATTCAAATATACTTTAATTGAGATATTGCACCGACAGTTCGACGTAGATTTTGTCAAAATTAAGCAAGGAGTTTGCCTTAATCTGAATTCATTAGACAAAGGATTCTGTTTCGAAGGGAAAATTTGCAGAAGGCTTCTAAAATGAGTATTAATGATGGCGAATTTTTCTCTATGTCTGAGAATCGATATTTGATGCTGAAAAGACACAAGAAAAACGTCCGAAATTTGATTATAAGAAGTTGAAGAAAAGTATTCCACTCAGTTAACCTAAGATAATAATTATAATAATAATAAGAATAGCCTGTGTTCCTATGTCATAAAGTGGATCATTTGAAGTTATATCCATATAAAAGACATTTCGTTTTTATCTTTAAATGTAAAGTGGTAGATATTGAGAGGGATAGTGGGTGAAGACCCCCATCCCTTTTTAAATTTGCTTTAAAAGAGGAATGAAAGGGAAAGACGTGCAGTCTGTTTTGATATTAATTTAATTTTAATATGCATTGAATCTAGTTCGACTAAAACTTGTTCAAACACTTCGGATTCTTTTGAGGTTACATTAAGTTAGAGAAAAATTATGATATATATATATATATATATATATATATATATATATATATATATATATATATATATATATATATATATATATATATATATATATATATATATATATATATATATATATTTATTTATATATAACTTCTTATTAAGAAATGAATTTATTATCTATCTGAAGATTGCCTGTCGTGTATTCAAATTCTGTTAAGCCCTAAGGCCTTCTCAGAAAATTTGATCATGTATCGACCAACTATAAAATTCCTACTAAGGATTTAAACTTGTTATTTTTTACTAATCTATACATTTGGGACGGAAATCTATATATATTCGAATTGAATAATTGCACCAACAGAATTCATCAGGTGAAGGATTTCGTTTTAAAGGGAATATTTGTAAAAGGCGACTTAAATAAGAGCAGTAAAAATGATTGGAATTATTTTGTAAGTCTGAGAATTGATTTTTGATGCTGATAAGACACAAGAAAAACGTACGAAATAAGATTTTAAAAAGTTGGAGAAAATTTGATTTCCACAAATAAACATTTTGTGGTGTAAATTTTTGATGAGGTATATCCGTACGGAAGCCCGTTGAGTCCAGTTCAGAGAAAGTAATATTTTTATTCTCAAAACCTGCAACTGTCTCTTTCTCCCTTTCTCCAGTAAGAAAATTTCAAAGTTTTTCAAAAACTAATTATATCAATGCCGCGTAGGTAAAAAAAATATCAATTAATTAGTGCAAATTTATAAGTTCTGATGTATATGCATTTGTTTTTTTTTTAGATTCAGTACAGATTTAAGCAATTGCAAAGAGAAAAGGCGATTAAAAGTACAAATTCAGGTCTGAAGAATTTTATAAAAGTAGGAACGAAAGCTGAATGTGTCAAACTCATGCAAAAGAATAAAGTAAATCGTCCTATGCTTTTACACGGTCAATAAGTAAGTTATTGTACAATTGCACCATTTAAGGTTGTGAAATGGTTGTTAAATGATTTTGTAAAATAGTTGAAAAAGTTACGAATATATCCGTTAAAAAAAGTCTTCTCCTCGCCTGTAACTATATATTCCCCAAACGTTGTTCTTTTTTTTTTTTTACAATTGTTGTGCAGGAGATTCTCGCTGATGGCTCTATCGATTTAATTGAAAATTTTAGAGAAGGTGTGTCTTTATCTAAGACTTAAAGGTTTTTTCCTTTCGGTCGGAAGTAATTGCCCTTTGAATCAAATTTAGAGGACCTCCTAGTCTTTGATGGAACTAAAAAAAAACAGTTCAAGAAAGAAAGCTGAATTTCTCAGGGATGATAGAGGACATGTTGCCATGTTGCACCTGCTTAAGGATATTTCTAAAAGTGCCTAATATGGAAGCTCGGTAGGGGGTCGAAATTTAGAATACGAATCATGGTTGCTTTTTAAGCCATTTTACATCATATCTTTTAAAGTATAAAGTTTTTTTGTTAAAACATACTAAACAATATTTGTGCAGGACTACATTATGTTTAATATGATCGCAACAAAAGAGTCCTGACTCGTTTTAAGGGCCGATAGGGGCCAACATTATTTATTCAATAACTCTTTTACAGACAATGTTTACCTCAGCAATCTACAACTAAATATTGTGATTTTTATGTCCTATGCTACTTAAATCGGGGTCAAAAGGGGTCATAATGCTAAATCTATGACAGTGTTTATCTCGAAATCGGAAAAATTTTGATAAGCAATATTGAACAAAAGTTAAAAAAAAAATTTTTTAAAAATTCCATATCCATGACTGGATTTCTTAATTTTTCATTGGAGATGACATTGTAAGACATGATTTTATATCTTGTTTATTTACAAATCATGCACCGAAACACTTTATTTGACCATATTCAACTTGTAAAGCTACAATAAAGGAATTTGTTTCTCAAATTTGAAAAATCTGTAGGCTCCTTTGATTTAGATCATGACTATAGTATATTTCTCTTCATCTGCGCTAGCCCAGGGTTATTGACACGCTACTCACCGTAACCTCTTGGTTTATGATGCGGTGAAAATAAAAGGGATTGCTTTCGTCACCTGATCTGGAATCTTGCCAGTGATGCAAAGATTGTGTTGTCGACAGAAATAAGCAGCGTATTCCAAATAATGATGCTTTTAAAGAATAATTATAAAAAATATTGAGTGATGTTAATTCGTTATATATAATGCAAATCTACGTCTTCAGTATAGATTATGAATCATATATTGAACGAAACGTACGATATTTGATGACACAAACGCTTTTCATAGAAATAAATATGTGTTTACCTACGTTTACCATTTCCAAAATTAAAGAGTTCAGAACGCAGATATCATCATTTTGAAAAAAGATGACTGGTCGAACGGTGTCGATCCTCTCCAATCAAAACTTGAGAAAAAAATCCCAACTTTTTTAAACAAAGAAGATGGGATTTTTGTTAATTTCTTTTTTAAGTAACCCCAATACTTTCTTCTTCATTCATTTCATGCTAATGTAATTCCTAGGTTTTAATATTTCGGAGTGTACTACCCTGGAAAGGTCTCACTTCTTTAGGACCCCATGAATGACAATCAATTAAATAACAAAATGTTTACATTGTTGTTTTCATGGGAGGTAGATGACTCTGTTGTTAAAATAAAATTTACATCCACTAAATATTATCTCCTTTATTTCTTAAGAAAATTAGCCAGTTGACATCGCCAAGCATATCTCATCTAAAAATTTTTGAATAGTGACACGTCCATGAAAAAAACGTACAATAACATTTCTTTGTTAGTACAGGAATTAACCTTGCTGCTATTTAAGAAAAGAAACCCGCTTACGTGGCTTATAGTTTTATAGTTTTATAGTCGATGCTCTCTCTTTTCTACGGAAGCCCGTTGGTGCCAAGTACGAAAAATATTTTATCTAGCGGCCGCCACTTATTATTTTGCGGCCGCTACTTATTATTTGGCGGCCGCCACATATATATCTGGCGGCCGCTACTTTTTATATGGCGGCCGCCACTTATTTATCTGGCGGCCGCCACTTATATATTAAAAAGCCTTATTAGGGGTCACGGACATAAATCATGGTGTTTGCTGTAAGCTATGATTGGTTGAGAATTAAATGAAGTTTTGCATTTTGGATTTCCAAGAATGGTGTTCAAATATTTCAGAATTCGTTTTTTATCCTTTACTTTTTTATCAATAAACAGCGGTTGTGTCAACATCCATCTTCTTTACCCAATAACACTCACCTTTTGCAAAATAATTTATGTGGCGGCCGCCATATAAATTATGTGGCGGCCGCCAGGTATATAAGTGGCGGCCGCCAAATAATAAGTAGCGGCAGCCAGATATATATGTGGCGGCCGCCAATTGATAAGTGGCGGCCGCCAGATAAAATATTTTTCATACGTGGCACCAACGGGCTTCCGTAGAATCCACCTCTTAAACCACACATTAAAACATGCACGCGCATCAGGAAGCCAGATGTTATCTGGCGGCCGTCATATAAATTATGTGGCGGCCGCCAAATATTTTGTAGCGGCCGCCGGATAAATATTTGGCGGCCGCCGGATAAATATTTGGTGTCCGCCAATAATAAGTGGCGGCCGCCAGATATTATATAGCGGCTGCCAGAAAATATGTGGCGGCTGCCAGATAAATTATGTGGCGGCCGCCAGATATATAAGTGGCAGCCGCCAAATAATAAGTGGCGACCGCCACATAATTTTCTGGAGGCCGCCAGATATACAAGTAGCGGCCGCCAAATAATAAGTGTCGACTGCCACATAATTATCTGGCGGCCGCCAAATAATAAGTGGCGGCCGCCAGATAAAATATATTTCGTACGTGGCACCAACGGGCTTCCGTACTTTTCCACAGAACGATAAAGAAAAAAAACCTAAGTATATGAATGCCAAACGACTGTAAACGCAGAAATTGACAATTGGCTATCATTTTATAACTATTGACTAGTTCTGCGGGCAACATACTTTTTGTTGGACAAAAAAAGCAAAATGTTTGTATCCCACAGGCCATTTGGTGGATTTAAACATTGGAAATTTGAGACAATTTTAGGCATGGATTTGTTTAGGAACTTTTTTTTACAGATATGATGATTATTACTTTTTTTATTATGCATTAAAATGTTATATTCCTGTATCTGAAACAATTATCTGTAATAATTGGTATTGGTCACTTATTCTCGTGAAATACAAGAAATATTTATACCTCTTGAATTTTATATCTTATATAAATTTATATAAAAAAGGTCTATTGTTTCCAATGTTTTATTATATACTTGGTAGTAAATACACCGATTCAGCACGTAATACGGGTGACGTCACAAAACCCCATATCATGGACCGGTGTCATATAGTGAGACTTCCGCCATAGTGAGATTAACCCCCGGAAGTCTGGCTATATAGTGAGTCTTCCCCCTGGGGGGAAATATGGCTATAAAGTGAGACTTCCACCCATAATGACCATAGTGATTCTTCCCCCTTTGGTTTTCGGTTTGGATCTTATATACATTGACATAATTAAATATCTATTGTATGCTTTAGGGACCTTTTAACTTTTATGAGGGTTGTTCGAAAATTATTGAGACATTGTGTGTATTTTGCTTTCTAATGAACGTCTTTCAGTGAAATTTTGCATATACGTTTGACATATACTAAGAATTAATAAAAGCAAAAAATATTTAACAAATATTAAATATTTTTTGTACAATGCTACATGAATACGTCAATAGTAGGGGTACCCAGAGCAGTCACGAAATCAGATATTGAAAATATGTAATACCAACGTTCTAACTCTTCGTGTACCCACAATCAGAGCGAAAACAATTCAATTTATGTGTATAATTTTTCAGCTATACTTCAAATTCATGTTGTGCAATTTTGTTAGAATTTTGATCTCAAATACGGAGATAATTAAAAAATTAAGCGCAGTAGAGAAATTTGCAAAGAACGAAAAAAAAAGATTTTGACGTCAAGGGTGGAGCAGTCAGCATACCTAAAATCGTGTGTATCGCAATGTAGAACTTTTTTACAGACAGGACGACCTGCTAAAACAATAACAACGAGAACAAAAATGTGTTGGTTTGTTTTCATTGATATACATTTTTTTACAATTAATTCAACCAGAGTGAAATCAAAAGCATCAGACAACCATCAGTTATTACATACGATATTAATATCGTTACAGTATTTATATCGTTGTCCCGAGTTGCTAAATCAGCACTGCATGATTCTAAGTCATCCTTTCCCACAAATGAAAATTTTACTCTGGGGTAGTAACGCCATACATTTTTAAAGAAAAGGTTGAGAAAAAATACTGTTTGATTTTTGTAAAGTAATATGTAATAACAAAGAAGGAAAAGTATTTAACACTTCGCAATCGTCTTACATGCGAAACCATCTCCGGCTGACATGACGTTAAATGACGTAGCGATGGTGCTCCGGGTCGATAGACTTATGCATGTTTATCATTTCACCGAAACTTTTCATATTATCATAGGAATTAGAAATTTTGCATAATTGTTCAATTCGTTCTTTATAAAATGTTGATGAATGTTCATGAAATTATCTCCGTCCTTTATGGAGTAAATGTAATTGTCTCAATAATATCCGAACAGCCCTCGTATGAATTTTATGAAATATTTTTACTTTTTACTATTACTTTTTTGTATTTCATTTTGAAATTAAATTTGCGTGATATTAATGAAATTACATCACTATAAAATCAAATAAGATGGATTTGAGTTCTAATGCTTAAAATTATCTCTAAAGTAGATCTAAACTTTATGCACATGAAACTTTCGATAAATATAGTTAGGAACTAAGAAAATCATAATTGAGATTTGGAATGCATGTTTTATTTTTCACATTCGAGCACAATGATTTTATTTCTCGCATAGTCTTAAAGTACTATAAATTTTTCTTCTTTTCGCTACATTTTTTTTATTAAATCGGTTGAACCATATCCAATGTGTAAATAGCTAATGTTTGTACACAAACAGAAAAACAAACAAACAAAACTATGCTATCAATTTTTTTATTCAAATGCTGAAAACAATCAGAACATTTCTTATAAATGACTCGTGAACTAATAAATTATTCGTTATCAATACATGTAAGGGAAAGGGTATACATATTATATATATTATATCATCTCAATGTATATGCATATGTTATAATGGATATCAAACAGTTAAAACGATACTCAAACTGTTCATGCATATAAAATAAATATAGAAATATATGTATATATATGGAAGATAATATCGTCATAAATTAACACTGTTAGAATTTTTTTAATAATAAAACAATGTTCCAGAAACTATTATAAAAGGAGGAAGTCTCGCTATGAATGGGGGAAGGCTGGCTATAAAGTGAGCCTTCCCCCCTGGAAGAACGGCTATATAGTGAAACTTCCGTGGGGGAAGTCTCACTGTATAGCCATTCTTCCGGGGGGAAGGCTTACTATATAGCCAGCCTTCCGTGGGGAAGACTCACTATATAGTGGGCCTTCCGGGGGACACCGCTCCAAAAATCCACATCAAACCAGAAGTAAAGCTTGTATAAAGTTTAAAAATTAATTTACTTGATTTGATTTAAATATTCATATAAGATAATTCTTTAATGACATTTGTTGTCTTATTTTTTTTTCAGGTACCAAAAATTGGTTCTATTAGATTTTGAAGAATAACTAGCACGAAACATTCTTTAATGACCATACGTGAACTTGCATATTAGGTTTTTAAATACATGATAAATAGAATATTACATACAAAAATACATTTCATATGTCACATCAGCCCTCGGGCCCCATATCAGCCCTTGGAACTCGGGCTGATATGATTTATAAAATGAATTTAGTATGTAAATTTCTCTATTTACTGAGTAGTCATAAAAATCTATATTTCAACGCAGACTGAGAGATTGGATTTGTAGATGAAATATTTTACCGCTTACGCCACACTGTGGGCGGGATCAGCAAAATCTTTATTAAAAACTTATATAATGTTCGACAGTTAACAGAAGTGACTAATTTTGGTGTAGGTTAACGAAATGTACATCACTGAAGCTAGCACAAGATATATGTATGTCAAGAAGTTCAAGGTATAACAAACCGTTTGTAATCTGTATTTCCGAGCAAATTACATTTTGTCAATCACTTGAACCAACATGTTTGCTTTCGGCTTCACAGCTTTAGGCAAACAATTTGGTTCGTAAGTCGGATGAAACGCCTTCTAACCCAGTCAAAATATGTTTAATATTCACTGCAACAGTATATGATATTTTATGAAAAATATCTTTAATATCAGAAGACGTTTAAACCCGATACACGTGCCCATTAAAAGTTTAGAATGCTTGAAATCTATTGATAAAGTCCGAAATTTTGAAAGTCCAACTCAAGCTTTAACGTATAAAGAAGATTTAAGGTATTGTATTTCTTAATGTCCAACCTATGATGAATACTAAGTAAGACAAACCATCCAAATGAACGCGTGTTTGCGAGTCCATAAACAACAAACATAACCTTAATATGACCCTAACATAGATATATGCTGTATAGTGAGTACTTTGCTATCTGTGGAAAAAGGACATTTTAAAATAATTCCATTTTATAACATGCAGAATGATTGTGAAATTTCCAGAGTATAGCAAAGGAGGATCAATTTCTTAAATTATTCAATTCAAAGCTTCAGAGAAAACATCTGTTTCAGAGTTAACTTAATTTCATTGAAATTGAATTATAAGTGTTTTAACTAAGTGTATTATTATGCTTCTTTTATACGTTATTTTACAAAAAAAGATTTGTTCTATTTAAGATATCACAAAATACGTATGCCCAAAATGTAAACTGTTTTGATCGTGTTCGAAATTTATATTCTTACGTTTTTCCATGTTGTTATCTTGAAAGAGCAACATCTCTGAAAAAATTACATGTTATACCAGATTTGGAGGACCCAAAGGTAATTATTGGGTGCAATAAATCAAACACAATTTTTAATGGCTTTTATGATGGCATACAGTGAATTTCTCCCCCTACATGCAAGATAAATCATCTTAACATGCAAGATAATTATGTAGGCATGCTACTTATTCATGTATGGTGGCATATTTCTGCCCCCTTCATGATCGATAAATTATGTTAACATGCAATTTAATTATATAACATTTTTGAATAAGTTTTCTTATTATATCACAAATGTAATAAGTTTCGCTATAAACCCTGAAAAATGCCGAGTCACACCGGAAACAGTTATGTCCGGCCGGAAACAGTTATGTCAACCCTCGCCGGAAACAGTTATGTCATCCTTTCGATCACGTTCATGTGTTGTTACGTCACGCATTTTAGCTCGGGTTCGAGATGTTATGACGTCGGTTGCTAAGCAAATGTAAACAATGGAGCGTTATTCTTAACGTCAAGAAAGCATTTCTGGATTGTTTGTGAAAATTTCAACGATTTTAAATGATTTAATTTTTTTTTTAGTTTTAAAAATGTCATATAACATATACCACATAGCTTCCCGGGCGACTATACCAGAATATTTGCCCCTCGGAGACAGGAAAGCCCTGGAGTGTTATGTCACCCTCTGCCTTCGGCATCGGGTGACATAACACTCCAGGGCTTTCCTGTCACCTCGGGGCAAATATTCTGGTATGTTACCCTCGAAGCCATGTGATATATGTATAATGTAGATATGCAACATATTTATGTCAAGATGCAAGTTAATTATGTTGACATGCGACTTATTAAAGTCAACATGCAAGATAAATATGTCAACATGCGACTTATTAATGTCAACATGCAAGATAATTATGTCAACATGCTTCTTATTTATGTCAACATGCAAGATAATTATGTGAACATGCAAGATATGTATGCAGGTTATTATCTTGCATGTTGGCATAAATATTCTGCATGTCTACATAATATCTCGCATGTTAACATAATATCTCGCATGTTAACATAAGTATCTTGCATGTTTACATAAATATCTTGTATGTGTACATAATTTACCCGCATGTTGATATAAATATCTTGCATGTCAGCATAATTATCTCTCATGTTAACATAAGTAAATTGCATCTTCTCTTAATTATGCTGCATCTTGCATCTATGATGTCAGATACGGGCCTTAGCTCGGGGTTTTATCCATACTTAAAAAAGGATTCCCTTAAAAGATTTTTAATTTGCATGCAAACATATTTATCTTGCATATCAACATAATTATCTTGCAAGTCAACATAATTATCTTGCATGTATACATAATTTTCTTGCATGTTAACATACATGTAATTTATCTTGCATGTAGGGGGCAGAATTATGCCACCAGATTTATGTAAACATGCAAGTTAATTATATTGACATGCAAGTTACCAATTTAATAAGAAAATATAATTCAAATATAGTCTAATTTACTTACTAACGCCAGTATCTGACATCGTAGATGCAAGATGCAACATAAATATGTAAACATGCGTCTTATTTATGTTAACATGCAAGATAATTATGTTAACGTGCATGTTGACATAATCATGTTGCATGTTAACATAACTATGTTACTTGTGAACATAATTTATCTTGCATGTAGGGGGCAGAAATATACGGAAGCGTAAATGGCTCTACACTTGTTGTGTTATAACTTTATATATTGTCTTATATTTTATCGATTTATCAATATATAAAGTGTTATACCTCCTTATTTATGTACATATCTTAAATTGTTTTCAGATATCTTAACATAATAGAATGCAACTTCTTTTATTTAACAGATTTTATTACTTTAAGTTTTATCGACTGAAAAAAATATTGATTTTCAGATATTGATTAAAACAAGACATTTAATCATATCGATATAATATTGTTGATATGATAAAATAAAGATATAGTTGTATCAATTTTAATTCATGAATATTTGCGAAAAAGAAGTCAAAATAAAGTGTTTTTGAATTATTTTGGCGGGAGCGGGAATTCCAATGAACCTTCACTTCACTCGGAATTCAGTGAAAGCTTATGTATCATGTCAGCATGTACGATTAAAGGCTGAATTAAATTAAATAGTATATTGAAAAGGGGAGATGGAGACACAATAAAAGTTATAGATCCATAGTGGGCTAATGCTCCGATCACCACTTTTGAAGAGGGGGAGACAAGAGTGTCTTTGAGCCCCTCATCCATCTTTAAAAAAAAAACCAAAACTGAGTACAAAAGAGATCCACTAATATGTCCCCAAATTAAAGAAAATTCTCGCAGTTAGACTAATAGATTAAATCCCTGGGGTGTTTTTCTTGTTATAAATTTATATTGGCTGTCACAACATGTACACATCTTCTACTTTGTGACTAAGCTTATACAGATTTGCTGAAATCACAAATTATTTTATATTATTTAAAGCAATAAGAAGTTAGATCTGGTGTTATTATATTTTTATGCAAGGGGGGGGGGGGGTTCAAGACTATGGAGGTTCGCATTCATGAGTCAGATCCTATGTATACCATAAGGTGGAACAACATCAAATATTTACAAAGTACATATATAAACAGCGTTACATTTATAATAGTGTTAGGTACTTTCTATTTTCGCTTCATTAGCGATTTACAATCCCCATTGAACCCCCCATCAAGAGATATAAGCAGTGAACCATGATAGAATATATCAGATTCCCTCATCAAAATGATGGGTACAATAATTTCTATGACAATGCATATAATTAACTGTTGATGTCTCTCCATCTCACTTTTTCACATATATTTTAATTTTTTTTCAGCCTATAATCGTACACGCTAGCAAATACATGGTACACAAGCTTCCCAAGTGAAATGAAGATTAATTAGAATTCCCGCTCCCGCCAAGTTATTTGAAAACCTTTTTCTGACTTCTCGAAAATATTCATAAATCTATATCGATATTACTTCATATTTATTTCTTCATATTGACAATACTATATTGACATGAATAAATATTTTGTTTAAATCGATATTTGAAAATTAATATAAAATTTCAGTCGATAAAAGTTAAAGCAATAAAATCTATTGAACAAAAGAAGTTGCCTTCAATTATGTAAATACACCTCAATACAATTCAAAATATGGGCATAAATAAGGAGGTATAACACTTTATATGTTGATAAGTCGACAAAATATAAGACAATATACAAAGTTGTAACACAACAAGTGTAGAATCATTTACGCTTCCGTAGAAATATGCCACCATACGTTTCATATTTATTTGGCGCTTTGGGGCATGTCTGAATTATATAACAACATATCTTTTCGGGCCTTCGAAGCAACGGGTAGGCCCGACAACACAAGCTCAACAACAATAACATACACATGTCAATATAACAAAAACTTTTCATTACAACACCAGCATACAACAATCAGGTTACCTTGACACTGGAAGATTCAGTGGTCAAGGTCAAATAATAAAAACTTGCAATGAAACGATAATATTCAGATATCCATGACTATGGTAGGTGCAGAAGTCATGGAAGAAAATAAACATAGTTTTGTTTGCACAGATCAAATATTTACATTGTACTTAAATTTCACCCTGCGTGTGGTGCAGCGGTCCAATAATAAACAAATATTGCAGCTTTTTAAACAAAGCCTACGCATGGAGTCGCCGCCCATTTGCTAATGGGGTCCTGAACGACCTGAAGCAGCCGTGACCCGTCCTCTACCGATATCAGTCATTATCGTGATGGATAATACTTTCATCCATGCCTTACTATCTCTTCTATGTCTCCCTGAATTAGATTGAGAAAAAATGTAATTTCCTATCTTGGATAAATGTACTCCTCCCTTAACCCTGTAACCCCCAGAGACGCATTTGGACGCACTTTCACATTCACAGATGTTAAACTGTTGGCGTTCTATAAATAATTGGGATACAAAAAAACAACTGATATTTTCTGAAACTAGAGAAGAAACTGAACAGTTTTGCTACACAAAGTTTTTATTTTTGATGCTTAGAAATTATCGTAAACTTGAAGTGAATATTGCATACACTGCCAGGAAGTTGAAAAAATTACGCATAAATGACTGATTTTGTGCTATCTTCTGTTGAATTTATCTTAAAAACAACACAAAATAAAATTAAAATAAATGCCATCACCCGAAAGGTGGGAATTTTCCCTACATTTTTATAACAAACATTATAAGATACATGCATCAGTTACAGAGATATTTGAAGTTGAATATTGGATCTTTTTTGAGTAAAACACACAAAATTATGGAACGCCACAGCTGTCTTAAGGGTACAAAATATGTATCATGGTGTCAGTTCGATATAACATTAAGTCTAACCTTTATATCATTAAGTCTACTTTATATAATATGTCGTCAAATCTTTATAACCTTAAGTCCACCTTATATAATATGTCGTCCATTCTTTATATCATTAAGTCCGATTTTTATAATATGTAGTCATTCTTTATATCATTAAATCCACTTTATATGTTATGTAGGCTATTCTTTATACATATATCATTACATCTATTTTATATAACGTGTCGTCAAATCTTTATATCATTAAGTCCACTTTATATAATATGTCATCTATTCTCTATATCATTAAGTCTATTTTTTGTAATATGTCTTCTATTCTCTATATCATTAAGTCTACTTTTTATAAAATGTCGTCTATTCTCTTTATCATTAAGTCTACTTTATATAATATGTCGTCTATTCTCTATATCATTAAAGCTGACATGAATTCTTAGAAACGCAACATTTTCATCTATGTACGACTTCTTTCATACTAACTATAGCCGTATTCCGCCATATTTCTTTCAGGTACATTGTCTCATTGTAACGATATATACTCCAATGCGCTCGTTACACTTGAATGATTTTTTGGTTTGGGTATCGACTTGTGCACATCTCCGATGGTAAAGCATATGAGAACACATGAGGTGATCAAGACATTTCAAAACCACAATACACAACATAATAATCATATTTCTGAATAAGTATTGATTTGAATCAAAAGAAAAAAAATGCAAGTTTGGAAGAGAAATTTAGATGCACGAGTACGTATTTTTACAGTGCGCCAATTTATGCCGAATAAACTTGAAATAAAAAGCAGTAAAATCTGCAAACACAATTTGAAATTATTATCATTTGAATGGAACAAAACAACCAACGTCTTTGATTTGCAGCTCCTATGCAATTGATGCATATCGAGAAAACGCCTCGAACGCTGTAAAAGTACCCATACCTGGTAATAAGGTTACTGCATCGGTTCGAAGATTTGCACAAGTCAAGTGATATACACCCTGAATTCCATTTTTTGAAATATGCATCACAAAAAAGAAATAAACTCCGTAAGAGCTCAATAGTAAACACACTGTCACTACTCCGTACAGACTAGCACGTCTATACTTTTAGTCCGTGCTGATCAGATTTTGGTCAGGGAAAATGTCACAAGTGGAAAGAGAAGTTATTTGGTATTTGCGCGGCTCAAAAGAGGGGGGTTATATTATAACTGTTGTTCATAAGCTATAATTGTGAATTGTCTATCTACATGTAGTTCTAATATACATTCTATACAAAGTATATAGTCTGGACTTGGTTTGCGTCGCAAAATTCATTTGTCAATTATAACTGATTATTTTAGTACTAATTTCAAATCTTAACGAATTAATTTGATGTACGGTAATTATTTACTTCAATTCTTAAAAGCAATTAACAAGAATACAAATTTTTATGTGTACATCTATACATTCTTTACACATACACACACGGAGAAAGGCCATCCCCTGTTCAGATTGACATTTAGGCATTTTATTTTTTAGGCGGGGGGTGGGGGGGGGGGCATGCAAAAATAATTGTTATGACCGTTATTTAAATATTCTTGGAAGACAGACATTTCTACCGAATTCAATTTTGAGATTTTTTTTTTAAAATGTGTCACCCCGACCACAAAGTATGTGCATTTTGAGGAATGTAACTGTTTCATAATTATGTTGTTATAGAGAGTCTTTCGAGATTTCAGTATCCCTGCCTGATAGTCTAGCTAATTTTTTCTATATAAACATAATTTCTGTAGGAGTATTAGGTAGAAAATTTTAAAATCTAGGGTTGGGATACTTGACACTGGTTGAATACAGATAATTTTTATTTACTCATTTGTATATTGAACTCTCTCTCTCTCTCTCTCTCTCCCTCTTTCTCTCTCTCTCTCTATAACCGTCCTTTAGGGCAATAATAGGTATAAGACCCTACACACTTTGTGCTGTACCATTTTTTAAGCCTAAGGACAGATCTAGGATTTTTTTCAGGCGGAAACTCCATAAATTGAATAATAATTTTAATTTGGATAAGAGATTAACCTAAACGCCCAAATTGAAAGAGAAACTAGAGGTATTGTGAGCAATGAGCTTACTAAGTAAATGATACCCCCGCCTCCCATTTGGTTATAATGGCAAAGTCCATATTTTGCTGTTGTCGCTAAACCCAAAATACGTGTCGGATCAAAAAGTAAAATAGAGGGTGCACAATAGTAATATGTAATAAGCCTAAGATCCTGTGAAAGTTTCATTAAATTTCATTAAGTGGTATAAGAGGATTTGCGGATAAGAGATGGGTACCCGAAATCTAACAGACAGACGGAACATAACGATTACTATATATACCCTCCCACTTTTCAAGCGAGGAATATAATAAACATTAAATATACATCACAGGAATGGGAACATTGGGAACTTTTTCAAATACCTTCTCAAACGCATAGGCGTCGGAAGCAAATTGAAAATGGGGGGGGGGGCTAAAGTGCAAAGAATCTTTTTATACATTAAAAAAAAGGGAAATGTCCTTTTCCAAAACACGGAGGGGGGGGGGAGGTAGGTTCGAACTGCGGTAACAAAATTTTTCTCCAAACACCCAACACTTTTCTCTTTTTTAACCTATACTGCGACTTGTCTGTGAAAAAAAAGAGCCACCCCCCATCCCCCCGGTTCCGACGCCTATGCTCAACCGTACGTGTCGAACCTGGACCTGGACAACAATAATTATTAATTATTTATGTCTAGAAATTTAATTCACATTAAATTCTATTTTCATTATCATTGTACCACAGAATCAAACTCGTTTATTATACCCCTCGCAACAAATTGCGTGATGTATAATGTTTTTGACCCGTCAATCAGTCCTTTTTAGGCGGAAGCCGCCTTATGCATTTGCTTTGATGACCTTTTCACCTCTCAAGGTGTCAAAGGTCAATTTTGCCTTCTGACATGGTACTCCAAACGGATGTATCTTAAACTAAGGGCATACAACCGCTACTCATATTCGACACCATACCCAATCTTTATCGTTATTATCATATGTAAAGCGTATGTTATTGCTGAATTTATTTTAACAATTTAAATCAATTAATATAAAACTAAGTCCAATAAAATAATAGCCTAATAATAGAACTAATAGTTACTTTAGTACTCCTGATACGTTTCACGTTTGAGAGAAGAACGAACGACAGCTCTATATGTTTAAAACAAAAACAAATGGGGTTCAACATCACGGGGTCCTGAAGCGATGTTTACAAATATTACGAGAGACAAAATAATTCAGGTAGGTATAATTATATCTATGAATTAGTGACAGGTACATGTACATACAGCTACACTGATGAACAAATCTTTTAAATAATATATTGGAAAATAGAAGAAAAGAGGTATGTAGTTCCTTTTATCAATAATATTGTTTATTTATACTTAAGTACTACTTCCTAATCTAACATGAGACGATTCAGCGTGAAATTATTGTAAACAAACCCACATGGAGTACAAATGATTTACAGTGGAAGTGACAGGCCTCTCTTCAACATTAGCAAGCCCGTAACTCACGTTGTCTGATTAGCTTATCTTTCATTGTAACCTTTATTGCAGCCCGGAGGACCGGGCTGCTCTATACATATAAGTTTAAGTGTTGGTGTATGGGGATTGGGGTGGGAGTAGTTATTTAGAATTAAAGATTTTCTTAACATTGAAAAGATTGTTAATCAGAATGTTCTTTTCCTTTATAAATTACGAGATACATAATATATTTATTTCCATAAAGTGAATCTTTAAAATATATATGTTTTTCATATTTATTATATTAAGTTTCTTATCATCTACTATTGAAAAAACGACAGGCCCCCTTTTTTAGAACATCGAATTTTACTTCTCGCATAAAAACGTACTCTGCACAGTTCGTGTTTTATATTCCAAAACTGAAAAATAAATACATTTTTGAATATAGATGATGCATGTGTCTAACTTCAATTTACATTTTATGCAGTCAACATTTACTCGAGGAATTGAAGTTTAAAATGGTATCGCTTTCGCTTGATATTTATCCGATCATAAGTTTTCAAAATATTCGCGACTATCATCTCCATCAATTGGACGCATGCCTTTTCACACATATCGAAGCGGTTTGATGATCAAGACCCATTTCCATTGTTATCGGCCGCTCTATTTGTGATTGTGTTAGAAAGTGCACATGGGGAAATGAGACGTTATTTTTCATTAGTTCAGGGAAATATTTCTCAAATGATAAAAAGTAAAAATCATGAGTAAAATATTTTTAAAAATTGCTTTAAACTAAGTATTAATTGCTGATACTATGTTTCAATTTAATTATCATTTCTAATCAGATAATCGATAATTTATTGTTATGTAAAGAGAGTTTACAATAGATACTCCCCAGCCTGGGAGTGTATAAGATATGAAAGGAAATCGTCATGATTTTCCGGATAATAATGAAGTGTAAAAGTGCATGGTGAATAAAAATTTAAAAAAAAATTCAACCAGTAAAAATTGTTTTGAACATGCTCTAGAGCTGCAAATTAAATACAAAGACATTTTTCTACATTTTGCATTGCGGCCTTAGCCATGGGCATTATCACGTGACCAAGATCGATCGTATCAGCACGTGGTTCATCTTGAGAGACCTACATCTTCATTTTGATGACAATAAATTCTTATCATTTATCGCTGACCTGTTTAACATTGATGAATCTATTTATAAGCAAATGCGGTAAAATGTCTATTTGTTTTGATTTTATTTAATTATTTATTTTGCTTTGAAGACAGCCTAAAATAAAAATGATTCAACTATTTCACCTTTGAATATCTTGACGCGCTTTCCTTGCATGGACACTTTGAAAATTGTGAAAAAAATTCTTTAATGCTAAATATTTCGTTTGCGGCCGATTTGATGCTTTGCATCAATTTAACTTGTTTACTTTATATATTTGCCGGGCGACAATTGATGGTTACATCAATGTTTTCTTGTCTTTATTGTTTTAACTTGAAAATGTCGTCTCCCTATGCAGAAATGCTTTAATTAGATATCGTAACATGATACCTGTTTTGGTCGGTCTTGATCGAATGAACTGATACTGTATCTGCATATAATTTCATGCATGCCTGGGAGAAATTATTTGAGGAATTATCATGCCGAGTCTATGTATACATTTATTTATCCTGCATTTAATGTAAATATGTTGAAGGATGGACCAAAGCTATGAAAATTGGACAGTTTCAAAGACACAATTTTAGAGTCAGTATAGATGTGTCCCTACGGACGCAGCTAACAAACAGCGGGATAATTAGTATTGCATGGTGAACATGTAGAAATTTCGCTCTGTGTCATCTCTAAATAAGAAAAACTCAACTCAGCAAAACCGCAGTCAGATACACTATTCTAATGATTCTGAAGGTGAGTACATGTATATTCAAATCAATTCAATATATTTCAAGTGGTATAAGTGTCATAAGTTATGATACATATATGTTTGATAGTATAGCGAATGTTCTTGTTATTTTAATAATGACAAAAATGAACCGAATATTTTTTGAAAGTATAATGTGATATTTTGTTTTTTTGTTTAATTGACTTATTTTCTTTTCAATTTTTCAAATACACCAAAGTAACTTTTATCAGTCCATGTCTTGTATATCATATACATTTAATCTGTTTTCTTGCAAATGCATGATTATGAACAATAGTAGGCTTTTGAGAGAGAGAGAGATAGAGAGAAATACAGGAAAATATTATTTAGGGAAGTCAAATCGGTCAAATCATTTGATAATCAATAATCGCTTAATCGGACTTTTCCCCGATTGAATACTCGGTTACTAACGGTAAAATGTAGATAAAAGTTTGTTCTTGAGTCTAGTTAATCTCTATTAACCCACAAAAATAAACAAATAAACAATAATTCGATTGGAAATTATTTTTTAGTACTTAAGTTATTTATCAAATAAAAAGCAAAAAAAATTATGCACAATTAATACAACCAAAATTACAAAAGGTTGTTTTGGATCTATTTGATCAATGCAAAAGGAGGACAAACTGTTGTGCAGGTTTGTTTATTAAACTAGCGAAACTTCAAAGATAAGAAATGGATGTTGAAGGGATTGCATGCTCTTATAATAATTCATTTATTGGGTGTTTCCAGTTTATACACTAAACCTAATTAGCAAATTGACTCTCATCTGTTTTGAATATTCAGTTATTTCTACATATATATTTCTTTACTGTTGAAGTGGGTAGCTGCATTTCTATGCACGTCATATTTCACTGCTGTGTACTGCAAATACTTCAATCATTATGATGTATACTGAAAACAATTGTTAAAGTCACTCATGCAAAAACTTAAGGACCACAATAGTTGAGAACAACTATGTGCCTGCTAATTGGTCAGTAATTACTGTATATTCACAGCTACATGTAGAGGCGATAACGGGTGTTTTACAGCTAGGTGTAGATGAAAACATGCTAATAACCGTTTGCATATTTCAGTAAATATTGATAAGTTTTGATAAAAATATTTACTTTGAAAAAGGAAATAATTTAATATACATCCGAGTAACCGAGTATCTATTTTTAGTATTCAATACTTGGACGTTGGACCGAGTACCTGGTTAAGTTGACTCCCTAGAAAATATATTAAATATATCATAAAGGGCTATTTGAAGTCATTGATTTCATTTATTGAAAGTCGGATCAATTGTAAAGGAATATTTGCTAAATATAATTATGAGATATTCTTTATTTTGTTTTCACTTGTTCACTTTGTAGAAAATTCTAACAAGAGACAGTTGTCAGGAGAATGGTGGAGACAATCTCCAGAAAAGAAAACACTACTGATATAAGGATGCATGTACCAATATTTTACGATCCCGAAAAAGAAATTTACCACAGGAATAAAAAAATATTGTCTGGCATTCAAGGGTATGCCATGGTAGGAGCTCTCCTGAAAAATATCCATTTATTGTGGACATCATGACACAGGGCTCACCTGTCATCAGCATTAGAGACTTGTGATTTGATCTACCTGGGCCATACGTGTATTGAATCAAGACATTTTATAGAATCAAAAGCACATTGTGTATCTATTTAAGGCCTTCTATGTATGTTGCATCCTTATTTGATTTGCAACTTAACAAGACTTTTTTCATTGGTAATATGTCAGCTAAATATACAGACAAAATCAAAAGCAGTTGTGATGTTTATTGTTTTCTATTACTCATTAGTACTCATTTTTGTGTGAAATTTAATAATTAACCATTTCTTGCTCCCAAAAACCATATATTACAAATTTTATATATAATTGCAACTTGCATTTCAATTTTATCTTGTTATACCTTACCAAATTAAATGTTAAAATGATCAAATTGCTATTGACTTCACCTATTCTCATCTCTCCGCTTCAAAAGGGAGACATATTGTTAATTCTTGTTCTTTAGATTCAAAAATTCTTCAAAATATTTATTAACACCCCCCCCCCTTAAGATAGATATTATACTTCTAATATGTGTCTAAAGTTTTGCACATGAGGACTTGCAATCATACTTCCGCCTATCAGTACTTTCAGTACTTTGATTTTTCTTTTGGTCAGCGCAACTCCTCATAAACCACTGCTCAGAGTTTGTCGAACTTTGCAGATATTTGTAGGAGACAATGTGTGTGTAGATTTGCACATCACCAGGAAATTCCGAATTCTTTATTCTTTATTTTTTCTGGAATTTCCGCACTTTTACATTTAGATTTTGGCCATATCTTGAATAAAGAGACGAGCAGTTTGTCAGCGCAATTCCTAATAAACCGCTGCAGACAATTTCGTCAAACTTTGCAGATATTTAGGATACAATGTGTATAGATGTGCATATTACAAGGAAATTACGATTCCTTTATTTTTTCTTGGGAATTTCAGCACTTCGACTTTTGGGGGAGCGTGGGGTATGTGAACTTGCTAACTTTTTCTTTCATTGTGCATAAAATTATATATCACTTTAAATAAGGTCTAATAAAGCCAATACACAGTATTTACTTGATAATAATTAATTATATATCAATCCAATCTGTTTCAGGCGTTTTTATTAAATTATTTTTATGAAAGTGTTAATATGCATGTTTTATCCCCCCCCCTTTCTAATCTTCAAAATGTGAATGTTTCGTAATAATGCATGCTTTATTATAAATTCAATGAAGTTAAACTATGTAATCATAAATTTTATTTACATTTACTGACAAGAGTAATGTTTATTTTTGAAAAAAATTACTTGCATTTTTTTTCAATCAACCCCACTGAGCTTTCAACCTTTGATAATTTCCCTGACTAAATAAAATGATCGGCATGGGCCACGTGTGTCCAAGCATTTTTTACTGTTGAGTTAGGAATGGATTACATGACTTCTGAGATGCATTTTTCAATAAAAGTAAAATAGGATAATTCTTTCGACATGTAACGATAGCAGTATATTCAGGTAAATGTTTTATCACTGCGTTTGACGCGTTTTCTCGACATGCATGGATTTTTCCACATTTTTTGTACATGAATGTATTCCGTGTTAGTGTATTTTCTATACTGCAGCAAATGCATTCAAAAATAATTTAATTCTGGGTTTAGTTCTATTTTTTTGTTGAATTCTTACTTTTCAAACATGTATTTGGTCAGTTTATGGACTTCTGAAAACCATGCTATCGGAGATGTGTACATGTCGACAACCAGGCTAGAAAATCACTCAAGTGAAACAATTCTACAAGGCTATATATAGCAGGTACAGGTGGCCAAAAATCTTCGATTAAATATGGCGGAATCGAAGAAATATGTCGGACAAGGGCGTACAGGAATGTTGTAAGTCGTGCAAAGATGAAAACTGATGCCTTTTTAAGAGTTCATGTCAGCTTTAAGTCCACTTATATAATATGTAGTCTATTTTTTATTTCATCACGAATGGAACCGAAATTTATCCATTCAAAAATATATACATGTATCAGTACATAGAAAATAACTTTTTAAAAGAATGAGAGTACTTTTATTTTGAAAAATTTTAACGCTCCCTGCGGAGATCGAACCAAACAAATTTCTTTTCCATTGAACTGGTCGGATGAGGTATAATTCATTTTTCATTTTGTATTCTCCGTGTCTTTCCTTTATATTTTAATCAATCTTTTGTTTCTTTTGATTTAAATACACACATACAACGATTCAAAAGATGACCCACAGATAGATAATGTTTAGAAAGACGTGTGTTAAGATTGTAACATTTGGTAGCAAATTTCTCATCTAACAACTTTTCAAATTATCTTTTAACAAAACAAAGCATCGAGAAAATATTCCTCTTTCCTATTTCACAGGAACCCGATTCATCAAAAGAATGATAAATTTTCATGTGACAGATCAATGAAATTTTCAAGTGCGTCCAGATTAGTCGCCCGCGTTGCACAGTTGTTAGAGCGTCTGCTATGGAATCGCGAAATAAGGATTTAATCCTAACGTCGCACCCGGCGCCCCCCCCCCCCCTTAAATTTGTCAAAGTTAACGTAAATCACAGTGTCGTCTAGAAAATGTAAATATGTCTACTTGGTAGAACTCATTTTTACCCTAAAAAATCTCTAGAACCCAGGAGCTTCCGGGGGCTTCGCCCCATGGGCCCCCACCAGGGCTTTGTTCTGGACCCACTGGGGGCCTCAAGGCGGCTCCCAGACCCCTTGCCTACTTTTAGCGCCCCCTCTAACTTCAATTCCTGGATCCGCGCCTGTTGCGTCTCCATATGAGTGAAGAGTTCTCGAGAGTGACATTAAATATACAATCAATCAGATTCCTGTCGAATACCAATAAAAATCGCCCTTGTTCTTTCTGGAAAAATGGACATGAAAAAGAACAGTTTCTATCAGTATATTTCCCCTTCAAGTATCTGTTTTATTTAGTAAATAACTGTTGCATTGATTCTTTAAGAATTGATTAATTATTGTCAAAAATTATTGTGCCTGAGTACTCTCAGTCCTTTGATGATTTTCTACCTTCCTTCTTGTATTTTGACTGGATGCTATTATGCATCCGACTTCATAGTATATTGCTTTGTCAGCATGGTATAGCTTCTTTACTACATATTACATAAAGTGAGTTCATGATATAATGAATAGACAACATAATATATAAAGTAGACTTAATGTTATAAAGAATAGCCTACATAATGTATATTTACATACGCAGCACAGTTAAGGTTACAGTAAGGAGGCGGGGCCTAATTTGTACGGGAAATGTTTACTATGACGTCACACATAATATAAGTTCTTCAAAATATCAGAAAATGAAATTATCTGCTATTTCAAACAGCTGGATAGCTGTATACTACATAAAAACTTACTATTACATGTAGTTTTGTCGTTTGTTAAATCCCACACAACTGTATATAAACGATGCATCGATCGCAATGCACTTGTCAATGTGACGTCATCACGCAAAAATGACGCAGTTTGTACACAGTGAGAGGCTGATCAAGTCGCATTTTGTACAATGAAAAATGTCTTTTGTTCTCTAATAAAATATAATTTGCAATAAAGTAAAAAGCCGTTTACTTGGATGCGATGTCTATTTTAGTATTTTATTTATAAACTGTACGTGCATTCTCCAGACAAGCTATACTATCGTGTGTTTGTATGCAGATTCATTGAAAAAGTAAAATAAGGGCCCTAAAAAATCGATTTATTGCAAGGGCATACCCTCAATGTATCTTGTCAAATTTTTACACATAAACTCAAGAAGCATAAAGATTTTTGAAAAGTGCTGCGAACCTCTTGAAATCTGGCAAATAAATTAATCATAGCTATATTCAATGTAGCTGACCAGCAAAATATTCAACCTGCCGTCCAAAAAAATAAATTTTACCAATTAAAAAAGGGAATCTATATAGGTTCGCAGCACTTTTCACAAACTACATATAATGTTGAAAAGGATTACAAAATAAACTAAGATTTTTAACTTGGTTATGCCCTTGCAATATTGAAATTTATAGATGACCTCTAAACTGCAAGTATAATTGTGAAAGTCGTGTGACGTCGACATCACACAACAAGTCTAAATAAAATATCTAAATGTCCCGAACATGTAGATTTAAACCACAATAATTTTTTTGGATATCTGTGAATTCCTAAAAAGAATCGCCTATCCTAATAAAGTATGTATTTTTTATCTTAAAAAATCGCCGATATTTCCATTTGTAACCTTAACTGTGCTGCGTATATAAATATATAAAGTGGACTTAATGGTATGAAGAATAGTCTGCATAGCGTATTAAGTGGCCTTAATGATATATAAAATCGACAACATGTTATATAAAGTGGACTTAATGATATGAAGATTTGACAACATGTTATATAAAGTGGACTTAATGATATAAAGATTTGACAATATGTTATTTAAAGTGGACTTAATGATATAAAGATTTGACAACATGTTATATAAATGTTAAATATAAAGTGGGCTTAATGATTTGAAGACTTGAGGACATATTATATAAAGTGGGCTTACTGATATGAAGAATAGACGACATATCATATAAAGTGCACTTAATGATAAACAGAATTGACGATATATTATATTTAGTGCACTCAATGATACAAAGGTTAGACTTAATGTTATATAGAACTGACACCATGATGCATATTTTGTACCCTTAAGACAGCTGTGGCGTTCCATACAATATGCACTTTGACGCAAAATTGACGTTTTACATGTATACAACGTACAATGAAATTGTTTATGAGCGCAATGTAAAACAAACTAATTATTTGGATACTAGGAACAGATTTATTTCTTAAATGACTTATTTGTAAAGAAAAGTTAATGTTCAACATGATCTGAGCCATAAAGATTTTTTTTTTCTATAGCTTTGGAAGAGATATATGTACGTGTAGTAATAGTCATTGGCTCCGTGCGCACCCCATATTTTTCTAGAAATCCATGTCAAATTTGTGTCGTTTATACATGTACTTAGGAACAATTAATCAAATATTTATCAAATATAATCAGTTCCATTTTACATATCATTAAAAAATTTGAACTGAAAATAAAGGTACGGACAGCATTCATTGGATTTTTTTTTGGGGGGGTGTAACTACAGGAATGGAGTAACCTTTTGACCAAAATAAATATACCTAACTTGCCTTTATAATATTATTTTGTCACTATTTTTTTTTTTAACAAAAGCAGTGTTATTATTTGGGGGGTGCCAATTTTTACTTTTTACCTCCCTTATGGTTACTACGCTACAATGTAAACATAGACTATAGCAATCGGATCACCTCGCCCTTTTCCGTCGCACACTAGTGTGCGACGGAAAAGGGCGAGGTGATCCGATTGAGACTATAGGTGCGAGTAGCGCGGGAAATATGGACGTCTATAGATATGAACCTGTAAAAGGCAATTCCGAATGGAGGGGTATTCATCGGATGACGATAGCGACACCTCGTCTGAGGGTTCTGACCTCCAATTATTTAGCGATAACGAGTTTTCATCTGACACAGACAGTGACAATGACACCCAGCAAACAGAGTCATCAATAGAGGCCGACAGTCAACATATAGAGGCCGGTGAGGATGACTTTTGGTCCTATGATCTCCACCCAGTCGACGTAGCGCCATTTACAGAGCCAGTAGGACCAGAACACAATCTTCTACCTGATGATGACTTGATTAAGTATTTTTACTTGATGATAAATGAAAATTTCTTTGAAATTGCGGCTCGGGAGACTAACAGATATGCAGAGCAGGAAATGACACGGAAAGGTTCCTGCGATTCTGTTTGGTATGCCACGACAGCTGTCGAAATGAAAGCCTTTTTTGGAATGAATATTATTATGGGGATAAACCAATTGCCTCGTATTGATATGTATTGGTCCGAAAACCCGTTTGTTGGTGAGTGGAAATGAAAAAAAATACTGAATATCATGAAATGTTCACCAAATATTTTCAAGATGAAAAACAGATAAAAAATAAACATAATTATTTTTGTAATAAATAATATTTATATACAAATTATAAAATACAAACAAAAAGAATAGTCCCTTGTTCCAAGAAAGAAATTGTATTTATTTATTTTTAATCATCGCACTTTTTTATTAGGAAATGCTGGTTTCAAAACATGCATGACGAGAACAAGATTTGAAAAATTACTACAATATCTGCATATCAATGACAACGATTCTCAGGCACCTGCTGGATCACCTAATTTCGACAGGTATGAAATTTTCCCCTCTTTTCCACATAAAAAAGTTTCAGACACTTTGAAAAAAATATAAAAATAATTTTACATCCCCCCCGTTTTAATTTGCAAGAAAAAGACATTCATATTTTCTCTAATTCAATGAACAAATTCTTAATAACTGAGTTAAACTTGTAGCATGTTTCTTATATTTCAGACTTCATAAAATCAGGCCACTTATCAACATGACGAGAGAAAATTTCAAGAAGGTTTACAAACAGGAAGGTTTACAAACCAGGGAAGTGTTAAAGCATCCATGAGGGCATGATAAGGTACATTTAGGCCATTATATTTTATAATCCTTCTCTTATTCTTCGTGCACTCTATACTTAGCTTATAAGCTTTCGTGAAATCATCTTCATTTTGAATTACTCGTTTAACATGTTTTATAGGTACAAAGGACACCACTATGCCCAGCAGTACACCCCAGGAAAACCGATAAAGCGTGGTCTGAAGGTATACTTACACAGCATTTTTTCAAAAATCATGTTTTCCAAAATAATATTAAAGATGAATCCCATTTATGCTTTTCAGTGAATATATATGGGGTAATATTTAGTTATTCATATTATTTTTTTTTTATTTATCACTTTGTAATAAATTTTATGTATAAATTTATGATCTAAATTAATTTGACAATTCCACGGAACAACATAAAATGAATATTAAATATACTTGAATTTTATGGGTCTTGCAGCCACGTTGTATCGTTTTTGATGGGGGGGGGGGGGGGGGGGG
>PRKT01000859.1:13378-79267 GCA_003671525.1 Saccostrea glomerata | reverse complement strand
CCCCCCCCCCCCGTTGCTGCGCCCCTGAGTTAACAATGCAATAATTCCAATCTTAATTTTATTTATTGATTCCCTGTGTTTTGATTGGACGAGAACAAATTCAAGAAAAAGTTTACACATCGATGAATTTTTCAATCTGAACTACTTTCTTCTACAGCTTTCTACAGCTTCTAGGCTGTTGTAAAAACAATGAAAACAGATACTTCACGTCTGTTTTAGCTAAATTATGATTACAAGAAACTTGAAAAATAAAAGCAAAACAGGAGATAAACAGGACTGACAGACGGGAATACATGTATTGTGTTTATGTCACTGTCGGATCCCGAGTGTGAATTTTAAAAAATCGCTTATTCTGCTGGCATTTTCTCGACGTTCCATAACAGCTAAGTTGGTATCTTTGTGATAGGGAAAAGAAACGTACCTCAGACTCTTGCCTTATCAGCATGAAATTCATATATTTACATCCTACAGATCCCATATTCTCCCTTAATCTTTGAACGAACCAGAGCAAATCGAGGACATCGTCGGTCTGCAACTTTCGTTATGAGCGTTGTCGTTAGGCTAATGACAACATGGCCATGGTCAATGACGAATTATTTTGGAGAATATGCATATTTACGATATTTGTTGACTTAAGCAACATTCAGCGAATTTTTTATTAGTTTATCTATTGATTGTTTTGACAATTAAAGTTGGATTTTATCGATGTTTATATATATTATCGATGTATATATCTTGTATACGTTTCTTTGCGGCATAAAGTATTCCTACGCCGTACAAAATAACGGATTGTATGGCGGCCTCAGAGAGAAATGATTCTAATAAGTTTTAAAAATTCGTTATTCGAATTATAAGAATTAAACGTTCTTTTTTCAGAATTTATTGATGTGTAAACTCTGCCTTTTAACTCACAAACTTTACATAAAAGTGCTTCGCACTTTCATTCACTTTGTGAGTCAAAAGGCAGAGTTTACACATCAATAAATTCTTAAAAAGGAACGTTTAATCCTATTTTGAATAATCACTTAGATCTTTGGTTGTGCGTATCTATAAAAAATGACGTCATTTTCTGTTTAATCATTGCATTATGACGTCTCAAAATGCGACTATTTCCTGATATTCCGAAAAAATCTTTGAAGCTATTTGTCGATATTTGATGTAGAGCGCAACCTGTAATCTAAAATATGCAACCATTGAATTATAGAACTGTTTCTGGGGTTTCAAAGACATGTTTTATTTCTTAGATCAGAGAGTGTGCCGATACTTTTTTCTTCACTGAATGTACTCAATTATACCCGTTTTCCTTAAAATTCAAGAACATTGAAATTTCATAAAGCCAGTTCTCGATGACTTTTCGGAATTTTTTTTATAGGAAATGATAGCACTAAGTCTCTGTTTTATTTTAATGCCTCAAATGGAAAACGAAGTATTAATCAATCAGTTGGTATATCTACAGGGCCATTTTATGCGTAAATGAAACCCAGTTCTTTGTAAAATCAACATGTCCATGACAAAAGTAAATCTTGGATATTTAGTTGAAGCTAATCAGTGTATTGGTGTTAATAAATATACCAGTATTTAATTGATTTTTCAACAAAGATATGTGCATGAACAGTATTTTACAGTTCATCAATGATTAAACTTTAGAGTTAATTTACAATGTTTAGCCCTCTCTCTGTCAATTTTTATCACAAAATAGTTTGTATGTGATTTATCTCCATTGCATCGAAATGAGATGTAATCCATGCGTGAATACCGCAATTCTTGATTATTGTTATGTCATACAAATCCAACAGCTACATGTAGGACTGCCACAATCTGGATTTGAATCGAGGATTCTTCAAAATCTGTAATGAGGAGATTATACATTTAAAAAGAGTAGGGTCATTATTCTTCAAAATTTAATGTCTATGATTTAATTATAAAGGAATCTCTTATAACAGAAATAGTACAGAGATATTTCTTAGAATTAATTATAATTCTTTAATATGACTATATGTGTATTTTGAATCTTAATTGTTTTCAAATCATTGCAAATAGCTATCTAGCCTTTATTGATTTATAAAACTGTGTCTGCTACAGCACATTTATACATTTCACGACCTCCTTTTCAAGAAGAGTCATTCAATCATTCTTCATAACTGCATTTCACAGCAAAGAACAATTTGATCTCCCTTAAGGAGGAACAGGACCTTTCGCTGAAAAAATTCCTGTCAGTGATTTTTTTTTTTGCATTTTTTATATTGCTAATTTAAGATGTACTTAACATTTTAAAACGGTCCTGTCATGGGATTTCTTGACTTAATTAAAAGATATCGCCCCACAAATACCGCCCAGTTTAGAGTTTGTATGGAGTCTCGATGCTTCATGTTTACGGGCCCATAACGGAGTCCATAATGCAAATTTTTACGCACAAACGATAAATATGATAAATAACACCATATAATCAAATATTTCAGAATATTCATAGTGTTTAAATTATCTGAAAGCAATTAGTTTAATTCTATATAGTATTAGGGTGGGATAATTTCTGCATTTTTTAAGGCAGCTTCAACGACAAAAATCTCATTTGGAAAAAAAAATTCTGTCAAAAAATATTTCTAAATTTACGATTGAATGTCAGTCCTTCATCGTAATTATTTACTGCATAAATATCACAGGTTAAAGCTTACCCCAATATCGCACAGGAAATCGTTGAATTAGACATAAGCATGAAAAAAGCGCTTCACGTTCGTATTTGTCGAGTGCGGGAAATCAATTGTGACGTCACACGAAAGCATAACATTCAAAATTATCAAAATAGAGAGAATCTCTGCTAACAAACGCGAAAAAATATTTATTAAAAAAAATATGCTTTAGAAACTTATCACGATACATTGACTGTGACCTGTTTATTATGAAATAAAACTGATCGTGACGGGTGTGTGTACTTGATCTCGCTGCACTGAGAATTCGAACACTACGTCTATGACGTCACTGACGTCAGACTGCATAGTAAAGAGAAATAAATGTGTGGATTGGGCAACTTCACAATATCTAAATGATGGCAAGATCTTTAAAAATTTTATTTATAATAATTTCTAAAATTAAATGTTTAAAAAACATTTTTAGAATTAAGAATAAAATTACACAAGATTTTAACAACGTTTAACATGTATACATATCATCACCCCTTAAAAAGATTTTAAATAAAAAAAAAAGATTTAAAAAAAGAATTAATCTTACGTGAGGCTTACTAGCTGTTTTTATTCCATATAACACTGAAAGAGCACACTTCTGAAAAAATTGATACATGTTTAATGATAAAAATTTGATAATGTCCCAATGGAGTATCTTTGATAAATGATAAAATCAGTTTGAGTTGTTCAGCAGGATTCATAATTGTAAATATTTTTTTTCATTTTCAGAACTTTAAAAACTTAAGCTACAAGGATTTACTTTAATTTCAAATTTACTTTTTTGGTTAAAAATCAACATAAAGTTTGATTCATGATTGTATGTTGTTTAACGCCTCTCTCGAGAATTTTTCACTCATACTGAGACGCCACTACTTGCCGATGAAAAGCTGCAAATTTTGCCCTATCCTCGGTACACAGGGCCATTGAAATGCTCTTTTTCGTGCCATCACCTACTGCGCTAAGGGGCATCGGTTTATAAGGTCTATTGAAAGTGGGTAGGCTAATTGAAAGTGAGGGAAGATTAACTAACAATAAAAACAAGGAATTTTATCTATACTACCAAAAGGTGCAAAGCCAAGGAAATATTTAAAAAATTGGAGACCTATCTCTCTCCTCAATGTTACTTACAAAATTATATCAGCATGCATTGGAAATAGACTTAAAAGTGTTATAGATTATTTAACACATGAGAACCAAAAGGGGTTTTTGAAAGCGAAAATACTCGACTTATTTATGATGTTCTACATACTACAAAAGAAAAAAAAATCCCAGGGATGATGTTACTTATAGATTTTGAGAAAGCTTTTGACACTATTTCCTGGAGATTTATGTACAAGACTTTTGAATATTTTAACTTTGGTCGTGATTTTATTAGATGGATTTCAGTTTTATATAAAAATGCCACATTATGTGTTTTGCAGAATGGTATTTTTTCCAGATTCTTTTGCATAGGCAGAGGGTGTCGTCAAGGAGAACCTGTCTCACCATATATTTTCAATCTTTGTGTTGAGATAATGGGTCATCTTATAAGGCAAAATAAAAATATTAAGGGTATAAAAATTGGTAAAGAAACAGTCTTCTTATTACAATATGCAGACGATACAGTTATACTTTTGGATGGGTCTGAAAAAAGTTGCATAGGCAGAGGGTGTCGTCAAGGAGAACCTGTCTCACCATATATTTTCAATCTTTGTGTTGAGATAATGGGTCATCTTATAAGGCAAAATAAAAATATTAAGGGTATAAAAATTGGGAAAGAAACAGTCTGCTTATTACAATATGCAGACGATACAGTTATATTTTTGGATGGGTCTGAAAAAAGTTTGAAGAGTGCACTAGATCTTCTTTTCCAGTTTGCTAAATTTTCGAGGTTAAAGCCTAATCTATCTAAGACAAAAGCCATATGGATTGGTTCAAATATTAATTGTAATGACAATTTGTGCAATGAATATAATCTAGAGTGGACATCTGAGAACTTTACAATTTTGGGAATAACATTTAATGCCAGTCTTGACAATATAGAAGAGATAAATTTTATTAACAGAATTAATGATATAAACAAAGAAATGAGTCACTGGGAAAAAAGACATATAACACCTCTGGGTAAAATTACAGTTATAAAAACTCTTTTTCTTTCAAAAATTACACATTTATTGCTAACTTTACCAAAACCATGTGATGAAACTATGAAAAACCTTGAGAAATCTTTTTTTAAGTTTGATTGATTGATTGATTGTATATTGTTTAACGTCCCTCTAGAGAATTTTTCACTCATATGGAGACGTCACCGTATGCCGGTGAAGGGCTTCAAATTTTGACCTTTACTCGGCACTCAGGGCCATTGAGCAGTGAGGGATCTTTATCGTGCCAACGCCTGCCGCTGACACGGGGCCTGGGTTTTTAAGGTCTCATCCGAAGGACCCGCAACTTTCACTTCAAAGTGCCGAGCGCATGGCGAAGGAACAGTTGCTACCCATTTTAACGACTAGGTCGGTCGCGGCCGAGATGCGAACTCACGACCTCCCGATCACGGAGCGAGCGCTCTACCGACTGAGCTACCGTGAACGGTTTTTTAAGTTTGTATGGAACAATAAAAATGATAAAATAGCTCGAAAAATAATGATTTTAGATCATGATGATTGTGGCTTTAGAATGCCACATTTGCCAACATTTATTAAGGCACTTAAGCTCACTTGGATCAGGAGGTTAATATATACGGATTCTACCTGGTCTAGAATATTAATGGAATCTACAGGCTGTAATATTACAAGACTTTTACAGTTTGGATCAGAATATGCCTTATATTTTAGTAAAACAACAAATAACATGTTTTGGAAAGAAGTCCTTTCTTACTATAAAGAATTTATTCATTTATTTGAACCTGAAAATATTCTTCAGGTCTTGAAAGAACCTTTATGGTTTAACAGTAGTATCAGAGTACAAAGTAAATCTGTTTTTTACAAACAGTTATATGCAAAAGGTTTTCATATTGTGTCTGATTTATTGGATACCGAAGGTAATTTGTTATCCTTTAATTGTATATCCATTAATTATGATGTTTTAATTCCATTTACTAATTATGAAGGGCTTAGACTTTCCATTCTGAAAAAATGGCCTGAAGTTAAACAATGTAGAACATCAGCTATTGGAATATACATTCCTACACATATTCAGGTCCTTTGTCGTGATGATTCCGGGTGTAAATCATTATACAATTTCTTTCTATCTAAGCGTTATAACCAACCTGTATGTATTCCAAAATGGACAAGAAATTTATGTTTGAAGAATGACTTTAATTGGAATTTTATCTTTTTACAAACTTGACATACATAAGTAAAGATTCAAATCTCAGAAGGTTTAATTATAAGATCATAGATAGAATTCTTGGAACCTGTAAATTGTTGTTTTTATGTAAAATTAAAGATAATCCAATGTGCACTGTCTGTAATCTTGAGCAGGAAACTTTGAAGCATCTTTTTTATTACTGTCTTCCTGTTAAGGGAATATGAGATTGTTTAGAAGAATGGATTTTACAAAAAAATGGAAAAAATATTAACTTAGACCCGATTTCTGTTATATTAGGGATTTCTGGCAAAGAAAACACATCTTAAAATGTCATTATATTGCTTGTAAAACAGTATGTATACCAAAAATCTAGAAACTGTAAACCTTTGATATTCAACGAAGTAAAAAATGTAATATATAAATACTATAATTTGAAAAATACTTGTTTGCATTAAATATGGAAGACACCCAGTTCAAAAAGAGATGGCAATTGTTAGACAATCTATTTGAAAAATTATCAACTTTATATAATAATAATTTTTACTTTTGTTTGTTTGTATTTTTTTCTTTCTTTTTTATAAATATACTTATAGTGATAGTAAACACAGTGTAATATATAAACATGCATATATACTTATATGTATATTGAATTATCTTTGTGTACAATTCATAAATAGGTGATACTGAAATGGATGAGTGAGGTGGAAGAATCAGTGAGTGAATGTTTAATAAAAATCCACAATGATTTTATAAATATACTGCTATTTGAAAGTTGAATAGTGGAAATTAAAAAAAAAAAAAACTAACGAAAAAAAGAAAATCCCTATTTTCAATACTTATAGTATGTCTATCTCTGAAAAAAAGTGTGTGTGTGGGGGGGAGGGGGGGGGGCAGTTCCCCCCTCCCAACCCCTTGCCCCCTCCGACTCCGACGCCTATGTTTCTATCGGTATATTCTCTATGTCATATTGATCACAAAAAATACTGTATTCAATAATTATTTGCATTGTAAATTAAACAATTATTTTTTTACTTGCTTATTTTATTCATTTCTTATACATGAAAAGCAAGTAGATTCATGTACCGGCAGATATTATTGCGCATGTGATTTCGTGAAGTATCGACCTATGACCTGTGAATAACATCATACAGATATGAAGATATTCGTAAGCAAACTACAAAAGTCAATTCGTACATAATTTTTTCGTTTTTTCTCTCATGTGTGAAAAGTAATTAGTTTAAAATTATAATTATTCTCAGAAAATTTGATGAAAAATATTTGTAGATAATTGTTTCACTTTCTAACTCCGAAATCAAATAATTATAATTGCTGAACAAAACAAGCGCGGCTGTTTTCTCGAAAAATAATCATTAGCAAGTATTTATTTGTCATAAGTTAGTTTATCTGAATTCTTTTGATAAAATATAGACAAAAATCAATATTTTATTAACATGCTTTAATGTCATACGCATGAAAAAAAAAACATTTTTTTTTAAATTATACACGTCGAGTATTATTTTGAAATAAAAGTATCACACAGATTTTGGTAAACATCGCATTTTTATTCACTACCTATTGTGTCGTCTATTGGAAAATGTCAGGGTATTTGCTTTATTTTTGGCAGTTTACGAAGCATCCGAAATGGGAAAGTAGAAACACAACACACGAAAAATGGTGACGTTTGACGACGTTTCCACGCATTGGAAAGCAGTTCAGTTTTTTCATCTTTAATAGCGTACAAGGGAAATGGTACATGTAGTTTTCTCGATGGGCATAACAAACAAATAAGAATAGCGAAAGACGCTGTCAATGTTGACAGCTAATTAATAAGATAGCCCATTTAGTTGAATGATAGTAAAAAATATTGTCCATAACTTACATGTAAATAAATCTTCACAAGGTTCCATTTGTGTGCGAGATTGGTTCCTGACTGTTATTTAAAGAATTAAGGGAAACTCAACTGTGCATTAGGGAAATTCCTTAATTTAAGTGGGAGTTATCTAACTTGTTTTTTGCAAAAAAAGGAATCATGACGCTGCTTTAGACACTTTGACATTATCTTCCCAGTGTCATAAGGCGACACAATACATTATATAAAATATCTTATAATTTGTTTATTTATGCATAGATCTATTTGAAGTTTGCTTCTTTTTTTATGAAAAATTTACTTAAGAGTAGAGAACATTTTAGATTCACAGTGAGAGTTCATAAAACATTACTTTTTAGTACAAAAATATTTTATAAATTAAAATATATGTACATGTATTGTGAAAACATAAATTAAATAAACTTTTATGATTTCTATATCATTTTACAAATTCTTACAACATTTTATCTTATTTAATGCCAGTTGCCATTTGCCGTTGCGGGTTCACTCTGAAAGTACGGACCTGAAGGAGTCTATCCGTACGTCGCGGGTTCGACTCCCACTGCGGGACATGGAGATCCGCACTTAATTCAGATTGATATCCTGTGTCGCAGTAACAGCTAGCAAGAAAAACATCCCTCGCTGTTCAAAATTTATACTCCAAATGGACGTTAAACAAATAAAACCATTCATGCCACCGTCTTTCAGTACTCACAGTACTTTGATTCTTTAAAGGAAGTTAAACGAAAGCGTTATTTTGTGGATGCTGGGATCATAGATGTCCACTTTGCAGCGATAGTCCATCCTTTATTATGGGCTAAAATTCAATGCTCATTAACCCATGTCCAAAACTAGTACAGTCTTCTAATTGGTGTTTCAAAATCTCTGTCAATATTGGTTTAATATCTTGCTCTTAATTTTGCTAATTGAAATAATTGTTAGTGTATGTTAATTTTTTCCTTTACATCGGTGTTTTTTTTTCATGAAAATCCGAAAATATTTTACCCAATTTCAATATTTTCTTAAGATATTTTGCATTAAACGTTAATCCGAATGTTTCTTTTGAATGACTCGATCAAGGTTACCATAAAAAGTACCATAAAAAATTTAAAAAGTTTTTTTTTCAATCAATGAAGTGAAACAAATCCCCAATTTGGTAAGTTTCAGACCAAATTGGGGATTTGTTTCGCTTCATTCAAAAATTCCCTCAAAATCATCGAAGCTAAAAACAATCCTTACTTGGTCTTTAACACATAAAGAAACCCTACATACATGTACATAAAATCATCTCAATATATCTGCAATCGTTTAAAAAAGTTCGGAAAACCAAGTTAAAGAGAATGGCAGAAGGACCGGCCGACAGAGGACAGAGAGACAGACGGACAGATGGATGGACAGACGAGAGAGGAGGAAGCCTATAGTTCCCCCACATTCCCAGTAGGGCAATATATACAGACAATACTTATTGCCTTTTCAGTCTATAACAAGTGTCTCACAGAGGCTTTTGCAGTTCCTTTGTTATTTTTTTCCCTTAGAATCATTGTAGACCATATTTGATAAAATTGTTCATATTTGCACTTGAGGTTAAAAAAAAATGAAAATGTTAATAAACATAAGAATGTTCACAAAAATCGAAAAATAAACACAAAGGTGTAAATCGTTTCAGTACAATGCAAAAATCTGATAATCACTTTCTTTGTTCAACTTTTTTTTATGTCTGCTTATGCCAATAAGTTCACGATTATGTGTACCAGCAATTCTTCAACAAGCTTCGCTCAAACTGTATGTAAGTTGCTACATGTATTTCATTGATATTTTAGACACTTTTCAACTAACAAAAACAATTGTTTACTCTAAATAAATAAAATTTTGATAGACCTGAAATGGGGAACAAACTTGAAAATTTCTATGTATTAATTGTTTTTCTTCAAGTTGTCTTTAAAGGTTTCCATACATATGCATTTCAATTCAGATTGTAATATTTAGCAAATTGAAAATTGACATTTTTTAACAAAAGATTTTCTTGTTAATTTTATCAGAGTCTGGCAACAGTTTTTTCTGTTAAAAATACCTTTTAACTGAACTTTAGGTTGAGCATTTTGGGTTTTATTCTTTTTGCAGTGTTGTTTCCAATTAGTGGCGGAAATCATTAAGTCTATTTTGTCACACGTGTGATCTGTATTATTACATATGTTAATTCTAAATGTCCACAAAAAAAAACATGCTACTTCGTGGGTTTTTTTTTATTTGTATACCTTTGGATATTCAACAATTTTAATAATCCATGACATTCATTTTCCGAGTTAACTTTTTTTCTCTTCATAAGTTGAAAAAATTTAATTTATTCAAGTACACATTTTTTTAATGCCACAAAGATTAACAGAGAAAAGGGATGCACAATAAATGTCGAAGTATTATCAAGATGTGACAAATCAATCATGTCAAAAAATGACGTCGATCATGTGTTACAGATATTGAACTCCAAAAAGCAAAATACAAGTATGCTGGCAAAATCAAGCGAGAAACTCTCCCAATGTATAAATCCATTAATTTACAATATTATATGCACTGAAAGTCGCTGTTTATGACATTGCAAATTAAACTTAAATTATACTGGTTAAGTTCTTACTCGGCTCCTGGTTAGAGTGTTCTCTATGTGCCGCTCTGTATTGCAAAAGAAAAATTCCTGATCTAAGGTAACTAAGAATATAATGCAAAATAAAACGATTGTTTAAATACCTTAGACCAATAAATGATTTAGTTTATGTTCCTCATTTTAAAGATTTTAGTGCATTATTCACCGACTTTAAAGTTTTTACGATCAACATAATTGCAGTAGTGTGTATATCTTCTTTAAAATTTTGATTTATAGTTAAGAGTAACACAACACAGGATGAATTTAATATACCTGAAGCTTTATACGAAGCAAATAAGAAAAAAAATGTTTAAAAATCCGTAGAATGAAAAGATGATATCGTTTACGTGTAGAACCTTAATGCCATGTTTACCGACCCTAAAGTTTATACGATCGACATAATTTTAGTAGTATGCAAATATAATTAAAAACGTGGCATTTTTGTGGGATAAAATTTCAATACACGATGAACTGAAGCGTAACCATTGCGTCGGAACGATCCAGCCGTACTGAATTAGAATAGGTCGGACTGAGAGATAGTTAAGGAGAGTCAAGTATACTCAAAAATTGTAACTTTAGGTTAATTCGTTTATTACTTATGGTGGCATATTTCTGCCCCTTGTGTGCAAGTTATTTTTCTATCAAATATGTCGACATGCAAGATAGATATGTTGACATGCAACATAGCTACATCAACATGCAACATAACTATGTTGACATGCAGGAAAATTGTAATGAAATAAAAATTATAAAACAATCTTAAAAAATCTCAAATATTGCCTACATGTGACATCCAACATACTAAATGCTACTTATTTATGTTAACATGCAAGATAAATATGTTGACATGTAACTTAGATATGTTAACATGCAACTTATTTATGTTGACATGCAACTTATTTATGTCGACATGCAACTTATACCCCATTTATACGACAAAAATTTACTTATGTGTGCAAATTTACATATAAGTAAATCTACACACTTAAGTAAAAGTTAATTTGCTATGCGTTTGGACGAAACTTATGTGCTGTAAGTAAATCCTCATATCTTCAAATAAACGAAGGAGATGAACAGATTCAGAATTGTGAATTATTAAAGAAAAACGGTATTTCCTTACTGTTTGGGTATAAGACTAACTTTTAAATCTTCCTCATAGAAACTAGGGGGCGTTACACTTATTTCTTGGTACAACTTAATTAATGACTAAAAGGAGAAAGAATGGTATAAGAATTTACACACAAAGAAGGAAAACTCATTAAAATTATCAATATATGAGCTGTAAGATTGACATGGGGACGTTTTGTTGCAAATTTGTAATCAACCATTTTAATGATAGAAAAATAGAACATCTATAAACTACAATTGTTCATATTTGCAATGGAAGGCCTTTTAATAAGCTTTAATTGAAGAAAAATGACATTTTTATCGTCCTTTGCATTATTGATTTCTTATATAATGCTTAATATATAGGGATGTCAAATCGGTCGATTTTTAATACTCAGTTACTCGGACGTTTTTCCGATCGAGTACCCGAGTACTCGGTAAAAGTGTAAATAAATATGAACAAGTAAATTGATGAATGTAAAACATTGTAAACACTTGTAGAAATAAAACCACACGCTCTGATAGGAGGTTTACACGTAAATGCATTTCTGTTGTAACAATGATTAGAACTTCGTGCCCGACGAAATTTAATACAACATTTATTTAAGTTCAATTTATTTATCAGATTAACACAAGAAATAAAATCTTAAGTGCTTCATGGTGTTTTTGTTTAAAAAAAATAATCTACTCCGTAATTGTAATGTAACTCTTTGTTGCATTTGACGTCAAGGTACATTGTATATATCAGTCGTACAGTTTAACTTGAACTTGACCAAGTTCTAACAGAGCTGATTTACGATTTTCGTATACTTTTCGATACTAGATTTTATAGTACCACGGGACGGTATTTTGTAGTTTGGTGCAATGATGGACATCATTTATTTAAGCCTTTGCCGTCAACTGTTTGTACATGTATTGGCATGTAATGAAACACAACCATATCAACAGTCGCGCATGAAATTTCATCTGTCTCTATTCCCGAGAAATTACGGCTTCTCGGAGAATTGACAAAATTATCTAATTTATTTAATCATAACAGACCTTAAAAGATGTTAACTGAAAACAAATAATTAAAGAAAATCAAAAAATAAGGGTACAAGACAGCCGATGGTGAGAAAAGCTAGGTAACAGGCGCTTGGTCACGATAATTACTGTATAAACACTGCCACGGGCGATAACGGTCGTTTAGAGGAGTAGGAAACCCTAGTTACTGTATGTACAAGTGCAATGAGTATTTTACCTTTTAAAACAGATTGTTTAATTCATTGATGAATAAGCTTAGAAATATTCAAAAATATGCATCCGAGTACCCGATTTTAGTATTCGATACTCGGACGTTCGATCGAGTACCCGGTTAACCGGGTACTCGTTGACATCCCTATTTATATACGATTGTACAGAAATATTTCTTCTGAAACAATTTAAAAAAAATTATTTTGATTTATTCATAAGGGTTTAAATTATTTACAAAATAATTATAATAACACATTTAAATATTTATGTTGGAAAATGTTTGGGCTTCCGTTCCAAAGATTGTAGAAGAGTCGTTGGGTTTAAAGAAAAAGGTGACTTGCCATCTACTAGTTAACGTCTACGGCAGAAATAGGACCATTTAAAAATATTTTTGCTGTTGGAAAATCTAAAGTGCATGCGAGCCCATTATATAAATATTGCATGTATTTGAGTGTAACATTGAAAATTTTCACCCCAAGAAAACCATTGTCAACCGAGGCGCAGCCGAGGTTGACAATGGTTTTGAGGGGTGAAAATTTTCAATGTTACACTCAACTACATGCAATATTTATTATATTATACTGAATGTTTTATACAAATACATATTAAAGTGAACCGTGCGCGCATAAATACCGCGCAGTCGCTACAATTTGTAATACCACCCGTCTTCAAGCAATGTTGACTGTTGCTACGCAGGAGGGCGTGGCTTCATTATTCAGCGGATGGTAGTGTTTTTTATCAAATGTTTCTCGACGAATCAGATTCAAGTAATTTACATGAAAGTATAATATTATAAAATATCTGCTTGAATATTATATAATAATTACCAAATTTATTTTCAAGTAGAATGAAAAGGGTGAAAAAAACTATTTTAGTGATCTATCTCAAAAATCTTTGAACGATACAATAATGTTAACAGGAGATAAGCACGAACCCCTGGACATTCATGATGATATCAAGTGCCAAGGAGGTTACTTACGAATGCTTAGTTTCACTAGTTTAATGAAATTCCTGTAACATTAACTTATATATGAGTAGCATGTCTGAATTAAAAACAGAGCTAAACCATAATGGGACCCGAGCGATTGAAGGAATGCATGTTCCTCTCATAGCTCCGGAGCATTCCCAAGGAGAGAACTTGAATAGTTAGGAATTACTAATTGATCCTACATGGCACTTGTTTGAGACCATAGCTATATGTTTAGAGACATAAACAAAGGTTTGCCAGAAAGGATGCAAGATGCCCTCGTTTTTGCAAATTCAAAAACTTATCTTGGAGGGGATAACGGCTCCTTGTTTAATAGTTTGCTTTCTAGCCACCAAGTCGCCCAATATAGAGTCGCCAAGTAAGGAGTTGATCCTTACGTCTCGGGCTCGAATCCCATTGTTATAGACGTGCAGACCGGTTCTTCGGATGAGACCATATATAAACCGAGGTTCTTTGTCGTAGTAGGTGCTGGAATGAAAAAGATCCCTCCATGCTCAAAGGCCCTGGGTGCCAAGTATACGACAAAATGTGCAGCTCTCCACCGGCAAGTGATGAGTGAAAAATTCTCGAGTGGGACGTCAAACAATAATCAATCAATCTAGCCACCATGTTTACGGACAGAGATTTTACACGCCAATGCATACACAACCAAAACAACAATTAAAAAGGAAATTTATAAAATAACCAAAACAAAATACATACATATGTAAATTTGCTACGTGTTCATACGACAGAATTTACACACATGAATTAATTATTTGCTACAAAGTGTATGCAAAAGTTAATTTGCACCTAGTCCTGACCAGGTGTAAATTTACTCAACTGTGCAGAATTTGCATATGAGTATATCCGTTCATACGACAAAAAGTGCACATGTGAGTTAATTTACTCATTTGTAATATATACTGAGATAGTCAAATCATGTCGTATGAATGGGGTATTTGATATGTTAACATGCAACTTATTTATTTTGACATGCAACTTATTTATTTTGACATGCAACTTATTTATTTTGACATGCAAATTATTTATGTCGACATGCAACTTGCTTATGTTGACATGCGAGATAAATATGTTGACATGCAACTTATAAGTTGCATGTTGACATAAATATGTTGCATGTTGACATAAATTAGTTGCATGTCAACTTATTTATCTTGTATGTCAACATAACTAAGTTGCATGTCAACATAAATAAGTTGCATGTTAACAAAAATAAGTTGCATTTCGACATGAATAAGTTGCATGTCGACATAAATAAGCTGCATGTCAACATAAATAAGTTGCATGTCAACATATTTATCTTGCACGCTAACATAAATAAGAAGCATCTAGCATGTTGGATGCCATGTGGGTGATATTTGAGATTTTTTATAATATTTATTTGATTGCAATTTTCTTGCATGTCAACATATTTATGTTGCATGTTGACATAACTTTCTTGCATGTCATCATATTTATCTTGCATGTCGACATATTTGATAGAAAAATAACTTGCACACAAGGGGCAGAAATATGCCACCATAATAACTAGAATCTACGGTGGCTGGTGAACGAAGACCCTGAAAGGATCTTGGTTTATTTATCGATTTGTTTATATATTTGCGCAAAGGGTATTGGGAAGCAAATAAATTCTTAGAAGGTTTCACAGAAAAAATTGTTTGACTTACATGTACACAGTACAAGTATGTACAGATTTCATTCCAAATTTCCTCTGTTCTTACACTTTGGTCTATTGAACTCGCTTCACGACACTCGCTGCACTCGCTCTCAAAAAAAATAATCTCCTTATAAAACACATTATTATGCAATAATGCTTATTCTTTAAACTAATAAAACAATGTGGACTTTAAAAGGAAAACTACTAATTATTGATGAACTAATACATAATATTAATACATATATTTCTTTGTCAAGACAATTCCGTTTAAGATAACGATTTTATTTAATTTACAAAGGTCTGTTGACATATTGTATAAAAACACTCGTATATAAAATTTTTAATGCAATACTATTAAATTCATGGGTCTTTTTTTTTTTGGAGAAAAAAATAATGGGAATAAATATTTGGAAGGATTAAGTTTGAAATTGACTTTGAAACATACTCCCCACTAATTTAAAATACCACTGTCGATATATGTATAGTTTTATACTATTGTTTAATGACTGTTTTGATGTTTGTTTTAAGACTGAAATTTTTGTGGTACAATACGCATTAAATGTTATTAGTCAAAATATACTGAAAATACTAATTAAGAATTACATTTCAGGAGAAAAATAGGAGGGGGGGGGGGTTCTTAATTATACCGAATGGCAAACATATATTTAGTTACGGTGAGGGAAGGAATTTTCCCTCTTTAATAAAAGACTTAATATACGTAAAGAAGTAAAAATCCTAATTATTACCTTTTAAACTATTGGTCGTTTTGTAAAAAAAAACATACTATCAACTTAATTTGCTCTAAAGATATTTAATTAACTGAATATATGCATTACACTTCATTATTCTCAGAACTACATGTAGTTCTAAAACGTTTTCGTGCATTTTTTTTTCGAAATATTTATTTGTGTATTTTTGCTGCAATTATTAAATTAAAAGACCAGGATTATTATCCATCCATTAACGATTTCTCTTCTTCTAAATAACAACACAATGTTGCCGCCCTCAAAGTAACATTTAAGCATCCTTCTACATACCTGTACATGTAGGTACTTAATGCGCTTTTTCAACAATTATTTTCCAGAGAAATTTCCTAAATAAAGTAACAGGTAAGTTTGATTATAAAGATATAAATATAGTAGATAATTTTTGCCATGAAATAATGATTCTTCAAACACGAAATCTAAGTAATTAAATAAAAAAAACGTGTAAATTCTTACCATAAAAAAGATAAGTCATTTAATTTCACTTCAGAGTTCCGAATGACTATAAAAACTGAACGATAAGTGAACGCTGAACGCAAGTGAAAGCAAAGTACTGTAAATCACTTTTTATTCGCGAGAACTTTATTTTCGCGTAATTACGCGAGAAAGCATGCTCGCGAAAATTAAATTCTCGCGTATAATAGTATTCCTTAAGAATATATAGAGCAATAACCTCAATTCGCGAAAATTTTATCTCGCTAATCAAGAGTAAGTGACTATCTCGCGAAAATAAGGTGTCGCGAAAATTAAGTGATCTACAGTATACGGAACGAAGAGCGAACGTTGAACGTTTTGTGAACAACGAGCGAACGAAAAAATGGGAAATTAAAATGTTTCAGGGACTGTAACATAGCTTGTTAAAATATTAGCTTAATTCCTTATAATTTAATTTCAGTGTGGTCAATGACAATGTTTTTCCTCTGGAAAAAGGCTTGCAATTAAAAATATTTTAGTTTATTTTAAAAGTAATGTCAAGCGGACTAAACTCATTGTGACATAGGCAAATTATGTTCTACAAAATAGATTAAATCTTTTGCCCAATTAATGGCGTGTTGCAACTAAACTTAAATTATTCCGAGATTAGGTATTTTGAAATTTGAGTGAACGAATTGGTAATTCGTTATTACAGAATATCAGTCGGAGAGAAAGGATTGTATAATTCGAGATTTCGGTTTACTTTTACACATTTTTGAAAATCCCTATGTCCCTCATGGCTTTCGAGGCATGTGTCCTGTACATGTGTAATTATTTTTTTTTTTAGTATATCTACATTGAGTGATTTAATTCAAAAACAAATCGGAGCGGCATGTGGCTAATACAAAAATGAAGACATTAATTGAAACAATTAAGGGAATGGCTAATCCACATTACATATACGGTCATATACATGTAATCGAATTCGGAGAAACAGATATTCCAATTCAAGAGACAGAAGTTATAAGCAGTGGTAATTTATTGTGTAATTTGAGCTTTTATAGAAAATCGACGTAGTCCTTCAGCACTTTCCTATATATTCATAGCAGCCACCTTAAGAATCAGACATTTAAACTTTTTGGTGTTTAGTCCTTCAGGACTTTTGTATATATTCATAGCAGCCACCTTAAGAATTAGACATTTAAAATTTTGGTGTCTGAAAGATGTTTTTATAAGTGCTTTGATTTTTATCAAGTTTTTACAGCAAAGTAACCTTAGGTCTGATTTTTTTATGTTATCCGAAGATTGAATGCATACAATGTGAAGAAATTAAATTGAAAATAGTAAATCAGAAAAACTCTTACACATATGTTTATGAGAGGTCAAACAATAGTGACTAATGGCAATTGTAACGGGGCCGTTACAGAATGATGTTCCTAAAACGCTGCCTTACTCCCTTTTGTGTGCCTATTTCCTGTAAGACCTTTCAAAGATATGCTTGGTATCGAAGGATTTCATTAAAGAATTTTTAATGCTACAATGATGTCAACTATATGTCATTTAACGCATTGCACAAGCAAGATGAACATGGCATGTTGACTATACCGTGAACATATCTATATATAATGAGAATCAATAAAATCGTAAAAAATATAAATGTTACTCTTTTTCAAATGTATGTGTCGTTTTGCGTATTTCGCACACACACGTACATGCATGCATGCCCTTACATTCAAATTTGATAGTAGCATAATTTAGGAATCCATTATACTTATTTATATTCTAAATTTCATCCCGTTTTGTTGAAAACTATGAAAGTTATAGGCATTTAAAGTTTCAGCTAATCAGATTGCAACACACGTGCGTATGCTTTCATGATAATTCTTATATATCATGTGTAGACCTTCATAGCGTATGATTATGTTCAAAATTTTAAAAAGTTTTTGTCAAAAAAGAAGAAAGACAGTAAGACTTTAGTTTCAGCCAATCAGAGCGAAGCGCTTGTGCTTGCGCGTGGGATCTTGCTTTTTTACCATGTCATCATGTCTATACTACTTATATATACTCACATTATGAGTTTCAAAGCACTTTATCAAAAAAAAGAAACGTTACGGCTTTTTCTATTATTGGTCATTTCACGAGTTGCACGTGCACGCTCTTGCAAGCACGTCCGTGCAAAATGACCTTGCTTCCGCAATTATACATAACATGTCTACTGACCCTGAAAAGGTTTCAACTACATCGGATGAGCAATTTACAAGATCACTCCAAGACAAAAAAGTACCCAGGAAGAAGAAGAATAACTAGAGGAAAGCTTTTGCAAAGCAACGAGTAGGTCTTCCGTCCTGTTTCTGCGGATGTAACTTTCATTTATAAAAAAAAAAGGGGTAAATGACATCCAAAAATGGTTTAACTCCTCTATATCTATGTTAATCAATGCAAAAATAAGTCATTTTTTGCTACTTCCGGTTACTTCCGGACGACAGACGGCAAAATAAGTTCATGCTCCCAGTGACATGTTACCCCAAAACTTCTCAAAAAAGGCAAAAGTACGCATTTTCGGACTATTTCACACAAGAAGTGACGTCACAGGACGTTTTATGCTGACCCCAATAGATTAAGCTTTACATTTTGAACAATTTTGCTTCAGATCTTTAATGTTATACAAATTCTCAATACATTTCAAGATTTCAAGAAAAAAATTTCTGGCCCCACTAGATCCCTAATTTTTGGGGCTAGCCTTTTTTTCGAGATATCATTTGAAAGATCTTGTAACTTTTTTTATTCTTTATTCTTAAGAAAATAATTCCTGGTAAAAAACACATCCTAGAAAAGTGTTAAAAAATACGCGGTAGGACTTTTTTCGGGCCATAGCGAGCGACGACATGCGGCACTTCCAATAAAAATAAAATACATTCCGCAAATCTACAGACATAAGCCTTCCATACCTGAAAGTATCAAGCGTCTATCCAAAGCCGTTATAGAGCAAATCGCAAAATACCTAAAGGGTTACATTGTTTGTGACGAGCTGACGCTTTGCTTGTCGAGAACTTTAAATTCTACGTCACACCCTCGCCACATCAAAGGACGTAACCGAGATCGCGTCTCTCCCACGCTAAAGTCGGTCAGCTGCAACATACAGCTTGTTTTCGGGGTTCAAAAAATGGAGTAGACAGTCCCGATGTCGTTTTCTTGAATGTTACCTGCAAAGTTGAAAGTTTTTTTTTAACCTTGAATTTATAAAAAAAAAGGTTTTTTTAAACCTTTAATTTAAAAATGTAAAGATTTTCTTCAGTCCATTACGAATATTTTAATTGGTCGATTATTTTATTCTATTATCGCAAATTTAACTTTTTTTATATTTGCAGTTTAAAAGTCGAGTAGTGCATGATTCATTGATCATTAGATTTATTAGTTACGCGTATCAACCCAAGTCATGCATGCTAAGATTGTTGCAATTTGGTACAAAAAATACTGGTGAAAAATGGATACCCTCTTTATGCGTATATTCGAGAGAAAAGATAAAGAGGGAAGGCCTGGGACGACGTGTCCATTTACCTTCAAATTTTAAAGATTGAAGTTGAAATTTATTTTTAAGTTTTATCGAATGTTGTGTGTACAAGGTAAGAAATACCAAACGACGGAAAATATCTAATTATCATGGGCGTCGGAAGCAAATCAAAGTGGGGGCTAAGGGTAAGAAATTTTTTCAGACCTCCCAAAAAAACCTGAGAAGCAAAAATTAAAAAAAAAAGAAAAAGAAAAAAACAACAACACACGCACACACAAACAAAAACAAGGGCTGTGTATTTTCCAAACACAAAACTCCTATTTCGCGGATATACCTACGCAGCAATGTTCAATGTCTATACTAAGTCTAACTTTGAAAAAGCCTCCCCCCCCCCCTCTCCGCTCACCCGGTTTCGACGCCTATGTCAAAAAGACTAAATCTAATTCCTAGAGATGGGTCTGGCAGATTTTGAAAATTAAATAGACTGTTCTCGAAAAAAATTAAAAATAAATGCACAATAATTTTCACGAATTGATATTTTTAGTATATACATGTACTAAAATAACATGAAACTGTTTACTTAAGCGGTTGTAAAGTATCTTAATTAAAACGTAAAGCCTTTCAATGAACCTTTGGAACAATATGTTTGAAACGAAAAAAAAGTAGGGTGGGTCGAGGGCTGGCCCTTATGTTATGTGCCCGTCAGATCTAACGTATTTGAAGGGAAAAAAACGAAGCGGATTTAAACGAGAGCATATCCCCTCCCCCTTACACTTTTGTCGCCAATTACTTGTCTGTGCTGTATGTAACACAACAAAGTTAATATCAATTGGTCTTTATTATCTCACCTGTGCTGAAAGCTCAAGTGACCTTTTCTGATCACATTTTGCCCGAAGTCTGTTTAAACTTTTCACATTTTCGAGTTCTTCTCTAGAACCACTGGGCCAATGTTAATTCAGAAAATGTGAAAATTTGCAATTGATGATATGTTTTAAAAATCATCTCAAGAAACACAGTGCCAGGAATGTTGAAACTTATGTGAGAAAATTTCAAGAAGTGTAGATTCAAGTTTGTTCACATATACTCCCATCCCCTTTAAAGGTAGATTGAGACCACTTATGGATTTAATGGATTTAAACTTTCAATACTGAGCTGATTTCTGCTATTTTCTTCGCCACGGTGCTCAGGTAAGCGATGTAGCCCATGGGCCTATTGTAGTTCCACTGCTTTAGTTCAATATAAATATTAATTGAATCGTATAATTATTGAAAGTTGTCTTATCATTCGATAAAGTTTTCCCACAGTTGCTGAAATCGCACCTGTTTTTTCCATTCTACCCCCCCCATATATTGAGGATATGGTGCTGTTTGCAAAAACTCTGCGTACGTAGTGCTCAGTCTGGGTTCCCTGTTATGGGTATTTACATGTTCTCACAGAAATCTCAATTTTTATAAAGGATTGCGAAAATGTGCTTTTGAGTACTTTTCTACATAATGCTCAGTATTTAAAAAATTCTGCAGCAGTGCATGTATGTTGTATATGATCAATCAGAATGGATTTAATGTGTGCTTACTGATAATTAAAAAATCAGAGACTGAGTGCTAAATTGACGAAAATACCATATTTTAAACATCACTGATGCAATAGAGTGAAATACATATATATTCAGCCACTGAAACGTTTCCTGGAGAGAGAGAGAGAGAGAGAGAGAGAGAGAGAGAGAGAGAGAGAGAGAGAGAGAGAGGGCTATTGTGTGTATTTTTTAAAGCAAAACTATGCATCCGTTCTAATTTAGTATTTTGACATTTGAAACATTTAAAATACTACACAATCCAAGAGTGACCAGGACGAATACTTAAAATCCAGCAATTCAAATTGATCATGTACATCATTTTATATCGCATGTATACCGTGCCATATACACAAATGGTAAATGCTATAAAATTAAATTTTCACGGCTTTAATTTAATATGGACTCTAAAAAATGCAAATAATATAAATAATGCTCTTTTTAAACTGTTTAATAAGATTTGTGTTTTCTGTCCCATTTTGTAAACCTGTTAAACGTCGGCGATGTGTATTGCAGCTGACCGACTTTAGCGTGGGAGCGACGCTATCTCGGCTACTTCCTTTGATGTTGCGAGAATGTGACGTAGAATTCAAAATTCTCGACAAGCAAAGCGTCAGCTCGTCACAAACAATGTAATCCTTTAGGTATTTTGCGATTTGCTATAAAGAAATTATGCGGACAAACAGACCCTCAACAAACCATTAAAGTGCTGATAACTTCGGACCGGAAATGATATTATTAAAACAGAAAAAACCGCATAAGTTTCAAGCAATTTAACATGCATAAGTCCTCAAAGTTTCACAGACATCCATCGAGCTGTTTCCCAGAAATGGCGTGCACAAAATTGGTAGTAAATAAACAATATTAACTAGAGCAAAAGTCGTTGCAAAGCAACGAGTAGGTCTTCCGTCCTGTTTTACTTGAAGTAAGTTTTGATTTTAATAAAAAAGTAATGCCGTCTCCAATGATTTAAAACACCTTACTACGAGGGTTGTCCAAAAAGTTCGTGGACAATGACGTTTTTGTTAAAATAAATTGTTCTATATGCATCCATTGTATGTTAGAATATTTCTCATTAAAAAATAAGTCAGAATGATTTAATTTTTATTGATAGAACGTAATATTTTTGTAAAAATCGGGGTCTTTAAAGATCGTAGATTGTGCGCACGGACCAGTCTGACGTTACGCTAATTTCATTACAACGTCAAACATTTAGATTTTGACTTAACACATTTTCATGGACACACACTACATTTCTTTTTTAAGGCGCAACGCCCTTCGAAGTGCTAGCAATAATCTTTAAGTATAGGTTATAATTTATTTAATTCTTAAAATTCAAAACAATGCACACAAATTTACGAGCGTCATCTAAATTAACAGTTTGTATACCCAAACTGATCAGCTCAGTCCGACGCTGCGTTAGATTTATAACAACGTGATGCATAGAAATCTCTATTTACAGTTAATTACATGTGTTTTTAAATTCTTGTAGTGTCTTCGAATTTGTACACACTGTTAAAAAATCGTATATACGAATCCCAAATCGATACATTTAATATATTTCAATAATTTTGAGTTGTTTTAACAAATATTTTGTCTCTTACATCGTTTCAACCGTTATAAAACTTAATTTTTTGACCGGACGCTGTCCCGTGCCGACGGACGACGTCACTTTTTCTGTTGAATTTTGACACGTACTTGTCAAGGTTTTCTTTGTGTATTTTCGTTGTCTATAGTAAGCAATATTTAAGATATCATAAAATGATAATAACCTCTTTATTTGTGTTACATAAAATTTTTATTAATTTTTGACTTGTTTTAAATAGAAAATAATCACTTTAATCCGATCTCTTTATATCAGAGTTTAAATCATTTTAACATTGGTCCGTGCGCACTATCCGCGACCTCTACAGACCCCGATATTTACAAAAAATATTACGTTCCATCAATAAAAACTAAATCATTCTGACTTGTTTTTTCATAAGAAATATTTTGATATACAACAGATTTATATAGAACCATTTATTTTCACAAAAACGTCATTGTCCACGAACTTTTTGGACAACTTTCGTATATGTTGATTATGGCAAAATTAAGCCATTTTTGCTACCTCCTGCTAAAAAGATGCCACGAACTACAAATATGCATTTTATGACTACTTCCTGTTCGACCGAAAGTGACATTGCTCGTCGTATTTTGACGAATCCAATAGATTAAATACAAAATTATGAACAACTTTGCTTCTTAGATGTATTACAAATTCTCAATAGTTTATGAGATATGAAGAAAAAACTGTTGGTCCCTCTAGATCCCTTATTTTAGGGGCCATCCCCTTTTTTGACATATCTGAGAGATCTTGCAATTTTACACATCTTTTATTCTATATGTTTTAACAAAATATTTCAAGGTAAAAAGATAACGTAGAAAAGGTGTGAAAAATTTTGAAATTCGTGATAGGTCTATTTTTTGGTCATAGGGAGCGCCGTCGTGCGTCATTTCTGGTAAACTTGAAATACCTGATGCACTTCTCCATTAATATCTCTACAATACCGGAAAGATTGAAGTTTCTATCCAGGCCAGTTTTTCTTGAAAATCGTGGACAAAATGACCCTAAAAAAATAAGAAAATCGACGATATCACTAGACCGGAAGTGACGTCATTAAAACAGAAAAGAAGCATAATGATCAAGTGATGGTCCATTAGTCCTTGAAGTTTCATAAGATTTCATTGACCCGTTATCGAGAAATCGCGTGCACAAAATCGGTAAGAAAAAAAAATAATAACTAGAGAGTCTGCTTTTGCAAGCAATATCGAATGTCGGCCTGAACTGGTACCTTATTTCCATCGCAACTATTGATAATTTGGACAAGACTTTCATTTTTTGTATAAATAAATCAATACTCATTTGAACAACCATCAATTCGTAGTAGTCCTTTCAGTACTTTGATTTAAAAAAATCAAAGTTAAAGAAATTTTACTTTCCTCTGGTCTCCATTGCATTAAACGATTACTTGAAAATTTAAAATGCGATTCGCACAACAACAATTACTAATCACTATAATAAAAAAAAGTTTCATGATGATTGTTCGAGGGATTAGAGAGAACACTTGCGGACAAAATTCGTCGCTTTTTGCATGTTTCCTTGGCAATGGTAGCCATTTTGAAACTGAATGACCACACAACACAACTACAACCAGTAATCCTTCTTTGAGGAAAGTTTCAGGTAGATTGTCTCAGCCATCTCGGAGAAACAGCCTGGACAGCAAAAACATGCGTATAATCGCAGTATGTCGTCCCCTACTTCCTTCGGGGTGACATAACTAGAAATTCTGCAATTGCAAGCAATAGCTTATGTCGCCCCAAATGGACAAAACTTTCATTTTTTCTCATCACTAAAACATACCCATTAGCTAAGCTTGGAAAAACCATCAACTCCTATCAGTACTTTCAGTACTTTGTTTTTAAAATCAAAGTGAAAGATTGATTGATTGTATGTTGTTTAACGTCCTTCTCGAGAATTTTTACGTCATATGGAGACGCCACCACTTGCCGGTGGAGGGCTACAAATTTTGTCCTATGCTCGGCACTCAGGGCCTTTGAACAGTGAGGGATCTTTTTCGTGCCAGCACCTACTGCGACACGGTGCCTCGGTTTATACGGTCTCATCCGAAGGACCGGTCTCCACCTCCCACAGTGGGATTCGAATCTGCGACGTAAGGATTGACTCCTTACTTCGCGACTCTAGAGCAGACGCTCTAACCACTGCGCCATGCGGGCGACTCAAAGTTAAAGAATTTTCACTTCTCCTTTGCTCTCATGGGAACTATTGAGAATTTGCAATTTTTAAATGCACAACGCACAATGACAGATACTAATCAATTAATCAGTAAAGTTTCATGATGAATAATCAAGGGACCAGAGAAAACACTCATGGAGAAAATTCGTCGCCTTTTGCAGGTTGCCATGGCAAATGTAGCCATTTTGAAACTGAATATCACACAAAACAACAACAACCAGTGATCCTCCTTTCAGGAAGATTGTCCCAGCCATCTCCGAGAAACAGCCCGTAGAACAAAAACAAGGGTACATTCGCAATATGTCGCCCGACTTCACTCGGGGCGACATAATAATTAGAAAGCCTGCTATTGAAAACAATAGCGCATGTCGCCCCGAACTCGACAAGACTTTCATTTTTTTCATCACTAAAACAATACCCATAAGCTAAGCTTGGACAACCATGAACTCGTATCAGTCCTTTAAGTACTTTGATTTAAATAACAAATTGAAAGAATTTTCACTTTTCCTCTGTTTCCATGGGAAATATTGACAATTTGCAATTTTTAAATGCAAGACGCACTATTACAGATACTAATAATTACATAAATAAAATCTCATGAAGAATGTTTAAGGGACGAGAAAGAACACTCGTAGACAAACTGCTTCGCTTTTTGCAAATTTCCATGGCAACGGTAGCCATTTTTTAAACTGAATGACCACACATCACAACTATAAACAGGGGTCATTCCTTGAGGAAAGTTTCAGAAATATTCTCACTTTCCCCTGGTTTCCATGGCAATGATGGATTGTTTGAAAATTTTAAATGCAAAACGCACAACTGCAACTACTAAAGTTTCATGACAAGTGCACAAGGGATCAGAGAGAACACTCGCGGACAAAATTCATCACTTTTTGCATGTTTTCATTGCAATGGTAGCCATTTTGTAACTGAATGACCACAAAACACACCTACAACCAGTGGTCTTCCTTTAAGGAAAGTTTCAGGAATATTGTCCAAGCCATATCCGAGAAACAGCCTGGACAACAATAACATACATATAATCGCAACATGTCGACCGTCTTTGTTCGAGCGACATAATTATAAAAAACAGATAAAAACAATCTGTTCCCCAACTTCGTTTGGGGAACATTATTATGACAAATTTTGGTTTTATACGCCACTTGCCGCGTTTTTCTCACTGGTAGTTTTAAGATTTGAAATGTTTCTCCCGTATTTTCAAACGTTAGATTTCATTGTGTAACTGCCAAAGTGTTCTTATCATTAATATATATATTTTTTTAATTCAACAAGTTTCTAAATTATCATTTGTATTTTCAATCATATTCAGTAATCAATAAATAAAATATGAAGGAATTTAACGAACGTTTGATTGAACCTTCGTATATAGATAAATCAAAAACGTTTAATTAACAATGAGTTATTTCCCTAGAGTTAACTTCTGTTAACCCCCTTTTCATTCAAATACTAAATCAATGAGGTTTGTGTAAATTTAAAGGGCATGAAATCGCAGTGTAAGGAAAATGCCCTCCCAACCAAGCTCCCTTTTGAATTGATTTGCTGCTCTTTTTTCTTTTACACCTGTCATACAAAGCATCAGTTTTCTGATATGTTACGGCTGTTACACACAGCAAGAATTTTTCATGCTTGAAGATGTTGTATCGCTACGTCAATCTGGATGTTATTTTTGCAAGCTTTGAACACTGCTTATACAAGGGTAAATGTTTTCCTAAAAGTGATGTATAAATGGAGCATATAAGCGAAATTCTGGTTGTATTTATTGTAAAAGAAGCTTTGACCTCTGCAGCTCCAAAAGTCAATGCTTCTTTGGTGATCATTGAAATTTGATGTTGTGAATACCATAATGAATGTTGACATTCTGTAATGACCTAGATACATGATTGGTTGTTAATGTAGATGCATTAATTTTTGTTTTATGGCACGTATATAAATATTTATATAGTACAAAATTACGTCTATTCACCTTTTTCCAACAATTTTGGAGTACATTACTAGACTAAAAACTTCAGGACATTTTTTAATACAATAAAATTTTTTTTTTTAAATTCTGTGTGCAAATATTTAAGAAAACTTTGCTTTATTTCACCTGGTATGTTTTTCGTCGTTTAAAAAAATTAAACGATCTTTGAAATTTGATGTTGTGAACCTTGATTTTATCTAGTTGTGCTTAACTTTGGATTTTGATATTCTATAGTAATAATAATAATAATAATAATAATAATAAAATTTGTATAGCGCCCTATTTAAAATAATTTACTCTAAGGCGCTGAACAGACACTATTTCAGATATACAAAGCGTTAAATACAACACAATAATCATAAAAAAACAATAATCATAAAAACATAAAACCTAAAATCATTCTAAGAGATCGTAACTAACATAAGAGTAAGCTAAAATTATATGCTGCTAGACTAAGATCAAATTGAGATCACATTAAAATTTTCACACAATACAGGTTGTGCCCAAAATAAATAGTCTGAGGACAATAGAACTTGATAACTTGTTCAAAAAAAATTAATTACACGTCGTATGCTATCTTAAAAAGATGAGTCTTAAGATCTCGTTTAAAAGCTAAAAGTGACGTCTGGAAGCGGAGAGCATCCGGTAAACCATTCCACAAAGTTGCCGCTGCATGGTCAAAACGACGCGTTCCGATTGTCTCCGTGCGAACACGATGTTTCACAAGATGTTTGGAGTCATACGAGCGTAGAGTTCTTGACGGTTGATAGACTGTTATGAGTTCATTTAGGTATGATGGTGATGTCCCCTGGAGTACTTTGAAAGTGTATAAAAGGATCTTATAATAAGTTCTAAATTTAACTGGAAGCCAGTGAAGAGATATTAGGACTTCGGAGATTTGATCATGCTTCCTAGTTCGGGTGACAATCCTTGCTGCCGTATTTTGCACTCTCTGTAGCCGTGAAATATTTGTCTCTGTAATTCCATAGAGTAGTGCATTTCCATAATCAAGTCTTGATGTAACTAGAGTGACAACTAGAGTCTTACAAGCATCTTCTGTTATGAATGGACGAATTCGACTAATATTTCGTAGGAGGTAAAACAGGATTTGGACACTGCGCTAATCTGAGTCTCCATGGTAAGTGATTTGTTGAAAAACACTCCCAGATTCTTCACACAATCTGATTCACAGATGACAGAACCATCAAAATCAAGATGGTGTGTGAAAGATCTTTTAAGCTGACTCTTTGGTGAAAAGACGATAAACTCAGTTTTATCCTGGTTCAATTTTAGTAGATTTGCGCACATCCAGCCTCTCACGTTAGCTAAACAAGTTTCTAGTCAACTTTTTAATTCTGGCCATGTTTCGTTCGGTTTTATAACAAGGTATATTTGTGTGTCATCTGCATAACAGTGGAAAAGCATGCCATGATCACAACAAATTTTACCGATAGGTTTCGAATAAAGGCAATACCAGACTGGTCCAAGCACTGAGCCTTGTGGTACTCCGAACCGCAAAACAAGATCTTCGGAAGCACTCCCACCAATGACTACTCTTTGTGTGCGCTGTGTCAAGTAGGATTCGATCCATTCCAGAGCTGCCCCAGAAATTCCAAAGGAGAACCTGAGACGTCTGAGTAAGATGGTATGGTCGATCACGTCAAACGCAGCAGACAAGTCCAGCATCACTAGGGCCATACAGGAATTTTTATCAAGCGCTGATACAATGTCATGATGGACTCGGAGGAGTGCCGTCTCTGTAGAGTGGCATGCTCGATATGCTGACTGCAGTGGTTCCTGTAGATTGTTCACTTTCAGATGATGCTTGAGTCTTTTTGATACTACCTTTTCGAGTATTTTTTAAATAAATGGTAAGTTGGAAACTGGTCTATAATTTTTCAGTTCATTACAGTCAAACTCCGGTTTCTTCAGAATAGGGCGAATTATAGCCTCTTTGAAGGTTGTCGCTACTGAAGATCCAGATAATGATTTGTTTATTATCACTGTTATTAAGGGAAGCAACTCTTCAATGCATGGTTTAAGTAAAGATATTGTGATTGGGTCACTCTCACAAGACTTCGTTGGTGCTCCCATGATGATATCATACATATATTATAGCTATGAACTTAGACCTACCATAATGAACGTTGACATTTTGTAATGACCTAGATACACGGTTGTATGTGTAATTCAAATATTGAATGTTAGTGTTTATTACATTTTTACCCGTGAAATACTGTTATTTTTTCATTGAATAAAAATGATATCCTGTCACAGTGTGAAAGGATATAAAAATGATATCCTGTCACAGTGTGATGAATATAAGAAATGCGGGAAAACTCTCGATTTCCCTTCCCATAACGAAGAATGTTGTAAAAAAAATCTTCCTTGACCTAATGTAAGATAGATGACATTAAATAAACCACTCTGACAGCGAATAAAAGTGTTAAAATTACCAAACATATGTTGCTAAATCCATGTTTACAGTGTTTTCACCTCACATAGCTATGACGTCTCAACCGCTCAACTATGACGTCACGAGCCTATGACTGTACATAAGAAAAAGACAGGCAAGGGAAAAAATCAAAGAATTTTATTTCACAAATGTAATAAACAGAAAATTCAATGTTTTGTAGTTGAATATGGAATTTATTTCACTCGTGCGACAGGATTTTTGATATTTTCACTCGTGCTTCACACTCGTGAAAATATCAAAAATCCTGTCCCACTCGTGAAATAAATTCCATATTCAACTACAAAACATTGAATATCCTCTATATATGTATTTGTTTTGGGGCATGTATATATATATATATATATATATATATATATATATATATATATATATATATATATATATATATATATATATATATATATATATATATATATATATAACTTCAGTATTCACCTTTTTCCAACTATTTTGGAGTACATTACTAGACTAAACTTCAGAACATTTTAATACAATAAAATTTAAGAATTCTTTTTAAGAATTCTGTGTGCAAATATTTAAGAAAACTTTGCTTTATTTCACCTGGTATGTTTTTTATCGTTTAAAATACAAAGTAGTTAAATTCACTGAGCACAATTCCAATTTCCCATAATACCTAAATTTTTGTGGCTTTTTATTTTACAAGAATTTTACATGATAAAATTGATAATCATTTTCACCTTCAAAATTGATTGTAAAAAATCATTATATGCAATCTCTGATCTCTCCTTAACTTTACCTCTCCACTTTATAGTGTATTGTTCTGGTAACTTCTGTTTGAATGCTACGTTACTTTACATGATAAATTTTTGCCATAATATAGTATATTTAATAAACTTTTAGTTTTTTTTAACTTTTTAAAAACTTAACTTTTATCACATTTTCTACTAGATGCAAATATACTATTCTTGCGTTTTGTTTATTTTTGAAACACAATGTTTTAAGTATGTTTTAACGCCAGAGTATATAATTTTGTATTATAAGCGATTATTGTAGCTTGAAGGTATTTAAAATAATTAAGGCAGTGTTAGTCATGAGCCGTTTAACGTGGCGGTCCCGCCACAGTTAAATTTTGTGGCACTACAATTAAAAACCTGCACTACAATTCCGGCACGTTATAAATATTAGTTCCACAGTACGTTTTTTGTCGCCAGTACGATAAAAACATATAATACATTTATGAATTTCATGAACCCCTAAATCATATAATTATTTTCAGTTTCTTATGCTTAACTGTTAATTTACTTTTCTTAGGGTCAATTGGTTGGTTTGCACAATCAATCATCTTCAAGAACGCTCTGGACACATGGATGAAAAATCTACAAGCCATTTCTGTTTCAGGGTTAATCATTTTCCGTTTTCCGTTGATTTCTATGGTGAAGAACACAAGTTTTACCAAAGGTTTAGAGTTATTTGTCTTTCATATATGTAAATGTTTTATGAAAATCTTTATAATTATCTAATGAAAATATAAAAATTTCATCAAATATATCAATTTTTGAAAATTGACTTAGAGGTAGGTGGGAGAACAATCATATCGTTCGCAGCTCTTCGACAATCGTGTAGACTTTACATTTGTAGAGTTGTGAATTATGTTTGTGTTTTATTTAGAATGCGGATATATAAATTCCGGAAAACAAAGTTTGCAAAATCAAGGATACACACATTCATAATGAACTTAAACTCAACACAGTTGTATTTTTGGAACTACATGCTTGGATGTCTGATTTACCTACTTACATATGTATACTATTAAACTGATACGATTAAGTTTAGCTTGAAAACCTTACAAGATTGCATTTACAAACTTACAAGTCTGGATTTTATGAACACTATTACCCTCCATATTGTTTTCACACTACACGGTAATCAAAACTGAAATATTAAAATATCAATGTATTCATCCTTTAACAGGTTGGAGAGAATACTCGAAATCGGGTATTATCCTTGAAATCGCGTTTAATACTCGATATTAGGGTATATCGTTGAATCCTCGAAATCGGGTATTGTGTGCAACTTTCTATAAAAACTAAAGAATAAAGCAACGGCGCATTATGCCAGTTACTGTTACTTGTACATCAGTATCTTGTGGATTTATTTTTATTAAACCTAATTCATAAGGTTGTCAAATAAGTTTAAAATCACACGACAAACACTCCTGGGGTAACAAAGCTGACATTGGCATTATTATTTTTCAATATATAATTTCTAAAAACAAATAACAACACTTCGTTTGTCTTTATTTCCCATTAAAGTATTCCATATACTTAATTTTCTAATTTGTGCATTATTCGCAAAACGTGAAATTTTAAAGAAATTTAACGACTAACGCCATGTTATGTATTTTTACTGAAAAATGTATGGCGTCCCTTTCTCGTGAAATATCAATTATTCCTAACAGTTAGAAAGGACGGTATAAGCGAGTCATAATTGTATATCTCTGCAATAATAGAATACCAATATTAATAAAAAGAAGAAAATAAAATAAAATGAATAAATACCCACGGGAAAATAGCTTGAAAATAGATAACTGAAGGTGAGTATTTTTTTTATGTCAATTTAGCATGCAATTTTATTCAAAGACACCGTAAATTTTTTGGTTGCGTTTCAATCGATATAAGATAAACTATTTTACTTTTATTTTATGCATTTGTGTGAAAATTGAGAGCGAGAAGTCATATGAACAGGATTTTTTCTTGTTTGTTTTTTTTTATTTAGGGGGGGGGGTATAAATAAAAGTCAAATGTGTACATCTTTTCATGAAGTTAAAATACATTGAATTTCTCAATATAGATCGAGGAACAGTCATATTGAAATATGAATTACATAGTCAAGTTTTCACCTTTCTTATAGTTTTTACGTTTATGAACATGTTAATGAACAAACTGAAATAATGAAGAGTTCAATTGCCTTTGAAACTCTTGTCTTACTTTTTGAGAATAACATTCCTCATCGGACATTAAAATTTCATAAATTTCGTAGCCACTTTCTTTCTTTATTACACTATTTGATAGACAGGGTAAATTTTACCTCTTTACCTTCTATATTTTTTTTATATCGCTATCTTATACCTCATTATAATATAATAATACAACGCACTATCTGATTGGTTCTAGACAATATGTCACAGTTTTCATTTAGTTATTTTATCTATGATACGTATTACTCATGGCAATAACTTTTCCTAATACTCATCCATAATGAAAAAATGTCTTTAAAAAATAAACATGAATTCTAGTTACTTGTAGTCTTTTATTATGTTAGAAAATAACAGGTTTCTTTTTGTTTACCTGCAATGTATATGATTTTTACTTGATGAATAAATCTTCCTTACGATTAAGTGACCGAGTTTAACCGACCGTGACATTCAAAGAGAGGTATCTTGGACACATGTAGAACACATTCGAGGTTGTTTTGTCAGAGGTGGTCAAGAAGCCTTTAGCCCCCCCCCCCCCCCCCCCCCCCCCTTGAAGTCGCCAAAAACTGGTAAAATATTGATGACTTAGCGAAATTAAACGATCACAGTTATGTTCTCTCATAAGCTGTATTCCCGAAACTATCACTGTCTCTGCTAAAATGTTGAAGACATATTCTGCAAATATGTTTGAATGATAATTAAAAAAGAAAAGATTTTCAGAAAAAGAGAAAGATGGTTCTTTTAGTCGAAATTTTAGACATTTTTATCTTTACATTATTTAAACATTCATAAATAAATTTGATTTTATGCACAAGATAAATGTGAAAGTAATTAATGACGAATAATCAGATTTGATAGAAAATCCCTTGTTTATACATGGCATCATATCTGGTGTGTGAAATGTGTTTCCGTATAATTTGATTTATTTTCAAATTGTTCTTGTTTGTCGTGTTGATGTGGAATTACAGTAAAACTCGTTTAGTACGAACACGGATATAGCGAATTCACGGATATAGCGAAGTTTTTCTGGGTCCCCGGCAAAATTCTTAACAAATCTTTGTAAAATTTTACGGTTATAACGAACTCTGATATAACGAATTAACGGATAGAGCGAACTGATTTTGAGTCCCGTTGGGTTTAATATAATGAAATTTACATCTTTTATAACGAACTTTCAAAGATTATAAAAAGTTTGATAAATTGAACTGACTTTATTTCCGTTAAGCATTTGTATATCAAATTCAATTCATAATAAAACCTTAGTTATCCAAGATATGTTTTGTAATATTTGCTTCTCTAACATATTTGGTAGTAATACCTGAACGAAAACATGCATATTGCGAATTCACAATAATGGTTATACGAACTCGTTATACGGATATAACGAATTACGGAAATAGCGAATTAAATTCACAGGTCCCCAGGACCTCGCTATAACCGAGTTTTACTATATTATAAATTCCCGAATTCTGATATTTTACAATTCTGTTGTGTTGGGAATGAACATTAGGAAGATGCATATACTTTCAACAAAAAAAAATATAAGGCAAATCGAACGCCTTTTTGTGTGCAGATCATGAAATGTACTGAGCTCCACGGGTATTTGTTGTCCCAAGCGCCATTGTTTAAGTTTTATTATGTGATTACACCTCCTATACCTGATTTCGCGGATTCAACGATACCCTAATATCGAGTATTATACGAGATTTTACGGATAATACCCGATTTCGAGTATTCTCTTCGACCTGTTTAATATAATAGAAGTCATAAACATGCTAAAGATAACTGCGTCTCTAAAATTGCATCGGCACTGCGAGTCAGAACATCTCTGTACCTGTGTGTACCTGTATGTGTATGTATTTTTGCAATGTTTAAAATTAACAACACATCCACGAAAATATCTTTTTTTTTCTTTAAACTGCGTGTAAACTTTTTTCATACAACATATTTAATTAAGAAATAAAGTCCGCATTTTCGTGAATGTTGCAGAATAACCTATGAGGTCGAGAAATGTTGTTTAAAAAATATTTTCGAGACTTAGGAGGTTATTCTGCATCATTCACGACAGCAAGGACTTTATATCTATTCTACTAAGCAGCTTCCAAATACACCTGATAGTTTCTCTATAGAGAAACGAATTAAGTCACCACGCTGCGATAACGTTGTTCTGTAAAGCACCATGCTGCGATAATGCTGTTCCATTTAGCACCAGAGTGTAAATCTGTTTGTTTACCTATGAAAAGAATGCAGACAATTTGTGCTTTTGCTGCATTAAATTTAGTCTTATTATTCATAAATCTGTTTAGCTTATACAGAATTTTTTTTTAGAATATTCAATTACAAAATCAGTTTCCTATTTTACCACTTTATCACTTAAATCACTGAGTTTAAATATGGCATAGGGAGGTCTGTGAAACAGCTCAGCTTAGCTTTAGATTAGAAAACTACATCCAACAGCAACAGGAGGGGGGGGGGCTATGTCGTTCTACGTCAAAGCAGCGTTATGTGACGTCACGATATCGACGTTAGTTTTAAACAGTTGACTTTTGCAACTGTGATATAGGCATAATATTATTAATAATCAATAACGTACACAATTTGCAAAAAGACAATTTATTCATAATTAATAATTTAAAGTTTTATTCGATTTGCGGAGTTTGTTATTATTATACATGTAATTCATAGCAACTTCAGTTGTGAAGAAATACCGATGATATGCTGATATTTAAGTGCAAAGAGATGAGATAAATTTCAGTAAGGAAAGCGGCTTAAACCAGGGAAATCTGTTTAATTTTATGTTTACCATTAATTGCATTTTCTGGATAAAACTAAAAGAAAAAGAAATGTGCTTGTACGTATATTTGCTTATTGATTTTAAGTACATATAGATTTTATTGTATAAAGTCATATTTCTCGTTTATTGTATCATAAAGGTATATTTTTTTCTTTATTGAAATAAAGAGATGAATCATTTCTTTCAACAAAATATGAATTACAGCATTTTCACACAAAGACTTTTCAAGATATTACCTATTATGCATGTCATGTGAAAAATATGACAAGGAAAACGGTCTGATAGTTAAATTGTGCTCCATTATAATTTTTCATGCGAGATGAATTAAACTAAATTTGCCTTCATTTTAAAGATTCATGTCATATAAATTAAATACCTGTTGATTTTGAATGTGATTTGAAATTTTTGGTTCTTTTTAGCGCATATTTGGGGTAGAACAATAATGTGTGAAATTAATCTATTTTTTTGCATTTCACACTGTTTTTATACTTGCTCCTTTGTAAAAATACGCATATAAAGGTATTGTTTTTAATACCTGAAAACAAAGAGCAAAGTGGTCAGAAAAAAAAAAATGTCAAAGTTTTAAAAATTTCACACAAAGACTTTTTGGACATTGGTCCCCCCTTAAGTCAAAAGTACAATTGAACTGCACATGTTTCATAGTTTATGATCTGATAATTTTATGATGTCGTTCGTGATTTATTTGAAAATAATGTCCGCGGCATTTCCTTGATCTCGGAAGTAATCTAAATAGAATATGATTTCGTCTTCAAACTAGTAATTGCAAATGTATAAATCTTATGTAACTGTGAGTTTTTGGCGTACCATAATTTTCTTTTCTTTAATTAATACAGTAAGAATTTAAAAATGCATTAAACGTGATACTTCTTGTACTGTTTATTTTACCGGTATGTATCATAAGTAGCTATGTGTTGGGGAAGGGGCTCTTTGTCACAAAAACATGATTTACATCGTAGTTTGTGTTATGCAGTATTTTCAATCGATCAATTTAATTATTTTTCAGTTTGCCGAATTCTACTTTATCACAGGGTCTTTGTTCTTTTGTAAATTCACTGGCGAAGGGACCGCCGATATTAGCATTTCGTGTTTGCCTCAGGCCACAGTTAAATTTGAATTGATGGAGAACCTTGTTTAGGATAGAGAGTATTTTTACTTAAACAGACATATTCTTAAACGGTACATCCCTACATATAACTGATATAGAAAATTATATCTATTCAAAATTTTTGTGATATTGATAGCATTTTTACTCTGATGAAACAGCTGCAATACATATGCTGTATTTCATAGACGAATTGCTCTCTGCAGAGGGAAAATCATGTACTTGACATGATGGAAATAAATTCATGAAACACACACCTCACTTTCACACACATCCTCTCCCTCACATATACACAAACATATATTCCTCATTACTTCCTCTTTTGAAAAAATACACGGTGATTTTAGCAGTCTTTGAAAAATAAGATTTATAAGCTGAAATCTAACCCTCTAATTATCCCGTGACCACCCTTTAAACTCATGTAAATAAATCATTTTTCATTGATGAATGACACTCAGCTATGTTAAGGACCGAAACGGAAATTGTTAACTAAGAATTTTCATAATCATTATACATAACAAATAACAAGTAACAGTATATATGTTAACGTATACAACTTAATTAGATATCCACAATAGATGGGTATGAACCACATGCATCAGTTGTTTGTCACGAGATTGGTATAAAAATAGAATTGTAAAGCTGAATGTGGAAAAAGCATTTTTATAATTATCAAGGTTGAATCAACACCTCTGGACTGCTATAGAATTTTTATAAACATTTGCATCCTATAACGAGTACAACGTCCTTGCTTAAGCACATTAATTTTGGTGCACAAGCTATATTTGCAGTACAACGCAAGTATTTGCCAAAACATATACGTGTGCGTAACTCTATTGCATACGTTCATGTTTACGCACATTCATACATATGCATGGTACTGTAAATGTAAACTGTGTACCAAAATTAATGTGCCTCTTGTGTGTGCATGTGCGCGAGGGTGTGTGTGTGTGGTAGGGGGATATACGGGGTCTACACCAACATCCCTATGTTCAATACCTCTAATACTTTAATACTTCAATACCTCTAATTTGTCTATCTTTACAAATAAGTTTAAGAGGGGGCAAAGCCCCGTATCCCCCTGTTTTTAAATCAAAGCTGTTGAAATAAAATCGCACATTCCCAGTTCTGTAACACAAAACACACAATCAAATGAACAAAAACAGAGCGACAAAATAGATCTAATTCCACAAATTTGAAAGGAAGGAAATCTTGAATTTTAAGAGCCCTTAAAAGATTTAATTGTCAGTTCTCAAAATCTTCGACAGACCTAAGATACGTAAAAAAAAAAACTAAAAAGCGGACGATATTTTGTCACATTTAAAAGGGTTTTCAATGTAAAACTGGATTACATAGAAAGGGTAAAAAAAATCATAAACCTTTTGAATGGTTTATTCATTTTCAGCACTCTACCTTGCATTCATCCATTCACTGGATTGCTCAATGATTCATACACCATTAAATTTTGTAAAGTAAATACCTTTTAAGGACATTTTTAAAAATTCCCATGGTTTTAGATTGCTTGATTCTAATCATAAACACATTAACTCTCCAATTATTCAAATTTAGAATACTTGACACTCCCAACTCAATCTCTCAGCTTGATCGTTTTTTAATTACACCGGGGCTCTTCGAAGTATGTTAAGTTTCAAATTTCCTTGTATTGTGTGAACTTTAAAAAGAAAATAAAACTGTCAAGATATTTGATAAAAAGGACAGACACAGACTACTCTTATTATATTGACATCCCAAAATGACAAAGACAAGATACCTGCTATTACAGTTTTATACATGTATTTTAAAAAGAAAATAAGCATATTGGCCTTTTTTGGCTTGTCAAGGACGGAGAAACAATAGCACTACCGTATATAAGTAAACATTCGTCAACTTTACCGTAGTGTTGAAGCGACACAATGTTAAAATTTATTCTAATTTTATTTTTAATAAAAGAAATGAAGTATTACATGTTAGCCATTTTATTCCTATAAAAACAATGCATGAGTCAAACGAAAGTTACTTGGATAAACTGTCATCATAATCAGATATTGTCTGCACGCTCAATCGTCATGGTTGATTGGGCTGCCGTTGATTGCATTGTTTACCTCGAGGCAATAGATGATTGACACGGCGAGAAGCCAAACTTAAAAGGTGTTAATGATAAGTAACGGGTAACAACCACCGGTGCAACAATAGTGACGTTATATTATGATTTGGCAGAACTTTCTAAATCGATCCTACCATAAAGAGTGATAGAATGTGTATAATTCCAGCGACCTTTCGACATTATATAATGACGTGTTCCTATTTACATTTACTTATGCAAAAGCTTTGAACACACACAAAATATTATATTTAGAAATTCGTTAGCGCAAAATAAATTTTAGCGTTCAAGGACTCCTGCACCAAAAGAGCTAATATTAGCAGTGCGCCAAATATTCTCTCTTTCTCTCTCTTCATATATATATATATATATATATATATATATATATATATATATACTGAATTCACTGAAAAAAACAGCAACACTGTGTATCCTAAATGTAGGATTTACCAAGTAGATACAAGGTCATGGATGGAAATTTAAGGCAGAAAAAAATAACCAACGACACGAACAATAACAAGAGGCCCATGGGCCACATCGCTCACCTGAGAAGCTTTGAACATTCCGTTCTTTACCAGATTCCCCCCTTGTTATACATATTGTGACCCCAACCTACCCAACTGATCATAATCTAAACAATTTGAAATCTACACTACCATAGGATGATTTTATTCAACATTGTAAAGCGTTGATTGCCCATTCTGACTTCACCCTACCCCCGGGGGTGACATGATTAGAACAATTTAGAATCTACACAATCCCAGAATGCTTCCACATAAGTTTCTGCTTTTCTGGCCCAGTGGTTCTTGAGAAGATTTTTCCTATATATTTCTATGTAAAACTTTGATTCCCTATTGTGGCCCCGCCCTACCCCCGGGGATCATGATTTGAACAATTTAGAATCTACACTACCCCGAAATGCTTCCACATCAGTTTCAGCTTTCTGGGTCAGTAGTTCTTGAGAAGAAGATTTTCAAAGATTTTTCCTATATATTGCTATGTAGAACTTTGATCACCATTATGGCCTTGCCCAACCCCCGAGTGTCATGACTTTAACAATTTGGAATCTACACTACCCTGGAATGCTTCCACATAAGTTTCAGCTTTTCTGGCCCAGTAGTTCTTGAGAAGAAGATTTTTAAAGATTTTTCCTATATATTTCTATGTAAAAGTTCGATTCCCCATTGTGGCCCCGCCCTATCCCCGGGGGTCATGATTTGATCAATTAAGAATTTGCACTACCTAAGGATGCTTTCACATAAGTTTCAGCTTTTCTGGCCCAGTGGTTCTTGAGAAGAAGATTTTTAAATATTTTTCCTATATATTTCTATGTAAAAGTTTGATTCCCCACTGTGGCACCGCCTTATCCCCGGGGGTCATGATTTTTACAATTTAAATTTTACACTACCCAAGAGGGTTTCCACATAAGTTTCAGCTTTTCTGGCCCAGTGCTTCTTGAGAAGAATATTTTTTTATGACCTAATCCTATATTTGTCTTTTTCTTAATTATCTCCCATTGTGAGGGGACTTGGCCCTTCATTTTCACAATGTGAATTACCATTAACACATGGATGCTTTGTACAAAGTTTGGACAAAATTGGCCAAGTGGTTCTTGAGAAGAAGTCGAAAATGTGAAAAGTTTATAGACGGACAGACAGACAGACAGGCAGACGGACGGGCAGACAGACAGAAAGACGGACGGACGACGGAAAAAATATGATCAGAAAAGCTCACTTGAGCCTTCGGCTCAGGTGAGCTGAAAATTGTCAAATTTTTGGGACGCCCTGTCCCTTCCACAGGATAAAGAAACAAGTTAAAAAGTCATAAGAACAAAGGAAAAAGAGAACAAAAACAACTAGCACTACTACTAAACTACTAAACACTATATATTTACATACTTAGTTACATGTTGAATTGGAAATTTTTAAGAACACTATTAAAGAAAGAAATTTTGACCGCTATGAAATACGTTCGGTCTATCAGGTATACTCGGAAGAAGTGCGATTTACATAAATAAACGAATTAATTATGCTAATTAATTACGACAATCAGTAAATCGCACATTGTTTCATTCTCTCAAAATGGCGTAACTATACTTAATAAAAAATACTTAAAGAAAAAATAATATAACAGGGATATTCTAATAAGTGAATTATGATCTATTATAAATTTTGAAATGTTTTAGGACTAATTATCGGGAAAAAAAGGCGTAAGCAATACATAATTATGTGGATTATTCGATAGTTGGTAACGCAGATTAACTGTAGAGTTTACACTAAATTGAGAGAATAATCTTGTTTAGTATCATCAGGAATTGGTTCTAGTTCACGTTCATTCTGGTGAAGTCATTCAGTTTGTTAATACCATTAGGGCGGAATGACTTCAATCTGTGCATCCAGAACTTTTCTTTCCTTTTTTCTCTGAGGGTCTGTCCATCTTGGGTTATGGAAAATCACCACTACTGTCATGTCCTCCCATTGTGACCCTCAAGGTTGAAATGTTCCCCAACGGGTTCATTGAGTTTTTTGGTCCTAATGGTCGAATGGTGGTTATTGACTCTCCTGCGGAGATCTCCTGTTCACCAATATACTGCTTGGAGAAAACTTTGCAACTAATGAGATAAATGCAGTTGTCAGTATGACAAGACTAATTCCTTAGTATTTTGTAGTTTCGGCATGTAACAGGGCTGTTAAAACTGTCTTTGCCAGTGCTGTGCTTACAAAGAAGACATCTTCTGTCAGAGCAAGTTTTAAAGCCCCGGTTAGGTAATGGGTCGTCCAGTCTGGTTCTTACAACCATGTCCTTTAGGTTCTTTTGGCGTCTGTATGCAGCCAATGGGGTTTGTTAAAGACCTCTGCCATTCGGTTGTTTGAATGGAGTATTGGTAGGTTCTTTTGAAGGATACCGCTAAGGTCCTTAAGGACGGGATCGTATGAGGTTACCAGAGGGACCCTGTCGCTTTTGTCTTTATCCTTGTAGCGTAAACGGTTTTGCCTTTCATGCCCCGCCATTTCTTTGATAGCTGTTTGTACAGTGAGGCACTGTAGCCTCTTTTGCAACAGTGAGACTTAAGAAGATCACTTTGCTCCTGATGTAAGACAGGGGAGGAACAGATGCGTCGAATTCTGGTGGTTAAATCCTTAGACACTCCCTTAAATGTCTGAAGGGGATGACAGCTGGTGGGCATAAGATATAGGTGGGAGTCTGTGGGTTTTGTGTGGAGACTGAATTCGATATCACCATCAATCAGGGTAGATGCAGTATCTAGGAATCCGTTTTTCGAATTAGATACGTCTACTGTAAAATTGATCGACTGATGAAAGGTGTTGGCAAACGTAATGAATGCCACGCGGCTCTCGCGACATTCCACCCACTCCATCTATATATCGTCAATGAAACGCAACCAGCTGTCGGGCCTAAATGGTGCTTGAAGTAACAAGAGCAAAGTTTGCTCCAAACAGTATATTGGTAAAACAGGAGATCTCCGCAGGAGAGTCAATAACTACCGTTCGTCCATTAAGACCAAAAAACTCAATGAACCCGTTGGGGAACATTTCAACTTTGAGGATCACAAATGGGAGGACATGACAGTAGTGATGATTGACCATAACCCAAGATGGACAGACGCTCAGAGAAAAAGCAAAGAAAAGTTCTGGATGCACAGATTGAAGTCATTCCGCCCTAATGGTATTAACAAACTGAATGACTTCACCAGAATGAACGTAAACTAGACCCAATTCCTGATGATACTAAACAAGATTATTCTCTCAATTTAGTATAAACTCTACAGTTAATTTGCGTCACCAACTCTCGAACAACCCACACAACTATGCATTGCTTACGCTTTATTTAATTATTTTTTCCCGGTAAAAAGTCCTTAAATATTTCTAAATTTATAATTAATCTTTATTCGTATGTTTAAATATCCCTGCTATATTATTTTTCTTTGATTATTCTTTATTAAGTAAAGTTACGCCATTTTGAGAGAGTGAAACAATGTACGATTTACTGATTGTCGTCATTAATTAGCATAATTAATTCGTTCAATTATGTAAATCGCACTTCACCCGAGTATACCCGATAGACCGGACGCATTTCATAGCGGTCCGGATTTCTTTCTTTATTAGTGTTCTTAAAAATTTCCAATTCAACATGTAATTAAGTATGTAAATATTTAGTGTTTAGTAGTTTAGTAGTAGTGCTAGTTGTTTTTGTTTCTCTTTTTCCTTTGTTCTTATGACTTTTTAACTTTTTTCTTTGTCCTGAGGAAGGGACAGGGCGTCCCGAAAATTTGACAATTTTTATTGTTCGTGTCGTTGGTCATTTTAGTGCTTTATATAAATTTCCATCCCTGACCTTGTATCTACTTGGTAGATCCGACATTTAGGATATACAGTGTTGTTGGTTTTTTAGTGCTTTATATATATATATATATATATATATATATATATATATATATATATATAGAATAAAACACCTTATCTGAGATGTACTCCTTAAACGCTGAACGAAAAAGTGTTTAGCATAATAACAATAATAAACTAAAGCAAAGCTCGTTGCAAACAACTTTGTTTCTTTGATGTATTACAAATTCTCAATACTTTTTAAGATATAAAGGAAAAACTTTCCGCCCCTTTTTGGACCTTTATTATAGGGGCCAGCCCCTTATCGTTGATATCTTTCGAAAGATCGTGACATTCTTCACAACTTTTGTTCTATATGTCTTTAAAAATATTAACGTGTAAAAAGATATTGCCAAAAATGTGTGAAAAAATTCTAAATTCCCGATAGGTCTTTTTTGGAGCCATAGCGAGCGCCGACGTGCTGCACTCCGGAGAATAAGAAAGGTGTGTGTCACATCAGCACATGTTGCTCTATCATCGCTGAAAATCTTACGTTTCTATCTACAAGAACTTTTGAGAAAAATGCTGGACAATGTGACCCTCTGAAAATCACTAAATTGCGAAAATCTCAAAACCGGAAGTGAGGGCATTAAAATAAAAAAATATATATCAGGTTTTATTAATGTTCCATCAGTCCTGAAAGTTTCATGAAAATCGATTGAGCCGTTTCCGAGAAATCGCATGCACAAAATCAGTAAGAAAAAAAAAACAATAACTAGAGCAAAGCTCGTTGCAAAGCAACGAGTAGGTCTTCCGTCCTGTTTGACCGGAAGTAGCTTTCATTTTTAACAAAAATGAGAAATAACGCACCAAAATGGTTTGAATCCTCTAAAGCTATGCTAATTAATGCAAAAATAATCAATTTTTTGGAACACCCGGTTTGACCGGAAGTTACGACGACGGGCGGAAAATTAATTTTTATGCTCCCAGAGTCATATGTTACCAAAAAACTTGTCAAGAACGGCAAAAATACACATTTTCCGACTACTTCCAGTTTGGCCGGAAGTGTCGACGCAGGACGTATTTTGATGACCACAATAGATTAAGCTTGACATTTTGAAGAACTTTGCTTCTTTGACGTACAGTCCCTGAAACGTTCTACTTTCCCATTTTTCCGTTCGCTCACCGTTCGTTCACCGTTCGTTCAGCGTGCGTTCACCGTTCGTTTAGCGTGCGTTCACCGTTCGCTCTCCGTTCACAGTATTGCGTTCACCGTTCACCGTGCGCTCGCGTTCATCGTTCACTAAACGTTCACCGTTCGCTCTTCGTTCCGTTTACTTTGCGTTCACCTTGCGTTCACCGTTCACTTATCGTTCAGCCTTAATTGTCATTCGGAACTCCAAAGTGAAAGGACTTATCTTTTTGATGGTAAGGATTTACACGTTTTTTAATTAAACAACTTAGATATCGTGTTTGAAGAACAATTATCTCATTGCAAAAATTATCTATGGTATTTATATTTTTATTGTCATAACTCAGCTGTTACTTTATTCATAAAAAATTTCCCTGGAAAATAATACATTAAGTACCTACTGTACATTTATGTAGAACGATGCTAAAATATTAAATTTAAAAAACTGCAATGTACAAATGCTTTACGCATTGTTTTGTTGTAATGTTTAAGACGACAAATCACCAATGGATGTATAATAATTAATGCAAGTCTTTTACAAGACATGAATACACAAAAAATTATTCCTACAGTAACACGTGTTTCAAACTACACGTAGGTCTTAGAATTATGAACAGTACTGCAAATATTCAGTTAATTAAATATTTTTAGAGCTAATTAAATTGATAGTGTGGTTTTAAATTTTAGAAAACACCAACTTTTTAAAATAATCTTTTATTAGAGATGGAAAATTCCTTCCTTCACCGTACCAAAATATATGTTTGCCATTCAGTATAAATAAGCTCAGCATGAACTGACTTACATTACAAGTTATATCCATGTTTCCATTGATTCAATGCTTGCGAATCTCTAAAAATGATCTTACCAATTATTTATCAATTTTTCATTTGCAGAAATTTTAAAAATTAAGCTCCAGAGCTAAATACTGATAAACGAATTCCCGAAAATTATGTCGTGTGCATGTACATTCGCCCACAAAATATTTATGTAAGCTTTTAGAAATATCTATATTTGTAAAAAGAATATTTATTTTTGGTGTATTTAAAAATTTTCAAAGTATCTTGATCACAATAACCAGTAAACAAGAATGAACATCAGAGAAAAAAAACGTTAAACATCTAAACTGTACGGTTTATCACAATAGGGCACACTATTTGACGAGAACATAATACTGTACGACTTACTATATTGTTTGTTTACGAGCGATAATTAGTTCGTTCATGTATGTACCGCGTACAATGTAATTAATTCATTCTATAAGTAGTAGTTTTATCTTCTGAAGTCCACATCATTTTATTAGTTAAAAGAATACGCATATTTACTATATAAATAGATTAATTTTATATTCAAACTACTCGCGTTCGGTTACAAATACACATGTTATACGGCGATTAAAATCGTGTTATAAAATAAAAAAAAACATAGGTACATATATGTACAGATAAAAATGTTTTTATTATTTATTTATTTTTTATTTATCTATTGCTAATTTTTATATTAAAGCACCTGAAATTAGAATTATAGAATAATAGAATAATTTCAATGCAAGGAAAAGATCGGAGGCTTTCCGAATAAACCGTCCATCTTGCGTTGACCGTTCGTTCACCGTTCACTTTGCGCTCGCGTTCGCGCTCCGTTCGCGTTCTGCGTTCACTCACCGTTCACCATTCACACATCGTTCACCAGGTTGCGTTCACCGTTCGCACATCGTTCACTCACCGTTCGCTCTGCGTTCGTTCACCGTTTGTTCACCGTTCGTTCAGCGTTCGTTCACCGTTCAGGTGGGAAAGTAGAACGTTTCAGGGACTGTATTACAAATTCTCAATACGTTTTGAGATATAAGGAAAAAACTTTCTGCCCCTCTAGGCCCTTAATTTTAGGGGCCAGCCCCTTATCGTTGATATATGTTCAAAGATCGTGACATTCTTAACAACTTTTGTTCTATATGTTTTGATAAAATATTTACAGGTAAAAAGATACTGTTTAAAAGGTGTTTAAAATTTTCAAATTTATGATTTATGACCATTTTTCGGGCCATAGCGACTGCCGACGTACGGCGTTTCCGGAAAAGCAAAATACGAAAGGCACATCTACAGACATAGGTCTATCATGCCTGAAAGTTTCATGTTTCTATCTCAACTCATTTTTCAGAAAAACTCTGGACAACACAACCCTTTAAAATTCATAAAATCGGCAAAATCTCAGACTGGAAGTGACATCATCAAAAAAGAAAAAAAAAAGCATAAGGTTTAAGTAATGATACATGAGTCCTGAAAGTTTCATGAAAATCCATCAAGCCGTTTTTGAGAAATCGCGTGCACAAAATCGGTAAGAAAATAAACAATAATAAAAGTGAAAAAGAAACCTAAGAATAACAGAAAGGTCCTCCGCTGAAGACGGAAGACCTTAATAATAAAAATAGTGGAAAAGAAACCTAAGAATAACAAGAAGGTCTTCCGCTGAAGACGGAAGACCTTAAATAATAGAAATAGTGGAAAAGAAACCTAAGAATAACAAGAAGGTCTTCCACTGAAGACGGAAGACCTTAAATAATAGAAATAGTGGAAAAGAAACCTAAGAATAACAATAAGGTCTTCCGTTGAAAACAGAAGACCTTAACAAGACAAAAAGAATAGGGCTTTTCGCCAAAAGTCGAAAAAGCACAAACTTGACCTTTTCGTTGTTCAACAAAAACGGAGGGCTTTTCGGCCAAATATAATAAACGTTTTTTAAACTCTTGAGTAAGGGTCAAGGTCAAGTTCAAATATCGAAGTCTAAGGTCATTAAGGGGAAGGCATATATATGCAAGTTTAATATTTTTCTAATGAACTTGACCTTTCGACTTTGACACAGTTTTATTCTGATAATGAAGAGTTCTTTTTTTTGGTTTTGTTTTCATAGGGGCTGACATATTTCAAAACTACTACTTAGATGCAAAAATGTAATGCACAAAAATGAAAAGGAAAACGTTGAAATTTTCGATTTTTTAAATCACTTCCTGTAAGGACTGGAAGTGACGGCAGATGCATTTATCCCTATATCTGTTGCCCACTCTTCAAGGTATATTATTTATAGAAATTTAGTGTCTTGATCTGTTACCATTACCAAGATCTGGCTGTGTTAACTAACTACTCAATTTGAGGACAGAAAATCACGTGACTGGAAGTCATTTTTTAAAAAAAATATTCGTAGTTACTCTACACTTTTGCTTCTGAATAACATGTCCTAGAACCATTCAAATACTCTATCAAATACTCTTTATATATATATATTCAAATAATATTTATAATATAGTATGATACTCAATTTAGGCAGTTTTTTCTCTCAGAAGTTGCCTTTTTTGTTTCTGGTGGGACGGACATTATCGAAACAACAAATAAAATGCAATATATAGATGCCAAGAAGTATTCCAAAAAGAAAAGTTGAAATTTTTGATTTCTTTGATCACTTCCTGTGACGACCGGAAGTAACGGTGGACGATCTTATTACAAATAGATTTGTCTACTTATTAAGATCTATAAGTCCTATAAGTTTGGTGTCTTAATCTCTTATCGTTTTCGAGATCTAGCTGTGATAACTTCTCATTTTGAGGACAGGTAATCACGCGACCGGAAGTGAAATTTTGACGTTACTGTAGACAATTGCAGATTGAATAACATATCCAAAAATCATTACAAATACTTTATGCATTAAAAAAAAATCTGTGAAAGAAAAATACTGAAAATATGCAGTTTTTCTCTTCTAACCGGAAGTTGCCGTTTTTGTTTCCAGTGGGACTAACATATTTCAAAACTACAAATTAGATGCTATAATGTGATGCAAAAAAGTTTCAAAAAAGAAAAGTTGAAATTTTCGATTTCTTTGATCACTTCCTGTGAAGACCAGAAGTGTAGACAGTGTTAACCCAAATGGTGACAGTACAATCACTATAAGGCCTACCGTCTGAAACGGAAGACCTTATTAACTAGATACGATCTCGTTGCGAGCAACAAGTGGTTTTTCCGTCCGATTCTTGATGAGATGAGATAAGATTTTAATTTAGAATTTCATAAAAAAAAATAATGATTAAGATTGTGAAGAAGAACGATTTTCCCTCCATAATCTGTTAACGATATTGAACATTAAAAGACTTATAGATTCCACGTTTGGCCCCTCAATGCCCCTAGTATTAGGGCTAAGCCCTTTTTTCTTCATGTTATCTTTAAGCTCTCAGGATATTGATCACTTTTTGTTCAACAACTATTCATATTTTTTTTTCCGACCTATTTTCATGAGAAATATTAAGGGACAAATCCTACAACTCCTTAATGGGGACGTTTAACGAAAAATGAAAGGTTGTATATTGTTGAGAACAATAATATTACTTATTAAAATATTTCCCAATTTTGAGATATAAAGCGTCAAAGATTTAGGATTTTGGCCCCTTATGGTCCCTTATTATGTACTATACGACATTAAAATCTTAATATATGGTTGTAGATTGTTAAGATCAACAATTTTGCCTCTGAAATGTGTAAAAAACTATTGACTGCTGAAGACTTATCGAATAAAGACATTTGGCCCCTCTAGGCCCTTAATTTGAGTGCCAAGCCCCTTTTCTCTGGATTTAACCTTAAAGCTATTAGGATTTTAAACACCTTTTGCTTAACAATTGTTCAGAGATTCTTTTTTGTTTTCGAGTTATTTTCATGAGAAATATTTAAGGGCCAATCCTAAAACTTCCTAATAGGAACGTTTAACGAAAAATAAAAGGTTGTATATTGTTGAGAACATTATTTCGAACATCTTTTGTTCAATATTACTTATAAAATTATTTCCAAATTTTGAGATATAAAGCGTCAAAGATTAGCATTTTGGCCCCTTATGGCCCCTTATTATGCTATACGACATTAAAATCTTAATATATAGTTGTAGATTGTTAAGATCAACATTTTTGCCTCTGAAATGTGTAAAAAACTATTGACTGCTTAAGGGTTATCGAATAAAGACATTTGGCCCCTCTAGGTCCTTTATTTGAGTGTCCAGCCTTTTTTTCTGGATTTTACCTTAAACCTCTTAGGAGTTTAAATACTTTTTGCTCAACAATTGTTCAGAGATTCTTTTTCGTCTTTTGAGTTATGTGCAAAAGAAATATTTAGGAGCTAATCCTGCAACTCCTTAATGAGGACGTTTAGCGAAAAATGAAAGGTTGTATATTGTTGAGAACATTATTTTGAACATCTTTTGTTCAATATTACTTATTAAATTATTATCCAATTGTGAGATATAAAGCGTCAAAGATTTAGCATTTTGGCCCCTTATGGCCCCTTATTATGTACTATACGACATTCAAATCTTAATATATAGTTGTAGATTGTTAATATCAACATTTTTGCTTCTGAAATGTGTAAAAAAAAAAAAACTATTGACTGCTAGAGTTATCGAATAAAGACATTTGGCCCCCATCGGCCCTTAATTTGAATGCCCAGCCCCTTTTTCTGGATTTTACCTTAAACCTCTGAGGATTTTAAACACTGTTTGCTAAACAATTGTTCAGAATTCTTTTTTCGTTTTGAGTTATTTTCATGAGAAATATATATTAAAATCTTAATATAGATTGTTAAAATCAACATTTTTGCCTCTGAAATGTGTAAAAAACTATTGACTGCTTAAGGGTTATCGAATAAAGACATTTGGCCCCTCTAGGCCCTTAATTTGAGTTCCCAGCCCTTTTGTTTCTGGATTTTACCTTAAACCTCTTAGGATTTTAAATACTTTTTGCTCAACAATTGTTCAGAGATTTTTTTCGTCTTTTGAGTTATTTGCAAAAGAAATTTTTAGGGCCTAACACTACTAAGTCAGAAACGTACTGACATTCCCATTTTTTACTGACAAACTTAGAAAAATACTGACAATGTGCTGTCGTTACTGTAAAACTTAGACAATTACTGACCTTTTTACTGCCGGTACTGATAAACTTAGAAAAGTGCTGACAATCTTAATCGGTGCTGATAAACTTAGACAATTACTGACCCGTTTACTGTCCCTGCTGAAAAACTTAGACAAGTGCTGACATTTACTGATAATTACTGTCCCTATTGTTCTCGCTCTCGGGGAGGCTGCAGTTGTGTGAAATTGATTTTTTTTTTATTTTAACATAGATTATTATTTCATTTATTTGTTTTTTCATATAATTTTTAACTATGTCCAGATGATATCTTTGAAAAGAAAAACTTTAAGCTTCTTTGATCTTTTTATTGAAAATTGATTTGTAAAAAAACATTTTCAAGAGAAGGGATAAAATTTCAAAACCTTCAAAACGATAAGCAAATAAAAAAAAATAAAAAATCTTCCTTTAGTAGTGAGATATGGAATTTTACAGAGATCTTTTCCTTTTTATGAAATAAAAAAAACAATGTTATTACATGACATGCATTTTATAATATTTTCTTAATTAACATTGACTCCCTGACTTTCTTTAATATTAATTTAAAGAATTAAACTGTTAGGTTAGATTTGTTTTATTCAATTTTAATTTAATTTATTCAAATTAGTTTGAATAATTTTAATAAACTCATAGCGCACAGTGAGGCCGTGGGTGCCCCCTTTTGAAGAAAGGCGTTTGTTATAGTTTTCATATTGTGTAAAATTTTTAATTATGTGGAGGCCGCCCATATTTGTTTTTGTACAGTCAAACATACCCGAATCCAAGCATTTGCAAGAAGAAACCAAAATTAAAAGACAGACGGGGGATTTAAATAAAAAAAAACAAAACAATTTTTAGTTCATTCATTGGGAAGGGGGAGGGGGGCTACGGGCCTTCATTGATCATTGATCCTTTGACATTCATTGATTTAGTTACTGTCCGCATTATTCTTTTGAAATATTGTACATCTTTTAGCTGATTTTCGAATCTGGATTTTCTTGATCCAACCTGAAAGTGTTATTTTAATTCAAATACATGAAAAACTATTACAATTTATATTATCATCTTTTAGGGGGGGGGGGGGGGGGGGGCACGGGCGAACTAAATGAACTTCGGAACGATGAACATGTATTCATTTATTTTATTAAAATAGAACGCACAATTAATACTTTCGAGTTTAAAAAAAGTTTGTACTTCTTTTTATCTGTTTAGGTACAAAAAACAAATAAATTTAATTAACTTAATAAATCGACGTTTCATAGCTTTTTTCGGTATTGAAACCAGTATCATGATTTTACAGTAACACTGTGCTTTTCATTCGTCCAAAATTATTCAAGTCGTTTAGCTGGTATCCAGCCGAATTACATAATCATTGAACATACAATCGGAAACTCTGTGAAACACCTGTGTGTAGAAGAAATCGCCTGAGGCGATCCGAGTGTGTACGGTAGCGGGTAAAGAAGACAATAGGTGTCACTGCTGTATTATACGGAAGAACACTCGCCGGATTTCACTGGAAGTAAGTTACGCAACATTACGGCAACAGGTAGACTCTTCTTCAAGACAGTTTGAATTTGAGAAATTCAACATCAACACATACGTAATATAAATCTACAAACCTTCAACGTCTTCTTAGATTAAATAAATATATTTTTTTAAATATACCGACGTTAGATAAAATTAACGATTTTTATAAATCATTTTCAAGTACTGGTATACTAGATTTTTTTTTCATGTAACGTGTGTGCATGGGGGGGGGACGTATACATGTATGCTAGAGGGTTCGAAATAAATATTTGTGAGCACTGGTTCGACGGACTAATGACTTTCAATTTTCACTACCTCGTAAAATATTTTACTAGTCATAAGACAAGTCTGCATTCTGCCATATTATTATGTTAACATCATAACACCCTACGCCTACCTACTTTAATGAGATGAAATTTAATTTCAGCACATAAAATTAAATTAATTCCAATTCACCGATAGCTACAGGGGAAAAATGGAAGGTATGAAACACGTAATATTTTTGTTAAAATTATGATTAAAAAATACTTAAAGATTAAATTTAAAAACTAAATAGTGATCTAAACCCCCTCGGTAATGTGAATAAACGGAGCACTGAAAGTGTCAATACTGTTTGTATCTTTAAGAGGGAGAGAGGGGGGGGGGGGAAGAAGAAAAATATTTGAGAATGGTGCTACTGCTAATATTAGTCTATCGCTGACCTAGTAAATACAAATATTTTACGTAAGATTACTATAATTGCTAGTACATGACTTGTTATTGCTAGTCTGATAATTATTTATTAGTGTCGGACTTACAGACATTGGGTACTTATGAACCCTGTGTGATCGATCAACCAACCGTTCATTTAGAAATAATAATGTTTTACGTGACAAAATTAACAAGGCATAGTACAAGTTTATATATGGAACACTGTACTGTTCAATAGGGGAATTCCCGTATGAGCAAATGAAACCGGAAACTTTATACAGGGGTACAGTGTATACAATTATATGACTTGTACAGATGTCTGAGAACATTGGAAACTGAATTACCTAATAAAAATCAGTAATCATTCAATATTTAGAAGATTTCCTTTGATAACAAGAGACATCTGTCCTGTTTGTGAAAAGAAAATTGACACAACTTTCTGAGCGTGAAAACAGGGATGGGGGGCTCAACATTAAAGTCATATATATCTGTCTGCAAAGAAATAAATAGATGAAAACTAACTTGATAATTAATTAATTTTAATTCTTTAATTGAACAGGGATAGATATATTCAACACATAAATTTAAACTTGATTTACTCATAGTTAATTTCAAATCATATTCTGAGTTATTTTACAGATATCAATATTTAGATTTAAAAAAAGATAACTGCCTCGGATTTTTTTTCATCAAAAGTAAAAATAAGACTGTTTTTAAATGCAAAGTATAACACACAGTCATTTTCACACCACTGCAGCCTCCCCGAGAGCGAGAACAATAGGGACAGTAATTATCAGTAAATGTCAGCACTTGTCTAAGTTTTTCAGCAGGGACAGTAAACGGGTCAGTAATTGTCTAAGTTTATCAGCACCGACTAAGATTGTCAGCACTTTTCTAAGTTTATCAGTACCGACAGTAAAAAGGTCAGTAATTGTCTAAGTTTTGCAGTAACGACAGCACATTGTCAGTATTTTTCTAAGTTTGTCAGTAAAAAATGGGAATGTCAGTACGTTTCTGACTTAGTAGTGTAACCTTGCAACTCCTTAATGAGGACGTTTAGCGAAAAATGAAAGGTTGTATATGGTTGAGAACATTATTTTGAACATCTTTTGTTCGATATTAATTATCAAAATATTTCCCACTTTTGAGATAGAAGACGTCAAAGATTTAGCATTCTGGACACTTGTGGCCACTAATTATGTACCATACGACAATAAAACCATAAAATATAGTTTTAGATTGTTGGGATAAACATTTTTCCTTCTGTAATTTATAACAAAATATTTACTTCTAAAGAGTTGTCGATTGAAGAATTTTGGCCCCTCTTGGCCGTTAATTTAAGTGCCCAGATCCCTTTTTTGGATTTTACCTTACAGGTCTCAGGATTTTGAACATTTTTTGTTCAGCAGCTTTTCAGAGATTCTTTTTTGTTTTCGAGTTATTTGCAAAAGGAATATTTAGGGGCCAACTCTTCAACTCCATAATGGGGACGTTTAGCGAAAAATGAAAGATTGCGTATTGTTGAGAACATTATTTTGAACATCTTTTGGTCAATACTACTTAATATGTTTTACGGTGTGACCGTTGGGGCGAGCGCAGTTTATTTACTATCATAAATAGTAATAGATTGAAGAATCCCCATAATTAGGCAAAGCCATTGGTGAAGGTTTCATACCTTTAGGGATTACGGTTTCAGAGGAGTAGCGATAACAAGGGTTTTTAGCACAAGGGGCAACAACTTTTAAAAGGTTCAATCTTAGGGGCTAAGATTTATATCTTCTAAAGAGTTTCAAAAGTACATATTACATAAGAGCTATTAAGAGAAATTTATTTCTCATATTTGGAATGACCTTGACCTTTGACCTTAACATGAATTTGAAGGTCAAAGGTCAATGAATCTTATGCACTTGGTCCCATGTCTCTACGACTTCTCGTTTTGAAAATTTTTAATTTTTTATAAAATTTATAAACTTTGAGGGGCAGTAACTCATTGAAGGGCTCAAAGAAATATTTAGCAATGATAGATTGAAAAGTCTCCTACATTAGTTGACGACATTGGTGAAGGTTTTGCATCTCTACTGTTTACGGTTTCTGAGGAGTAGCGATAACAAGCTTTACAGTGAAAGAGGCAATAACTACGTAAGGGTTCAAAGTTCTAACATAGGGGGTCGTTTTTCGGAATAACTTTGAATATCCAGTTTCATGAACTAAAAAGTTTTTTGATAAGTCTTACGGTGTCAAAACATAAGGTGAGAAATAAAATAAAAAACAGAAGCATTTCAAGAGGTCTTTCCACAGAAAGGTGGAAAGACCTAATGACATGACGGACCTTAAAGCGCAGCATAATATATAAGGTCCGTCCTCTGTATTTCAGAGATCTGTATGTTATAAAGGGAAATTTTTGGACAGGGTTTATTTTCGTAGCTTAAAAACACGAGAAAAAAAACAGGGCGGACCTTCAAACGCAGTTATCAGAAAAGGTCCGCCCTCTGTATTTCAGATATCTTTTTGTTTTAAAGGGAAATTTTTGGACAGCAAACACCTACACTTACCCTTCTTTGACTACACTGCAACTTGCCCGTTGAAAGTGGGGTTAAACTTGTGTCCCAATTTTCACTGCATATATTAATACATGTATAACTGACAAGAAGTCAAAACTGTAATGATTTCGGTTAACGATCCAGTGTATGTACAATATTGCATGGGATATGTCTTCTGTATTGTATATCTGCGTACGTACTTGAATATATCTCTGAACGCAACAAAATAAACTATTTACAAACACACAGAAGTTAAATAAATGCAAAGCATTAAATCGGCCGCGAACGAAATTCTGTATTTCAAAAAGTAATTTCACAATTAAAAAAGCATCTATGCTAGGAAAGCACACGATATTGAAAGCTGAAATAGTGATCATTTTTATTTCAAACTGCCTTCAAAACGAAATAAATACATGTAGTTTAAAAAATAGAGAAGTAGAAATTTTAGTACATTTGCTCATAAATGGATTTATCGATGTAATAATTTCAATGAGAAATGATAAGAATTTATTGTCATCAAAATGAAGATGTTCATGTAGCCTGTCAAGATGAAGCACCTGGATCTTTGTCACATGATAATGTCACTGGATTCTGCAGGATAGGATAGGCTACGCTGCAAGGCATGGTGCAAAATGAAGAGATATTATCCTTATATCACTCGCAGCTCTAACATATTCAAAACAATTTTTTACAAGTTGAACAACTTTTCAATTCTTATTCATGCACTTTTACAATGTCATTATTATCCGGAAAATCATGACGATTTTCTTCCATATCTTACACACTCCAAAGTAAGTGAGTACCTATTTTAAACTCTTTTTTTGTATAACCATAAATTGTCAATTATCTGACGAGAAATTACTATGAAGTTGAAACATAATTAACAACAATTAATATTTAGTTTAAAACAGTTTTTAAAAATATTTTACTCATGATTTTACACGTTATCATTTAAAAATTATTTTACTGAACTAATATAAAAAAAGAACATCTCATTTTCCCATGTACGCTTTCTAACACAATCACAAATAGCTCGGCCGCTGCTGTGGCCGATGATAAAAGAATCAGTCATAAAAAAATCTAACGTTAACCAAGTAGCTACAACCAGGCACGTAGCAACAGGGGGGCCTCCCCCCCACTTTTTTCCCCAACATTACCTTTGCTTTAGAAAATGTCCATTGAGAAGATGATTGCCCCCCCCACTTTTTACCACAGTATATTTATAGCAAGGAAACATGGGAAAGAATTGGAAGTGAAAGGAAACTGGCCTCGAAAGAAGTTGGCCACTTGCCCCTCCCCCCACGATATAGGATTTTCGTATTTTGTTTTTTTTTTGCTTGTCAACTTTTTTGGGGTAAGTAAAAAAAAATTTCTTATGTGCCCCCCCCACTACTTTCAAAAACGATGCTACGTGCCTGACAACGAAGCTTTTGATACGTCATGATATTGAAAGAGTATTTCTATTTAATTTATTTTAAAAAAAATGGATGCGTTTTAAGTTTCTCTTTAATGTGTATTGGTTGAATCATTCTTCCTATAGCTCGTAAAGCATTGGAAAGGGAGAAAAAATCTGTACTGAAGCAGTATTTCTCTGTTGGAAAATCAAGTCGGGGTTGTTTGTTAGATGCTAACGGGAAATTCTAGTATGCCAGGCTTCTGAAATTGGGGGTGTCTCTAAACTCAAGCTCTTTTTTCTGGGGGGAAAATGTGGGATATATATGTACATTACATGTATTCTTTAATATTTTTAATTTTTTGACACGTATCCGCGTGATTTTACTACGCCCCCTCCCCTCCCCCGCCCCCCAAAAAATCATTTAGGAGGGGCATAAAATGTTCGGATTTTTATTGAAACCGAGAGACATAAGTATAAATACATGTATAATTATCATTAATGCACAGAGATTTTATATGAGCGACATGTATATTAAATATGAATAATAAAGGCATTTCGCCAAGTAATGCACATTTACCTTGTCCTGGAGTAATATTTATTGGGCCGCATTTCATTTCCGGAATTTATTAAAAAAAAAAAAAAAAAATTAACTTTTCATTTCCGACAGTTTTTACATTTTAAAAGTTTTCATTCATGTCAGTATTTTTCGGCAATAAAAAAAAATCATGCTTCCGTCATAAATAATATTATATAATACATATATACAATACCCTGTTAAAAATCTATATCCATCTTTGTTATATATGTTAACCTTAGAGTGCCATAAAGGTATCTTTTAAAAAATCCAAAAATGTGAAAAAAAAAATGAAAATAAAAATGTCGAATTCCGAAATAATAACAAAAATTGTCGGAAAATGCAATGCAAAATTCAGGAAATGAAATGCAGAGATCTAGTAGATATAATTATTAGCCTTTGAATAGGTAAGAAACAGTGTTAACTTATAAAAACACAGGGGATATGGTACTTTAGGTTTTCTCAAATGAGACAATTATAGACTAACCCCTAACTGCCCAATCCGCAGGCATGTTGTTTTTACAATAACGGGTGTAGGGTAGTACACCGTGACATAAGCCCCTGTCACAGTGACCCCCCACTTATTGACAACAATATTAAACGTAAAGAATGACAGATTTTTTTTATTACCCCGGTAATACAATAAAGAAATATATTTTGAATGATGTGAATTTTTTTTGCGAGTGGAAGTCGGACGTTTATCATGTACTTATTGGAAAGAGAGTGTAACTAAATGATTTGTGACTTACGAACATTCATCTGTTCATTGCATACTGATTAATCTGCCAGTAAACAGGCGGTGAAGGTAAATGGATGTACATTTGTATTCTTATTATTTTTAAATGATAATGTTGATACCAGTGTATTTAAACGACAAAATAAGCATGTCCCATCTTCCCGACAGGAAACTCGATCAATAAATCTATACATTTCTTTAATAAATATATTATTTATGTATTAATTTCTTAATTATTGTTTACTACATTCTCTTGGAGGAAACACTAGCTATTAATACGACTTTATATCCTCAATTAATTTTAAAACAATAGTTTTTCAATTAATATCGAATGAACACAGGCATACAATTTGTATAATAGGCCGAGGGCGGACCTTTTCTTATAGAGCCAGGCGGACCTAATATGTTATCGTATTTGGTCCGGCCGGACCTTTAAACGAGGACGACCAAATATTATGCGACACCGGCTGAGGTTACACCCCATCATCGTAATCTGCAAGGCCCTGCACAGGATGAAAATCCACCATTCAGTCGACTGAATGGCCACTGAATGGTCACTGAAAAGACCCTTTCCCGTGACCTTTCTGTGATCATTCAGTTACCATTCAGTCGACTGAATGGCACATACATTTCAGTGACCTTTCCGTGATCATTCAGTTGAATCTTTTTATTGAATAATCGGCTTATTTTTTTACATAAAAATTTTATTTCACTTTTGTCTGGTATAATAGCATTAAATGTATCTAATTCCGATAAAAAAAAAATAGGAAAAAAATTAATACAAGAAAAAAAAAGATTGCTCCCATGCCCAGAATCGAACCCTAGTCTCCTGGTTAGGTGTCCGCTACCTTATCGATTACGCTACGACTTCTTATTGAGAATTAAGGATTTAAAATCAATTAATTTATAGAAATCGATGGAACAATCAGTTCACCTGTTGTATCAAGGAGCTGCGATGTGTATATATCTTGTATATCTTTTGTATATTTTTTTCTACAAGAGTCATGTATTAACGATTTATTTATTCTTGTAATTAAAAATGAATTTAGAATAATGTCTTTCAAAAACTAAATATCCTGCAGTTATGACAATGACATAATTAAGAAACAAAATTGATCAGTTATACTTGCGATCTTCCAGAGATGGTTTAAATAATATTAATTCTGTCTCATCAATCAAAACTATATATTTCCATGAAAAAAATACACGTATAAGCACTATAGAATGTTATGCATTTATTTAAATTTTGAATCGGTTATCGGGTCATCATTTTTCATCACTCGAAGAATTTTTGTTTTCTAAATGTAACTAGAAAATTAAAAATCATTTTGAATAAGTCTCAAATATTTTATAAAATTATAATAATTACTTAGACATATTTCAAGGTACCCGAATTTGATCACGATAAGTAAAAAAAAACCACAATTAAGATTGAATAATTAATCTTAAGTTTATTCAAAATATTGCTTCCTTGTTAAGGAAAAATATCTGATTATAAAATAATACGCTAGTGAAAAAATTGCTAAATTTTGACTTACATATCACTGAAAGGTAGCGGAAAGGTCACTGAAAGACGACAGAAAGGTCACTGAAAGTCGACGGAATGGTCACTGAAAGACGACAGAAAGGTCACTGAAAGTTGACGGAAAGGTCACTGAAAGACGACGGAAAAGTCACTGAAAGTTGATGGAAAGGTCACTGAAAGTTGATGGAAAGGCCACTGAAAGTTGATGGAAATGTGTCCGCTGAATGGTGACTGAAAGGTATCTGAAATGTGACTGAAAGGCAACTGAAAGGTCACTGAAATGTATGTGCCATTCAGTGGCTGAGTGGCCACTGAAAAGTTACTGAAAGTCGCCTTTCAGTTTTAACTGAAAGGTCTTGTTTCTTCCTGTGCTGTATGTTAGTCAGTTATTTCGATGCACGTTACATGTGTATGTGTATAATCATTCAGCAAAAACACACAACATTTGATAACTGGAAATTCGTCCTTTTTATCGTTGTATTTTTTAAAGAAAGATCTAAACTCTTTGGCCTACTAAAGTTATGCGGATTTTTGGTTTCAGTAATATTGTGACGTAATATAAGTATGTATAGTGCATCTCCCAACAGTTAAGGCCGATTTGCAGACTGATCATTCACACAACAAAATAATATGTGAGCGATTGCAAAAATATGAAATTGTCATTATGCAGTGGAAAAACACAAGATGCGGTCTTCTTGAAGCAAAGCTCCGTCCAGTGTATCTATAGTCTATAGTATGCATTTAACGGAAATTTCCAGCTGCATTGAAGGTTTGGATGTTCATGTAAGTAGAATCTACAAGTATACAATGCATGTATTTATGTCACTATATTGTGTTTATTTGGCAAATGCTAAAATTATTTTTCAAAATAACTTGCCTTTTTCCGAAGTAATATAGATCAAGAAAAACGTTTTTAACTATTCAAGGTTATTTCTGGGATTGAGGATTTTCCAGATTTGATGTACAGCTTCTTTCTAGAGTAAATCCGTACTTTATCGATTTCTAACGTAGAAAAAAAGTGAAATGTAGTCGTAGAAATATTGGTAATTTATGGTGTGTGTTCACTTATTATTCATTGTGAATCATAGTTCATTTATAGCATTTGTTAACCACCTCACGGACCTTGTGATAGCAATTTAAATTTTTTTCTCTCCTTGCAAGTAAGGTATGTTGCAGACCTGTACTGCGGTAACAAGAGAAAGGCTGTAGCCCCCCCTAATTTTCCGATGTATAGAAATATTTATGGTTGTACCCCCTTAATTATTTGGCCTGATAAGTTTTTTTTACTCCATGACCCATTCTCCCCAAAGAGTTTGGATCGGTGTGATTTTTTTTTTGCAGAAAAATAATGCATGCAGTGGCAAACGTTACAAAGCTCGTGTTTGTTTTATATAGGGATTTTTAAATTCATTTCTTATTTTTTTTCTCTTGACAGTGTTGAGTGACACACACAAATGGAATCTAGGGCAATATCACAATACAGTCTGTGATGATTCTATGAGACCTGAGCCTGTTTGTTAACATGATGGCCAAAGACGTCCATATCATAAGGCTTTAATATTGTGACTCACTATTTGTTCATTGAGTGATGATGACATGAATACATTAAATTAAAAATCTGCAAAGAAGCATTGGAGTTAATATTTTGAGCGTATAACATTAATTATTATGTTGGGACAAGACGATAAATTGTTTGGTGAAACAATGCCGAAAATAATATTTTACATGAAACAATGTTGTGGAACTAAATCCAAATCTATTTTCAGGCGAAGTACTGAGAACTGCACAGACAAAATGGATTAGGAATCAAGAAGACAACAATTTGACAATGCAATAAGATTCTTCGCAAATAATATTTATCAATCTGTCCTTGAAAATACATCGTTTTTATTTAATTTAAATTTCTGCAAATTCTTCTCCAAAATTAAAATAAACGTTAAAATTGATCATTCATCATTACTTGATCCATAGAAGTCTGCTGTTAAAAACCAGTTTTGACAAATATATATATATATATACATGTATATATATATATATATATATATATATATATATATATATATATATATATATATATATATATATATATATATATATATATATATATATATATATATATATAACAAAATTTTTTATACGAGATAGATTTTATTTCCATTAGTTGCACGAAAGGTATTCCAATGCCTGCATCCCCTTTATATGTATATACGGTGGAATGTACAACTCCTGCTTTCCATCAGTTTTAGGAGTCTCTTATTGACTGCATTGGTGCTTATGATAGTAGCACAATGCCTGCATTAGCCCTTGAGAAAGTAACTTAATGCTTGCAATATCTCTCAAGAGAGTATGTCAATGCCTGCATTGGACCTTGAGAGGTGTAGTCAATGCCTGCATTGGAGCTTGAAAAGGAAATGACTGTGCAGTCGGCCAATGCCTGCATTCGAGCTTGAGAGAATCAGTCCTTGTCTGTATTAGAGCACAGGAGTTCGCGCTCCTATCAGTTATACCGAAATTTTCATTAAATAAAAATACGTAATTTTATAATAATAACAAAAGGAGTGCAACGCATTTTTAGTCACCTGGATACTCCTCGCTTAATATCAAGGCTGTCGCACAATAAATCTTCAATCAAAAATTATAAAACACAAACCAATCTTTTTTAAAAGGGACCAATCTTTAAGGCTCTTAATGCATATGTTTTCAAACGCATGTTTTACAGCAGCAGCGGTGACATTTCTCCACAACTTCGCTCAAATATCCGTTGTCTGCGACGCCATTACGTGACGTGACGGGCCAAAAAGGAACAAAACTGCCTGAAATGCTAATCCAGATGATTGAGGTCATATGCGAAAAGAAACCAGAGACAAGTTAGTAGAAATTCAAGAAAATTTTAAACGGGGAGGTACAAGTACTTGTACTCGTATCTAAACATAATATCGTTATCTCTAGTTAATTGTGTATGATTGGGGTTTTTTTCCTTTTGGGTAAATGGACCGCCCGTGACGTCACGTCATGGCGTCGCAGACAACGGTTGCACTCCTTGTGTTATTATTATAGGTATTAAGTATCTTTTATATTAACCGAAAAATTCGGCAAAACTGATAGGTATGCGAACTCCTGTGATTAGAGCTTGAGAGAGTCAGTCAATGCCTGCTTTGGAGCTTGAGAGAGTCAGTCAATGCCTGCATTGGCTCTAAAGAGAGTAGCCCAATGCCAGCATTGAACCTTGAGATAGTCAGCCAATGCCTGCATTGAAACTTGAGAGAGCCTTGCAATTCCCGAATGACCATAGATAGAGAGAAATGGAAGGGGAGAAAGAGAGAGATTCGCATTGCCTGCATTGGCCCATTTGATAATTGTGCAACCTGCATTGGCCAACGGTAAACACATTGCCTTGAGAAATTGTCATTAAGTTCTGGCATTGGCTTAAGAATAAAAGTCGTCACTGCATTGCATGTTTATTCACTATTCATTTTGTATTCTTTTAACGCTTAATTTCATTAGTCACTTACATTCAAATTCGATTGCATATGTGATTAAGATAAAATACAAATCAGAATGAGATAAACATTGCAAGAAATTGAGTAGACATCATGTCATTGTTCTGTTGCCGTAAATACTTGTATCATATGATTTTGGAAATATGTGTCTGAATAAAACCATACCATTTGTCTCGGAAAATTTTGTAATCATAAACAACTTCTTTTATTAATCTATTAAATTATATTTACTTAGGTAAAAGAAGTCAGAATGTCTTTTCAAATTGCCCATAACATCGAACTTAATTTAAAAAGAAAAAATAATTTAGACAGATAAAAAATAGTTGATATCCAATTTAATCAAAATATTTCCCACTTGAGAGATAGAAGGCGTCAAAGATTTAGCATTCTTTTCCCTTGTGGCCCCTATTTATGTTATATATGACATAAACAGTATAATATTTGAATGTATATTGTTACATGTAAGATAAGTATTTTTGCTTCTGTAATGTATAACAAAATGTTGACTGTTAAAGATTTATCGAATAAAGACTTTTTGCCCTCTCGGCCCTTAATGTGATGAGTCAATACTTTTTTCTTGACATCATATTAAAGATCGTGTCATTTTGCATAAATATTGTTCATTATGTTTTAACAAAATAATTATACTTTGAGAGATATGATGCAAAATGTCTCAAAAAATCACCCATGATTCGTGTCCTAAATTTCAACCCCTATCGAGCTTCCATTCTAGGCACTTCCGGAAGATTAGAAAATATAGGTGCACAACTACAACATTCCAGCTATATTCGCTGAAAATTACAGAACTCTAGCTTTTGTCGTTTTTGAGTTTTTGTGTCTACAATATGGTCACTAAGAATTCGATTAAAGGGCAGTAACTTCCGACCGGAAGTGATTTTTCAAAAATTACAGATACATATAAGGTTCAGATCATGATACATAATCCCTGAAAATATCAAAGAAATCCGTGCATGCACTTCTGAGAAATTGTCTGCATAAAATTTGGACAGAAAAAAAATGATAATAGTGAAAAAGAAACAATAGAATATTAGAAGAGTCTTCCGTTGAAGACAGAAGACCCTAATAAAAGGGTCTTCCGCTAAAGACAAGACCTGAATAATAAGAAACGTGAAAAAGAAATAATAGAATAAAAAAGGGGTCTTCCGTTGAAAGTAAAAGACTCTAATAATAATAAAAAAAGACGAAAACAATAGGGCTTTTGCCAAAAGTCGAAAAGTCCTTATAATAATAATAAAACAAAACGGAAACAATTGAACTTTTCGCCGAAAGCGAATAGCCCTAATAAATCATTTCTGCAAATACCAAATTTTAAAATCTCATCCTCTTTACCTTTTCATGTAAAATAATATAATGTAATCAAACCAGATCGGTCCAATAGAATAACATTGCTATACACGGAGGAAAAGGCCCATCTCCCCATCTCACAAAAAAAAATACTTTTTGAGAAAAAATGTTTATTTAGTACTATCCTGTTTGAAATTTTGCGTTGTATATTCTAGACTTTAAAAAAAAATGTTTTTGTTTATATTTTAATTTTTTATTTTGAAATATTCTAGAGAGGTATGATTAATAGCAATCAAACAAAAAAAAATCTTCAATGCTGCTGCAGGTGGCTTTTGATTTTCTGCTGTTTTTCTTTTTTGGTTATCTATTCTTTACTCCCAAATTTCCCCCATTTGGCGTTTCCCTTTTTTATTTATTTATTTATTTTGCATTTCTTTCCTTGACATTTTTTGTACCCCTCAATATTTTTTTGTGTATGATAAAATTTATACGGTATATATTTTACCTCACTTAATTATAGTTTGGTTTATTTTGTCCAAAAATCCTCTCTTTCTTGTATGGAAGTAGAGTCCATTTTGATTAACAAAATCTACACAAGGTCGTTGATCATGACGTGTGTTTTTCTTTTCTTTTTTAAATTTCAAGACGTCTAAAACATTTCTAGGGGTGCTGCCGTTTGATATCTTGTTACGCCACCCTTTCATAAACAAGTAAAAGAAATTCAATTTTTTATTTGGTAAAGGGATAACCTAAAAATTCAAACATCACAATCACCAAATTCAGACTATCAAATAGGCAATACCATTGGTATATTAAAAGCCATATACAGAGAATGCTGGGAAGGATAAGAATAAGGTAAAAATGTTTAACAAATTTAATCCAAATACCTGTATTCGATAATTATATTTCCCTCAACTTTGTTGTTTCCGTTTAATCCTGCACGACTAAAAATGAAAGGTCTGTGTTTTCCGACAGAATGCAAAATGCACTCATGCAAGACTCACGAATTCATTAAGGTAGACACCATATCCGTGGACAGCCATTTTAGATAAACCCGACGGTTTTAAACAAGGTAATTTTTTATGTCTGTAATGATAACCTATAGATGTTTCTAATAGTATTTGAGACCATTTACTAATTTTTTTACGATTTACCTAAACTACCCTACAAAAAAAAATTTATATATATATATATATATGTATACATGACAGGCATAACACGGCCATGTTTGTTTTCTCACAACGACAATCATTTTTACACAAAATAACGTACGCTGTTGTCCATCTGATATCCTGCTTCTATCAAATAATGTATTTTTTTTTATTTTCATGAACATGATTTTTAGGTTTGGTTTCATAGGCCCTTATAATAGTTGAAAATGCTTAAATGAGACAGTAGTTCAATTTTTATGGAAGGTAATATAAAAATGATTGATTTTTTGTTATGTTGTGATATGTAGAAAAAAGAAGGAAACTTGACCGATTAAAATAACAAATTTCACACACACACACACACACACACAGATATATATCTTAAATGCTTAAATTTATAATGGATCATAATTCATATGTTTAAATATCCCTGCTATATTATTTTTCTTTGATTATTCTTTATTAAGTAAAGTTATGCCATTTTGAGAGAATGAAACACTGTACGATTTACTGATTATCTTAATTGATTAGCATAATTAATTCGTTCAATTATCAAAAAACTATTTATTGTTTACGCTTTTGTTAAA
>PRKT01000859.1:0-12630 GCA_003671525.1 Saccostrea glomerata | reverse complement strand
ATATATATATATATATATATATATATATATTGTCAAATTTTCGGGACGCCCTGTCCCTTCCTCAGGACACAGAAAAAAGTTAAAAGGTCATAAGAACAAAGGAAAAAGAAAAACAAGTAGCACTACTACTAAACTACTAAACACTATAGATGGACAGACGCTCAGAGAAAAAGCAAGGAAAAGTTCTGGATGCACAGACTGAAGTCATTCCGCCCTAATGGCATAAACAAACTGAATGACTTCAGCAGAATGAACGTAAACTAGACCCAATTCCTGAAGATACTAAACAGGATTATTCGCTCAATTTAGTGTTAACTCTACAGTTAATTTGCGTCACCAACTCTCGAACAACCCACATAACTATGAATTGTTTTTCGCCTTTGTCAGTTATTTTTTCCCGATAATAAGTCCTAAAATATTTAGAAATTTATAATAGATCATAATTCATATCTTAAAATATCCCTGCTGTATTATTTTTCTTTGATTATTCTATATCAAGTCTAGTTACGCTATTTTGAGAGAATGAAACAATGTACGATTTACTGATTGTCGTAATTAATTAGCATAATTAATTCGTTCAATTATGTAAATCGCACTTCACCCGAGCATACCCGGTAGACCGGACGTACTTCATAGCGGTCCGGATTTCTTTCTTCAATTATAGTGTTCTTAAAAATTTCCAATTCAACATGTAACTAAGTTTGTAAATATATAGTGTTTAGAAGTTTAGTAGTAGTGCTACTTGTTTTTGTTTTTCTTTTTCCTTTGTTCTTATGACCTTTCAACTTTTTGTCCTGAGGAAGGGACAGGGCGTCCCGAAAATTTGACAATTTTTTATTGTTCGTGTCGTTGGTCATTTTAGTGCTTTATATAAATTTCCATCCGTGACCTTGGTAGATCAGACATTGAGGATATAAAGTGTTGTTGGTTTTTTAGTACTTTATAAATATATATATATATATATATATATATATATATATATATATATATATATATATATATATATATATATATATATATATATATATATATATATATATATATATATATATATATATATATATATATAAAAAGCACTAAAAAAACCAACAACACTGTATATCCTAAATGTCGGATCTATCAAGTAGATACAAGGTCACGGATGGAAATTTATATAAAGCACTAAAAATGACCAACGACACGAACAATAAAAATTGTCAAATTTTCGGGACGCCCTGTCCCTTCCTCAGGACAAAGAAAAGAGTTAAAAAGTCATAAGAACAAAGGAAAAAGCGAAACAAAAAACAACTAGCACTACTACTAAACTACTAAACACTATTTATTTACATACTTAGTTACATGTTGATTTGGAAATTTTTAAGAACACTATTAAAGAAAGAATCCGGGCCGCTATGAAATGCGTCCGGTCTATCGGGTATACTCGGGTGAAGTGCGATTTACATAATTGAACGAATTAATTATGCTAATTAATTACGACAATCAGTAAATCGTACATTGTTTCATTCTCTCAAAATGGCGTAACTATACTTGATAAAGAATAACCAAAGAAAAATAATATAGAAGGGGCATTTTAACATATGAATTATGATCTATTATAAATTTTAATTTGAAATGTTTTAGGACTGATTATCGGTAAAAAATAATTAATAATTAATTAACAAAGGCGTAAGCAATACATAGTTATGTGGGTTGTTCGAGAGTTGGTGACGCAAATTAACTGTAGAGTTTACACTAAATTGAGAGAATAATCTTGTTTGGTATCATCAGGAATCGGGTCTAGTTTACGTTCATTCTGGTGAAGTCATTCAGTTTGTTAATACCATTGGGGCGGAATGACTTCAATCTGTGCATCCAGAACTTTTCTTTGCTTTTTCTCTGAGCGTCTGTCCATCTTGGGTTATGATCAATCACCACTACTGTCATGTCCTCCCATTTGTGACCCTCAAGGTTGAAATGTTCCCCAACGGGTTCATTGATATATATTATATATATACCAAAAAACTATATTTTCATACTTAATTTCAAATATGTTAAAAATCATTCATTAATGATGTATTAGCATTTGAACCAATTACGTCATCAAAGATAGTTTGTATACATTTTTGCCATGTTTTTTCCATTTCCTGCAAGTTTTTGATCCTTTTATTATGCATGTTGTAAAAGTAAGTTTGAATTCTCTTGATCTAACACAAGTCTCTTTAATCTGTAATAACATCTAAATAATAATTTATAATCTCTTAAAGTAATGGGAAGTGCACTAAACTCTAATTTAACTGCTCGATTAGAAGCTTTATTATGGACCCCTTGTATGTCTTTTAAGATGGAATTTTAATTTTTTTTAAATGGAGTTTTATCAAAGTCTTTTGTAATTTTTTCTTTAAACCACTTATACATATTTTGAAAGCATAAGTTAAAATGGGCATAATGCATGATTCATATATCTTAAACGGAGCCTTATCGGTGAAAGTAAAATATGCTGGTAATTTTATTTGATCATAAAATATGCTTTCCTTGCTTTACCTGCTTAATTCTCACATGCATATATCAATTAACCATTATTTTAGGACAACATCCAAATATTTATTTTCTTAAATAAAAGCAATAATATCTTCTTTAAACTTCATTGTTTTACAAATTAATTTTTTTTATTTTTACTAGAATATACCATAGCATTAGTTTGTGTATTTATTTGTAGCTTCCATTCACAAAATATCTTTCCAATGAATGAATACATTGTTGTAGCCCAACTACTGATTCACATACAAGTAATAAATCATCTGCAAAAAATAAGCTGTTAGATCTAGAATTAACGTTGTTCAATTGAACAGGGCATGTTTTTGGAAAATCTAAATATTTTGTAAAATAGTCGATAATTTTTTTTAAAAATGTTTGGAACTAACTGTCCCCCTGTTTTACTCCACGATTTGTAGGGTAAAAAAACCACTTTGAATATTTGATTGTTTTACGGCACATACAGTAATAGAATATACATGTTCCATTATTCGAAAAAAAAATACCCCTTATACCTTCATTGAAAAGCTTATTAAGAATACCATGTCTCCACACTGTATCGAACTCTCTTTTTCTTAAATCGACAATGCAAGCATATAATTTTCCTAAAATTATGTCCTAAAATTTTCCTATACAGTTTTCTAAACATCTATTTACAGTCAAACCCCTGTAATTGTTACAATTATTTGGATCACCTTTATGAAAAACTATTATAAATGAATGATTCCATGCTGTGATATCTTACTAATATTATGAATTTTATTTAATAATTTTACCAATGTTGGTAGGAGAATATTAGATTTTTTTTATAAACTCGTTAAAAATTAGGTCAGGTCCGCATTTTTTTTCCATTTTTAATTTTTTTGATTTCTATCTTTACTTCTCTGCATGTGAAAGGGAAGTCTAGGGGCAATGTTAATGCAGTCAAGTCCATCCATCGTATACTCACGGACTGACTTATGGACTGCTGCGACTGCGCTTGGGTGAATCTCTATGAAAAAAAGTTAAATAAAATGAAAGTCAGAATGAATGATTTCTTTAAAAAAATATCTAAAAAGGGAATCAGATACCGAAAAGTAGTGTTGAAATGTATAGTGAACATATGTAATTGGTCTAATGACAGTTAAAATTAATAATCCTGAAGTAAGTAAGCTGATGTTAAATAGAAAGAAAAAATTTCCTTAAGTATTTTAATGAAACTATACATAAATGAATTTCACAACCTCTGCAAATTGGTTAACTGTATAATGATGCATGTATTTTTTTTAAACAGAATATGCCTCGACTTGAGCCTGTGAAGTCAATATCAATTATCCTTGCCATTTGCTTTGGTATTTACTTTGCATTGCAATTCATAAACCTTGGTAAGAAAGAGTTCTTGGAAAAAAATATATATCCTGTGTCTGTGGCATCATGGCAAAACTGTGACCTTCCAAAAAATATCTTCAAAACAAGCAAAACATCAGACATAATGCCGTCAAATCTTACTGAAGTTACTCCAGTATTTTCTTACGCAAATAGCAATCAATGCATTGTAAAATGGAAACCTCTGGGAAATATTTCGAAAAAAGAAGAAGAAAACTTTAATGCGTGTGTCAGAAATAATTCCGATCCTAAACCTGTATTTCGAAAAAGTATTCAGCATCTAGATTGGACAATTACGTCTTCGTTCTTCTCATTCTTAAGAATAAAAAATGAGGTTTTTATCGTTGAAATTGGGGGATTTACCGGACAGCTGTTAAAAAAACTTATACCTGTAACTGGAGCAAAGCACTATGTAGTAGTAGAACCAGTTCCAAGTTTCTATAAACGTTTAACTTCAAATCTTAAGCAGAGTCCAATAAACTCATCAATAAAAACTTACAACTTTGGTCTTGGAAGAGAATATAGAACTTTGGCAGTTAGCATCCAAGGTGATGCAACATCATTATTAAAGGACAAGTCTCAAAAGAAAGAGTATATCAAAATTGTTAGTGTTGTGGATTTCTTTGTACGATTAGGAGTCGGTTGTCGCAACATAGACCTTCTGACTATTAACTGTGAAGGTTGTGAATTCGATGTTTTGGAGACACTTCTCTCAACCACTCTGATTGAAAAGGTAGAATACATACAATTCCAGCCACACCATACTGTTCCAAATCTGGGAGACTATACATGCCGCTATTGTCGATTGCGTCAGCTCTTAATGCGAACACATGAAATTGCATATGAATACCCACATGTCTGGGAAACATGGAAGAAGAAACAAAAAAAAGTTTGAAGGATATCATAGTAATTAGTAATACCTCAAACATGATTTCGGATGGTTTTTTTGCGATATTTGATTTGTTTTTCAATATGACTATTTTTATAGTAAATAATTTTATACTGAAATTGAGTTTTAGCTTAACATACATATATCTATCTTTCTGTGAAGTAGTACATATTTTCTAATTTCTGGTACATAACAAAAGTAATATTAACTAGAAAGTTTGCTATTGCAAGCAATAGCTTATGTCGTCCCCGAATTAGAGAAGACTTTCATTATTTGTCATCACTAAATCAAAACCATTATAGCTAAGCTTGGAAAACCATCAACTCGTATCAGTCCTTTCAGTATTTTCAGTACTTTGATTTAAAATCAAAGTTAAAGAATTTTCACTTTGTCCCTGTTTCCATGGCAAATATTGACAATTTGCAATTTTTAAATGCAAATCGCACAATTACATATACTAACCATTACAACAACAAAGTTTCATGAAGAATGTCCAAGGGACCAGAGAGAACACTCGCGGACAAAATTCGTCAAAATTCGTCGCTTATTTTAGGTTTCCATGGCAACGGTAGCCATTTTGAAACTGAATGACCACATGGCACAACAACAACCAGTGATCGTCCTTTGAGGAAAGTTTCAGGAAGATTGTCCCAGCCATCTCCGAGAAAAGGCCTGGACAAAAAAACATGCGTACAATCGCAATATGTCGTCCCGACGACTTCGTCTGGGACGACATAATGAAATGAAATATGTTCGATGTGGCTTGATTTGTCATCCGTTTTTTCTTTGTTTTTTATTTTGTTTTTCTGTTTTTGTTTTCGGGTTTTTTTTTATTTGCTTTGTTCTCCTTTTCACTGAAAATAAGTGTATTTATGTATATAAAGGAATTTATGTGATCGAAATACGTACAAAATTGCGTATTTTTATAAATCATCATTTTGTGTGAATCCATGGGTCCCGAAGGGATTTTCCGGGTTTCATACTTATGAGCCCTTTATTTACGGCTATTAACCTCAGGGTTCTCCATGAGCTGTTTTACTGTGTTGCTCCCGACACAGTGAAATTTTCTCCGACACAGTAACGATTCAAATTTCATGCATATGCAACCCAGTAAAAATTTTGCCGACACAGTAAGAGTTGTGATAATTAGAAAGTCTAAACACACAAATTCTCTCTAACTGACGCTTTAATCAAACAATTCTATCGTCTTTCAATTCAAAAATTATAACACTTAATTACTAGGGCTTCACCTTGCGTAATCAATCAATTATCTCCTAGACCCTCGCCCGACTTTACGCATGCCATAACAAAGACAAATAAATTGTTTTCACAATTCAATGTAACGGTTAGTTGGTAGTTGCAATAAAATGCATTGTATTGTTTATGAAAAATATTTAAATATGTCTTTCCTATACAGCCACGGCTCTAGAATTAAGTAAGCACTGTAAGTCAAACATAACATCGTACCGACGTCATTTAATTGAATGTAAATAAATTGCTGAACATTTTGAAATTTCAGCATGTTCAAGGAACTCTTTAAAATATTTTACTTTTCTGAAGTTCCTTTTTTTGTATTGCGGTAACTCTGTTTTTCAGAACGGTTTTCCCTTTTATCAGTATGTACGACCATACCATTTGTGTAACGAATTAGCGATTTTTAAATAAGAGTGTGCTTGTAATCTTTTGTAATTATAGTGTATTTTGACTCAGTTGTGAATTTGTTCACGAAAATACCGCGAAATATTAGTGTTTCGCGTAATTAAACTCTGCAACACAGTAAAATCTCAAATGATGGAGAACCCTGAACCTTATCCTTATCAAAATAACTTTTGGTTTACAAATTTTACCCACCTCCACCCCTAAATCCACCATACCTATTGTTATTGTAGAGAATACATATACTAGTTTCTTTTGTATAAGGTTTCTATTGTTAATGTTGTAGAAAATATACATGTTTGTACTATTTTTTTTTTGTATAACGTGTGGGGTATTTTTTGGGCTCGAAATTCTGCTGCATTCTGAAATTGTAAAATATGAGATCTCATCTGGCATTTGCAATAAATGCTCTATACACAGACACACCCTTTTTATTAATTAACATGCTGCAGAACAGAGCTGTAAATGTGCTTCAGATTCATATGAACCGAATTGCTCAACAGTTTTAGTATCTAAGAGCACATAAGTAACAATTATAATGATATTATTATAATCAATGAAATAATGATTTTTCCTTCTAACATATTGCATTTTATCTTGATGTTGCTTTTTAAAGTGTGACTAAAAAGTAATGAAGTGAATGTGTAATTGTCAATCCAATCACATTAAAAAAAATTAAAAGCTGTAAACAATTACAGACCCTGAGACGTGCTACTTCCCCACACGCTCGCTGCACGAACGGTACACGAACGCTACACGGTTTGCGTGTTTTTCCTAAGCTTTTCTTATATGATATTCATGAAAAGACTACCACATCAGTTCTGTTTATTTTACTGTTTACGGCTAGAAATTCGGATTTACAAATAAAAGATGAAATCCGCTGATTTATAAGTTGTACCTATTAAATATTTATTGAACCATTTTATTTAGAAAAAATCATAAAATCCAGTAATTTTCAGGTGTCTTTAAGCCAAGAACTCAACATGTACATATATAGCAAAACAGGTTTTCAGTTGGCATCACACGGAGCCTGTGGATCGCCGTTGTAAATGACCTTGATCACAGTTGAAAGGCGGAAAGAAGAATGATTCCATTACATTTTTAAGGGGTGTTTCTGCGCACATATTTAACAAAGGGTAAAAAAGGAATAGAAAATTAAGCATTTATTTAAACTTATATTAGATTGAAAGTTCCAACAAAAAATGAAAGACTGTACTAGTAATTTAATTTAACCCCCCCCCCCCTCGTTTCTAAACATGTGGTCGTCAGTGCATGTGAATTAAAATTATAAAATCCATTTATTTGACAATAATGATCAAGGAGTTTTATGCATTTAAAAGTATTAAATGACAAATCGTTTCAAAACTTTCTTTAACGTACTTTAAATGTAAAGACAAGAGCGGAGTCCTGATATATTTTTTGCTTTAAATTAAAAAAAAATAATACCGGTATTTCTTTCTTTATTTTAGAAAAAAATATTTAAGAAGCCATGATCGCGTTGATAGTGTATGGAATTCAATGCCCTTAAAATTGTTGTAGATAGTTGATTAATTTGAACACATTTTCTTTAGAAGGAAAAGAAAACAAGCAAATATATATTACATGTATACATTACCGTGAAATTTCATTTTGCTGTTCTTTTTTTTTTTTTTTTTGGTTTTTTTTACACCTATAATATCACAAGCATAACTAATTCAATAATAAAATACTAATAAAATTTTACATCCTGTCCCATCGATAGCCATATTTAAAATGCAATGACTTCCGAATGAATCTTACACGATTCTTGCACGAAAGTCACACGTTTCTCACACGGTTCTTACACGAAAGTCGCACGTTTCTCACACGCTTTTCGCACGCTCGGTACACGGTTTGCAAGAAACGCTTTGGAGCTTACACGAAACGCTGCAGGTTTACACGAAACGCTACACGGTTTGCACGAAACGCTGCACGGTTTACACGAAACGCTACACGGTTCGCACGAAACGGAAAGCGCACGAAATTCACACGCTTTTTTGGGGCAGTAGCACGTCTCAAGGTCTGTACATTATATAGTTGTAGACTTGGGTAGAGGGGAACGGTCGATTTGTTGGACCGGATTGCAAGCTGTTGCCCAAGCAGTAGGCCACGGAGAAAAGCTTGCACTCCGGTCAAACAGGTCGACTGTTTCCCGAAACTCTAGACAACTGTTTTGTTTTACTCCTTCAGAAAAGTAAATTTGTTTTGGGAGAGAGAGAAAGACTTTATGTATAATTGCATTAATTTTTCGTTATTTACTGTTCTGTCTGAATTTCATCAACGGTCATTTTTGCTTATCCTAACGATAGGTTTAAATTACCTGGCACTCTTTGACTGATAACATTTATTCTACGGTTCCTCGAATCAGTTAAGGTTTGGAGAAGTGCAAAAAGATAAGTCAGTTAAGAGCAATTTGACGTCAGCGGGCAAGAGTCCTTTTAACAGTATCTAAAGGGAAGAGAATTTAGACACACGCAAAACTGTTCATTAATATTGTTTAAAGACAATAGTATCCCCTTTTTTTGATACCACATATGGAGAAATGGTGTACAATTTATTCATGGGATTGGTATCAGGTGATTTTTTTTCATTAATATTCGGAAGATAATGAATAAACTTGAAACATTCTTTTTCTTAACATTTTTATTTGAAAACCTACAGGCCAGTATCGTTTTGTATTTTGTTCAAGCCTCTGTCATAGTCACGTAGCTAACATTTTGAGTAATTAACAGCTGACGACTTGGGATATCGCTTTTCCTACATTATTTAAGTCACAAAATGTAAGAAATAGCCGTTTTCAAATTTAAAAGGCGGTCGTCACTCCTTATGGAATGCTTAACCATGTGTATTCTATAAAAAAGGCTTTCATCTGTACCTTTAAATAGAAGAATTCTGTCAACTTACAATAAACACTTACATTTCATCATCAAAAATGATAAAAACACAAGTTCTGTAATCCTTCCTACATTATTACAATATACTCTCGCTTCGAATTTTCAAATAAAAAAGGCGGTCGCAAATTTTACTTAGGTATATACAATCTTGTAATATCCGGTTGAAAATATAAAGAAGAATCAAAACATCGGCGGAAGAACGATAAATAGGTAGAATATCAATGCGATAATGTGTATTTTCTCTATATAAAACTTTATGAAATCGGCACCTATTATAGTTCCAAAATGGCTGATTTGCATAATTTACAACAGTAATTTTTTTCATAATTAATGTCTGGGGAAAAAGGTAATGACCTTGACATGATCTTGTCTCTTATATGATACGGTCAAATTAAATTTCACTGATAACATCACTGGGTGATGTTGTCTTTTTGATTCTGTGAAAATTGTATTAATTTTTTAAATACAAGAAATATGAAAAGAATCCTACCTTTAGACTTTCATGATCCCGGGAGCAGAGCTTGCACCCTACAACATTTTTGGAGTCGTCCAAAACGGTCAGTAGCATGCTTGGTTGATCACAATCATATAACCGACACATTAACGTATCATTCAATTATAAAAAACAAACTGAATGAAAACAATATTTAATCATCATCGAAGTGACAACAGTTAAAAACATATTTCAACAACCAACTTAAAGATGGCAGTATGTCTACTTGGACATTTCATGAATGTGTGTATTTGCAATCAAATATTCAAGTTGCCAACTGCCACACGGTTGCGGTAGGAACCTTTAACATGACCATTATGCCTTTGCAAAATCTGTATACCTGATTCTACGGACTTGATAATTACATATATCATTATTTGCAAGGAAATTCTTTGCTTTTACCCCACTGGCAAAGTACTCAGGACCCTCAGAATGTTGCTGAAGAAAATGTAATTCCCCTACTGTGACAAGTTTGTTAGTCTGAGTGATATAATTATACAGGTTTACCTATAAATTGGGAATGCGTGATAACCAAATCCCCCTTCTTTTGAAATACATGGTTTGCCGTCCATCTGTTTTGTATATACCTTGCTTACCCCATGGTCTTAACGTTACTGGAGTGTCACCATGAAAGTTGGAGAGGAGAAAAGTACAAACAAGAGTAATTTTCATGAAGATTTTTGAAAGTAACTGGATGTCCCATTTAAATCTATTCAGTGATCTTGACAGTTCATGCCCTACAGAAAATGGGTTAATATCTTTGAGGATCCTCTAATGTGATCAAGTGCTTCTAACCATCTAAACAAAGTTAAAAAAAATTAACCACGCATATCATGGCCACAAAATATCTACCCCTCTTTGGTTAATCTTGCTGTAATGGATGTCCTTTTTGATGCGATAGCAATCCAAACTGTAATTCTGCCTAGTTATTTAAACCTTTAAATACTAGTATTCATTAGCAAAGTCATGCAAGTTAGATTTATGTCCTATTTGATTATGATAAAAGACATGTTCGGGTAAGTGGATCCTTATAAACATGTAAGTGTGAAAAACGGTGAATTTCCATCGGTCAGCTATCTAATTTCTTCAGCGTCTATCCCGAGAGAATAAGAATTGAAACACCTACTCTCTAGTCCAAAAAATACAATGACTTTATATAAAACTGATGCAAATGGATATCTTGTGAATGCGTTTTCTCCAACTTGTCAAAGTTCGGCCTTACTTAAAAGAAATCTTCAGCACTGCCTGCACTGGGCAAAAAATTTAAACAAAATTATTTATCACGCCTTTTACCCCTTCCCAATTAATCAGTTTTAGGACACAATCTTATGCTGTATACGATGTCAGTTGATTGTCATGTTTACATTACCAATTCCCAAATAGTTTGAGAGTTGTTGCACTTAAACCTATTAGTTAAGTTTTGGATACGACAAACAGGGATTCGTTCATTTACATATTAGACGGATACAAAAGTAAAATGAAAGGAATTACAGTTAAACGGGTAATAAGCTTCCTAATTAAGCAGGGATTAGCTCATTTAAGAAGCACACGGGAATTAGTCAATTCACAGAGATATCAGGGGAATTATTCACATTTCATTGCCAAACTTTTATGAAGGGAAAAAAGCGTGATGAGTTTGACTTTTCTACAGATATCGTCAACTTCCTTCACGTATGCAGCAATATACCTTCATCATCTACATCCGGACTTTATGTATCTCAGTTGATTCAAAACGCAAAAGCATGCTCCACGTATGAACAATTTAAAACGAGGTAAATTATTGACAAACAAGTTGATGAAACAAGCAAAAAAAATTATTGACAAACAGGTTGATGAAACAAGCAAAAAATTAACCGCATTTACAGAGAAAGAGCAGTTTCTAATGACATAAGATTGATCACAATATTGAGACTACTTTCTTGTAAATGTAGTTAATAGTTATGATTCTTCTGGCATTTTTTTTGCTCCAATATCCAGTATTACGAAATGATGACTTCTGATATTCTTGTTTCATTTCTTGTACCTATTGTACAAAAACAATCAACTTATATTAAACACTACGGACTTTATAAACTAAATCGAAGGCCTCACACTGCAAACAAACGCATTATTTATTATTTATGATGTGACGAGCATGTACACAAACATGGAATTCAATGATCTTCTCTCATCAGTAAATGAGGCTTACACACAAGCCAATAAAACGCAATTAGACATTCCATCTCCTGACCCTGGGGACCTTAACTTCTTACTGAAATGCGTCTTAGAAAACAATTTCTTTGAATTGGATGGAAAATATTAAAAGCATATAATAGGAGCAAGTATGGGGGGGAGTCCCCAGTCCAGAGATCTGTGACATCAGAATGTATCAAATCACAAAGCATATAATGGCACAATTTCGTCATCCCAGCAAAATTGTCTTCCACGGTAGATACCGTGATGACGCTTTCATAATATTCATGGAACGCAAGCAGAGATAGAAGAATTCTTCAATATTGACAATCTCTGTCACAAGCATCTAAGATTTACATTTAAAATTTCTCCAACTACTGTGTACTTCCTTCATACTACAGTTTTCAAGGGACCGAAATTTCAAAACTTTAACAAACTTGATATCAAGTCGTATATCAAAGCAACAAATAACTTTCAGTATCTACAAGGACAAAACGCTAGTAGCCAGCTGATTCATTAAAGGGGAATGCATTAGACATGCAAAAAATACTACTGACCCGGAAATATTACATGCAATATTTAATGACATAAGACGCACTTATCAAAGCGGGGTTACTCTACTTCGAAAATTG
>PRKT01000858.1:145873-201053 GCA_003671525.1 Saccostrea glomerata | reverse complement strand
GGATGTAATTGTTTATGTCAAATAAAACTAAATAAACACAATTTCTGGCAGATATGAATGATTGATTAATTTTTTTTGTATTTTCAATCTCAAAAGTAAATAAATATATTTTTTACTTGTCAATTTTAAAAGTAAAAAAAAAAGATTTTTTTATGACAATTAAATAAATGCAGTTAATAAGTTAATTTTTTTTAAATTTTTTTTATATACTATATAAATCACTTATTGTATTGATTTTAAAAACTTTATTATTCCAAAATGCACCAGCACCCCGTGCTGTCTCTCTCTCTATTTTCTTTTTTGATTTTTCAAATGGTACGAAGTCAAACAAATATTGAATGAATGAAACAGATTACAGCAAAATAAAAACATAATTAATAAAAAGAATAAAATAAATGAATAATATGAAAATTATTAATAACGCTTCAAAAAAATTAAATAATCAAATACCCGAAGATGGGATTTCTTAGGTTTATTTGATGTAAATTTATTTACGATAAAATTTGTGTCAAAGTATTTTTGAAGCATATTTAAACTGCTTTCTATTATCTAACTTCCATGATGGATATCAAAATAATCGTCTCATTATGCATAATCTTTACACGTCAATAGTTTCTTTGATACTTTAAGTTTGTTTTGATTGAAAAAAAAATTAAGTTTTCAAAGCGAAAATGTTATTTCAAACAATTGCAAACTGTAGACGGTCGCTCTGGACACAAAATAAACAAGGTATAGCGGTCAGTAAGAAAGACAATAGTTGTCATGACTGTGTGCCCCGAGTTAATTACTGGTAGACATCAATGGCTTTGATGTTCTTTCAGAACCGTGTTTGGGTTTGAAAAACCGATTTTTAATCAAATCAATGTATCAAAACTCTAATTGACAGATTAATATTGTGCATAATGAGACGATTATTTTGATATCCATCACGGACTTAAAATAATAAAAAAGTCGTTTTAATATGTTATTAAAATACTTTGTAGCACATCTAAGGATGTAATTGTTTATGTCAAATAAAACTAAATAAACACAATTTCTGGCAGATACAAATGATTGATTATTTTTTTTGTATTTTCAATTTCAATAGAAATGAATATTTTTTATTTTATTAATAATTTTCATATCATTCAATTCTTTTATTTATTTACAATGTATTTATTTCGCTGTAATCTGTTTTATTCACTCAATATTGGTTTGACTTCGTACTATTTGTAAAATAAATAAAGAGATGAAAAAATAGAGAGAGAGAGAGCACGGGGTACTGGTGCATTTTGGAATAATAAAGTTTTTAAAATCAATACAATAAGTGATTTATATAGTCTATAAATAATTTAAAAAATAAATAAACTTATTAACTGCACTTATTTAATGATCAAAAAACAATCTTTTTTTATTTTTAAAGATGACGATACAAAACAAATTAAATAATCAAATACCCGAAAATGGGATTTCTTAGGTTTATTTTATGTAAAATTATTTACGATAAAATATGTGTAGAAGTATTTTTGAAGCATATTAAAACTGCTTTTCATTATTTAACTTCCATGATGGATATCAAAATAATCGTCTCATTATGCACAATCTTTACCTGTCAATAGTTTCTTTAATACTTTTATTTTGTTTTGATTAAAAAAGAATTAAATTCTCATCCAAAGAGAAAATATTATTTCAAACAGCTACAAACTGTACACGGTCACTCTGAACAAAAATAATTAAGGTATAGTGGTCAGTGAGAAAGACAATGGGTGTCATGACTGTGTACCCCGTGTTAATTACTGGTAAACATCAATGGCTTTGATGTTCTTTCAGAACTGTGTTATGGTTCGGAAAAACCGATTATTTAAATTAAATTAAGGTATCAAAAATCTAGTTCACGGATTAATATTGTGCATAATGAGACAATTATTTTGATATCCATCATGGACTTAAAGTAATAAATAGTCTTTTTAATATGTTAATAAACTACTTTGAAGCATATTTTAGCAAATGAATAAAATAAAACTAATAAGTCAAATTTGGGGGACATAAATGAGTGATAAATTAAAAAAAATAAACAAATAAATGAATAAATTTATATAATTCTCATTATTTATTTATCTATTTAATTATTCATTTATTCTTAATTCAGTCTATTTGTAGATTTATTCACATAAGAAAATAAATGAATAAAATAGATAAATAGTTTATTTCATAATTCTTATTTATTTCTTAAACATTTATTTTATTAATGCATTTACATACTATCCCTTTCACCTATTTTTTATTCATTTAAATTCTTTCGGGAAAAAAATTTCATGCGTAGATTTGATAATGTATTCCCAATTGATTAAATCTAGTTCATTTACAAAGACAGTTATTACGCTCAAAGATGTTTCAAAGTAGATCAAATAAAAAATAATTATAAGGTTTCTTAAAGTACAATGTATAAGCCGTCTAGCATCACAAGATGCAATAAATTTGTAATTTATTTCTTCTTTAGAATAGATGCAATTCCCTGCCGTTCTCCCCCTCCCCCAAAATGCTACCAAACTAAAAAAAATCACATTGATACAAGTTGAAGGAACTATCACAGGATGAAAAGCCACCATTCAATCGACTGAATGGTAACTGAATGCCCACGGAATGGTCACTGAAAGGTCGCTGAAAAGACCCTTTCCCGTGACTTTTCCCTGATCATTCAGTCACCATTCAGTCGACTGAATGGCACATACATTTCAGTGACTTTTCAGCCATCATTCAGTTGCATCTTTTTATTGAATAATCAGCTTATTTTTTAACTTAAAAAAATTATTTCACTTTTTCCTGGTATAATAGCATTAAATTTATCTAATTCCGAATAAAAAATTTGAGGGAAAAAATTAATGCAGGAAAAAAAAAATCATGCACACCGCGGGAATTGAACCCGGATCTCATGCTTGAGAGTCCACGACCATACCAATTGAGCTCCTGCTTCTTCTTTTCAATGTGTAAATTAAAATCAATCAAGTTGTAGAAATCGATAGAACAATCGGGTCACCTGTTGTATCGAGAAGCTGCGATGTGTATATGTCTTGTATATCTTTTGTATATTCTATGTTAATTGCGCGGATTTTTGGGGCAGACTGATTACTACACATCTCCTATCAGGATGATGACAATTATCAGCGACGGGCACCTGTTCCTGTGTCCGATATGCAAGATCGTTATCATGGTTATAAATTCTCGATCTATCTAAAAACTTAGTAGAATAATTCTACAACAATATCATTTTAATAATAATAAAAGCTAAAATCAACAATATTTAGTTTTTTTTCTACGAGGGGCATATATCTTGAATTTATTCATGTAAAATGATTTTTAAAATGATGTCTTTCAAAAGCTGAAATATCCTGCGTTTTTGACAATTTAAAAATTTAGAAACGAACATTTTATTCGGTATCTACATGATCTAGGCTCTAGAACAGTTCAAGTCATCAATATTCATTAATATATAACAAAATAAGGGGCATTTTGGCGGCATTTCGGTGATTTCTTGGGGCATTTCAGTGATTACGGTGCATTCCGGTGATTCGTAATACCGAATAAATAAGGATCATCCAGAAAAGGTGTTACAAATCAAATTAATTCTGTCTCATGGATCAAAATAAGATCTTTCTATTAAAAAATACACCTATAAGCACTATATAATCTCATGCAGCATTTATGTAAATTTTGATTCGATTATCGGATGATCATTCTTAATCACCTGACGAAATTTTATTTTCTAATTAATGTAATCAGAAAATTAAATATCATTTTATTAAATATCATTAAATATTTATTTCATAAATTATAATATCATTTATACATATTTTTAGGTACACGAATTTAATTTCGATAGGTAAAAACACAATTAAGATGGAATAATAAATCTTTAGTCAAAATATTGCTTCATTGATAAGGGAAAAAAATCTTATTATAAATTAATAAGCTAGTAAAAAAAATCGCTAAATTGAGACTTGAATTAAATATCACTGAAAGGTGGCAAAAAGGTCACTGAAAGACGACAGAAAGGTCACTGAAAGTCGACGGAAAGGTCGCTGAAAGACGACGGAAAGGTCACTGAAAGTTGATGGAAAGGTCACTGAAAGGTGACGGAAAGGTCACTGAAAGTTAACGGAAATATGTCCACTGAATGGTGACTGAAAGGTATCTGAAATGTGACTGAAAGACAACTGAAAGGTCACTGAAATGTATGTGCCATTCAGTGGCTGAATGGCCATTGAAAAGTCACTGAAAGACGTCTTTCAGTTTTAACTGAAAGGTCTTGTTTCTTCCTGTGTATATTACATGGATTTAGTTAAGGAATTTAAAAATGTGGTAACTTTTAACAAAGTCTATATTTTCAAAAATAAAAATACTTAGTTTTCAAGACTATATAATTTTTCACTCTTAAATGCAACAAAAATATTTTTTAAACTCCTTTTCTTGGCCAAAATAAATGTCAGGGGACGACAGGGAGTAGACAGGGAGGGCAGGGACAACGACAGAGGACGACAGGGACTGGACAGGACGAGCAGAGAATGTCAGGGGACGACAGGGAGTAGACAGGGAGGGCAGGGACAACGACAGGGGACGACAGGGACTAGACAGGGAGGGCAGGGACAACGACAGGGGATCATAGGAGAAAGTCAGGGAGAGACAGGAAAATGTCAGGGACTGACAGGGGGACAACAGGGGATTTTTTGGAATCTAAGGGGATATTTAATACAGTAGTGATATCGACACTGTGTTGTTGCTAAAATATCAGGATAGATATACAATTTATACATAATCGACTGCCTTTTGAAAAAAGAAATGTTATATATCTGTTTAAAGCCTTACGTACTATCTAGATTCTAAGCGTTAACCAGACACTTGACATTACATTATAGTGTACAGCCAAACGAAGAAGGCAAAGGTAAAATCCGTAACCATGCATAGTTTTGTTTAAGAGTTGATTTCTAGATTTGTCCAAAAGTTGACATATTAGGTTTGAGTGGACTTGGTTATCAGCCGATCAGATTATATATGTTCATTTCCACATCGTTTTAAGCATAAAGCTCTCTTACTCGGGTCTGCTTGACCACAACAAACTTACTAATTGTGACGCCACGATCTTTATTGTGACGTCATATGACATATTTCAGTGAAAATGGCTTTGTTTCCATCCCAATTGAAATAAATAATTTACATTCATTCAACTGTGTCACTTACAATGCGAATGAGTACTGAAAGGTCGCATCATGATCAAAGAAAATTATCTGACTGCTTTATTTGCATTCGGGTGAAACACAATATAGGGTGCATTAAGAATACCACATTGTTATACATGATTTTTAAAGATGTTGTTTTCTTTACATGTAATTAATCATGATTCATTCATAGGCATACTTATAAAGGACTTGAGTGAAAAATTTTGTTGATTTAGCCGTAACAGAATATAAGTAAATGCAAAAAAATGTACACAAAAATGACTTTTTTTCAGCGTTATGCGGTTGCGCTTTGAAATTACAGCATTTTGCAATTGAAATAATTGTTAAATGTCATATATTTTCATGCCAATTATCATAATCAGACCTTAGAATTTATTTTACTAATTATTTTGGTTTTTGAAATTTCAGGATTGAATAACAACTTTAAGAGGTATGAAAGAAAATGTAATTGGGGTGCAGTGTTATACATTTTTCACATAATTTTACCCCTCTCATTATGCCGAATAAAAATAATGTCCCTGTCATTTATTTTCGCAGTTTTCTGTCTAAAATAAAAGTATTAATGCTCTGCTACTTACAGAAAAAATGAGTTAATGTAACCATTGTAATGAAATTTCATCATGTTTTAATGCGGAAAATTAAGTTTTACAGAAAACTGTAATTTCTGTAACCACTTAGATTCTGTGAAGTTGGAAAGCTCTATAAATATTTTAACTAATTTCCTAGATAGACATCTCATATAGAAACTGAGATGTGTTGTAATAATTCTGATCATCAGCACTGTTCCTCTGTTATCATCACAAATGTGGTAACGGACACTACAAAACCCTGTAATGTCCGTAACCTGTGCTTGAGGCAGTTTGAAACAGGCGGTGTTAAAACACTAATTCTCGTTATTCACAAGGGTCAGAAGTTTGTTTAAAAGGTTTGTCAATATACTTCATTTTTTTAACCTCATTTTGATATTGCAACTACTTTAGGAAACCCAGATTGCACCATTTCCATATACAAGATCCTTGCTGTTATGTTACCTTGATATTGGTAGATGCTATTGACATCCTAGGATTTATGTCTAATAGCATGTCATTATTTTTTCATTGTTTTAGTCAACTGGTGTTACATCCAAGAAAATCTTGTTAAACTTCCTCTATCTAAGGTTAAGTTTCATCTTATTTTGAATAACTTGTAGAGTGTGTAGTGCCCGTAAACAAAAGTTGAAAAATGAAATTTCTTTATTTTTCTCCATAAAATTTACATATAAATTTTTAAAACAGTGTATTATTGAATTTAGACATTAAAAGTGTTTATTAGCTGGAATAATTTAGACCATGTGTTTTTTTACTGCAAGTACTAAAAATGATTGGACACCCACAATGAAATATAAATATAGTTAGAAATTACTATCACGAATTACATAACCTATATTTTTGTGATATATTGCTTCAATTGTCTAGTTGCTTATTAGGTAATAATAAAATAATAATAAAGTTCACAAATGGAAATCTGCAATTAACATATTCAATTTGTTATATTGTATTCACACGAAGCAAAAATTACTCAAAGTATTGTGCATTAAATGAATAGATGGATATGGAGATGACGAACATTAATCAATATCAAAGTCCATAAAACAATATATCTGAAAGTGGAGTTGAAATCCACGGCAATTGCTTTTTTTTCTTTTCAGAAATAAGATTTTGCATGAATTCTGCTTCATATGAGTACAAAAAAGGTCTGCCAATAACGGAGTTCAATTGTTTATTGCGCAGTGAAATTCAAATATAGATTGTTGGAAGACCCGGTCTCCAAAAACGATACAATTGATCAGAAACTGAAGCATCTTCTTGATGTCAACATCAGAGTTCTTGTGTGTTCAATCAAAATCTGTTTTAACAAAATAATTTTGCATATATCCAATGACCGGCTAAGTACATTTGAGAGTTTCATTTTTATTGAAGAAGCAGCTGTCTATTCTTTATGGAAAAGCCTGGATTTTATGACATAAAACAACAGATAACTATTCGGCTTATCCACAATGAAGACTGCAATGGACTGTGAAGTCAGCACCATCCTTTTAAAATCCAAGACAAACGCATGTGATGGCTAAAAAAAGCCGCTTGTAACCAACAGATACGTAGAAAATGACTGGAAATATATGGTGAAGATAGATATGTTGTCAATATGTTCAATGGATTCCATATTGATATGGCAGCTTAAAAATTGCTTGGTGATTTGTTGAAAGGAAGCGACTGGATGACTGCATTGATTCAATCAGAAGTTACATATTCTGGAACTGCTGTGTCTTTCCTAACATTTTTTTAAATCTTGCTAAAACAAGACAAGATATATAGTCAAATTACTGCCTGCTGTCTGTATAACTTGATCAAAAAAGCAGACCAAAATGTAAAGGAACTCGTTGTCTTTACTTTGTAATGTCCTGCAGAGAATCAGATGTTAGGCTTTTCAAAGAATGCAAGTAATTGCCGTTGGTCACATCAAATGTGTTCAATGTGTACCATTTCATCTTTGGGTGCAATGTCAAAACACCCAAACATATGTTTAGTGATATATTAAAAAAGGAATTCACTTAGAAAAAATTATAATAGTTTTCATTGCCATTGGTCAAGCCCATGAGGATGATAATGCTATTTGTAAAAAGTGATGGTTAAATGGAATAGAACATCAGGTGATGGTTACCGGAAGATCCAGCTGCATTAAAGGTGGTAGATGATCAAGAAATCAGCAAACTTGCTAAAGAGTTCACAGGAATTTGTTGAAATGTTCAAGAGAAGAAGAAAAACATGACTAAGGAGTCATGCTGCTCAAGAAAGGTTTTTTCACAAGAAAATCGGGCTAAGCCTATATGTATAATTTTGGAAATCGGGAATCCGTTTGAAAAAGAGTTGCTTGATTTTTATAGTTATTGTCGAAACTGAAAGTGCAGAATTTTTATAGTTGTTGTCGAAATTGATGAAACTGCAGGATGAAATATTGACAAGAGACCCAGGGGCAACAATGCTCACCTGAGCACATCAGGCTTGAATTTACCCCCCCCCCCCCCCCCCTGCGTTCATTATTTGAACAAACTAGAATCTACACTACCTGAGGATGATTCCATATAAATATCACTAATCATAGCTTTGAAGTACTTGAAAAGAAGATTTGAAAAGGTTTCCTTATATATCTCTATATAGAACTTGGGTCGGCCATTTTAGGCCCCACCCGTTGCCCATGGGGGCATGATTTTGAACACAATTGAGTCTACACTACCTGATGATGATTCCACATGAGTTTCATCTTTCCTGGCCCAGTGGTTCTGGAGAAGAGGATTTTTAAAGATTTTTCCTTTATAGTCCTATGTTAAACTTGGGTCAGCAATTTTTGCCCCACCCTTGCCCCGTGGGCATGATTTGAACAAACTTGAATCTATATTACCTGGGGATGATTCCACATGAGTTTCATCGTTCCTAGCCCAGTGGTTCTGGAGTAGAAGATTTTTAAAGGTTTTTCTTATATATTCCTATGTAAAACTTGGGACGGCCATTTTTGTCCCATCCTTGCCCCGGGGGCATGATTTGAACAAACTTGAATTTGCACTACCTGAGGATAATTCCACATGAGTTTAAGCTTTCCCGGCCCAGTGGTTCTGGAGAAGAAGATTTTAAAAGATTTTTCCTTTATATTCGTATGTTTAACTTGGGTTGGCCATTTTGGCCCTACCCTCGCCCCGGTGAGCATGATTTGACAACCGTGAATTTACACTACCTAAGGATGTTTTCAAATGAGTTTCATCTTTCCTGGCCCAGCGGTTCTGGAGAAGAAGATTTTTAAAAAATGCCATTTATTTTTAACCAATTCATGATTATCTCCCCTTGGAAAATGGCATGGCCTTTCATTTGAACAAACTTGAATTCCCTTCATCCAAGGATACTTTGTGCCAAGTTTGGTTGAAATTGGCCCATTGGTTCTTGAGAAGAAGATAAAAATGTGAAAAGTTTACGACGACAACAACGACAATGACAGACAATAGACAAATTTTGATCAGAAAAGCTCACTTTAGCCTTCGGCTCAGGTGAGCTAAATAGAGATACATTGGGTAAGAACAATATAAGGTTTTCCTTTTCAGAGAATCTGAAGGTGATAATCAAGGTGTTATGAACTTTTTCAGAAGGATAAATTTCGCATTTTTATTCAAAACAAAATTCTGATTCTTCAAAGTAAAAATTGGCAAATTTTGAAGAGGACTATAGCAGTTTTTCTGTTATTTATTTTCTGTCACAGTCGGCAATACCTTCATCACCTGCATACGGAGTATTTATATCTCAGTTGATTCGATACGCAAGAGCATGCTCTACGTATGAACAATTTCTTAAACGAGGTAAATTATTGACAAGCAAGTTGATGAAACAAGAATATCAACAGTCTCGTTTAAAGTCATCATTTCGTAAATTCTATGGTCGATACAATGACCTTGTCAGCAAATACAATTTATCATTGAATGAAATGCTGACTGACGTTTTTCATACCAATTGTTAGTCCATTATTTATACACTGAATTGACCACGGATTTTTTCCGTTATTTCCTGATTATGACAACGAGCACACGGCGGGTGTGACCGGTCGGCAGGGGATGCTCACTCCTCCATGGCACCTGATCCCACCTCTGATGTTTCGGAGGTCCGTGTTTGCTCTGCTCTTATTTTGTATATTTGTTTAATGGACGTTGAGATTGAATACTGTTCGTTATTTCCATATCCTTATGTACAAGAACTTTCGAATCAAGAAAACCAGGACACCTCTCACTCTCTCTTTCACAAAATGTTTTTAACAATGTTTTAAATTTCAATTGATGTCTATTTTGGAAGCAGGAAAAGGGTTGTCAAATAATGTAGTGAGAGACGTTTGTCAGTTATATCATTGAAATATCTTTTGTAATTGACAGTGCATCATTAGTCAATTCTAAACAACCTGAAAGAATTCAATCCACAAAATGCCTTATTTGGCCTAGCAAATATGTAAATTTTGAAAAGGACATTTGAAAAAATGTTTTGGGTTATTGTCAACCTAGAACATTGACACATTTCACATGTGCAACAATTTTGTCAAAACCGGATGTTACGATGTCAAACTAAATTCTAAAACGCAGCATGATTGGAGTTTTTCCGGAAAATTGCTCAAATTTTACACAATAAATCGTGAATTTCACATAGAGCACAGTCGTTACCGCAAAATATTGAAACAAAAGAATAATTATGACTGTTCGACAAATAATTTCCAATGAAAATATTTCGCGGTAACGAGTGTGTTCATGGTAAAAAAAATAAAATAAAATGTTGACGCGTGTAAAAATGCTATGATCATGAACAACCATATTTGTCTTTTATACAAACTTTAAAGGATCAATTAAAAAAGTTATAATATTGATTATGTAAGTGGATGAACACTAATATCACACAAACAAAAAAATGTCAACTGATGCACCTATAGACACGTCTGGCTACTGGAATAAATATGATTGCTTCAGTCTAAAAACATATCCGTTAAAAATGCCGATTTATCGACAGTTCTTTTTCCAAAATTAGATTGATTTACAGACAAGTACAACTTTCAACTTACTATATGTTTGACTTTCGCAAATATAAACTTTCATGTCAATTATTATCTTTGTTTATAACTGTGACGAGTATAAGAAATTAGAGTTTAATCTAAACGTTTGTTATCAAGAATCGGTAATTTTTTTTAGAGTGACAGTCAGTGATTCATTGGTAGGTCATAAGACATCAAATAAATAGATAACACACAAATATTTTTTATTTATAAAGAGAAAGGTTAAAAACGTCAAGTGCCCGTGACTTGGTGATAGAAAAAAGCAGTCCGCAATTTTCATTGAAGGCAATAAATGTGGCAAAGAATTTAAAAATTACAAAGGAAAACAAACTTATGAGTTCAAAGTTGTGCATGACGTTACTCAGTGTACGTCATTTGTGACGTCATAATAGATGCAGTCATTGGGAATGAGTGGCATGGATAACTGGGGAAAATTCTTTTTTTAAAGATATACATGTAGTTTTCTGTCGCTTTGTTAAATTCATTTAATTGAAACGGGAAATTATCTATAATTAAAAAAAATTCAACAACTCTGTGAACTCGTAGACCTCGTGAGTGTGTTTACATAAAATGCACATGTTCGCTTTAACAAATCCTCAGGTCGATGCATACAATACATATAAGTATCACATGAAGCAGCAATATATATTAATCGTTTTCTTATTTTTTCATAACCGAAAAATCGTTCATTTCATTTTATAAAACCGCGTAGATAATTTTTATGCACTTGCATAACGTGAAAAATAATTTTTAGCTTTCTTCAAAAGTATTATAAAGAACTGGTTTCCATTTTGTTTTCAGAAACAAGAGCTGAATTTAATATATATGACCCTAGATAGTGTTTATTATTATTTATAAAAGAACATCACATCGAAGATCCTTCTTTGGTCACTATAGTGTTTCTCATTTCAAATACTGATTATTATGTATATTTTTTTTTTGCATATAGATCAAGATTCAATATAGCCCCTGTATTGTTATGGCTTAGGGTTGGGGGAAAAGGTAGAGTAGGGGGGACTATGTCTTCCTCTGCATTTAATATCTGAAAATCGCTGGATCCGCTACCACGAAGATTAGGGGGGGTCCATGCTTTGACATAAATTATACGTTCATTACATACAATTATATGAGCTTTATTGTGAAGTACAGGACTTTTCTAAAATATACTTTAAAATTAAATAATTTACTGCAACACTTTCCTTTAAAAAATTATTTTTAAAAGATACAAATTTGTATATGTTTGTCTTATTTACGCCCCCTCCCCTTTCTTTTCTAAAACTGTTTACTACAACCATAAATGTCTTTTCTATTTCAAGTGGGTGGGGTGGGCACTTTTTCCCCATTATAACGTTTACTATAGTAAATGTTCCTTGATGGGATGGTTCCCCCCCCACACTTTATGACTATAGTATAGTGACAGCAAGGATTGTAAGGAAAAAACTGCGAAATAGGACTTTTCGAGATTAGGCAACTTTTCATTTTTTTTTTTTTTTGGCTTGTCAACTTTTTCAAGTAAGTAAAAAAAAAATTCTCTTCTCTGTTTGCCCCCCACTTTCAACAACGATGCTACGTGCCTGTATTCAGTGGGAAAAAAATAAATTCATAATCAGGTGGCAAAACGCGTAAAACATAGAACATAAAACATATTATTATTATTATTTTTATTTCGAAACATACCATATTTTCGGCCGTACATTTCAAAAAGTGGTCGGGCCTATAAAAAAAGCACCAATCAGATTCTTTGTTGGATTGCACAATCGAAAGTTGGTAAGATTTAATTGTTTTTCAGTCATATTCATCAGTATCCTCACCCAACGTTTCACAATATCGGCCGAAGTGTGTACTTTCAACCAAGATTTGCGATAAAAGGCTACACTATCAACTTTTTTTTATGTATCTAAAACTACCGCAGCGGAAGTAATTTCCAATATTTTTTTTAAATTCTATTCATTCAGAATTATCATCTTGATTGATTAGGAAGTTGATAAGATAAATATAAAATTGGTTCAAATTATTGCATTTAAAAGTCCTATTTTTCTAAATATCTGTGCATTGTAATAGCAAGGTCATTCTATCGCTAATTGACGTGACGTTACGTTACAAAAAATGACGTTCCTATTGAATTTTTCTATTTAAACATTGCCATATTACAAGACCTCGTTTTTAAAAAGTATAATAGATATTGAAAAAAGAAAAACGGTTATGAAAAGCTTAAAGTTTATACTGTCTATGATAAAAATCTCGTTCATATCTTGCGAGAGGCATTTTTGATGGTTCGTGGACTGCACTCTTTAAACAAATATGTCAATGTCATTATCCTTCTGCACATTAATTCTCTTTTAAAAGGTAATTTGAGGGTAGATACTATCTTCCATGTCCAGAAAAAGGAAAGTTTTAAATGCAGAAACTGAAAAGAAATGTGGCATGGGTTTAGACGAAAAGTAACTGGGAACACTAGATCATCAAAGTCATGGAACACTTTCTTTCAGTGTGACAGGAACAAAACTAAATGGGGGGATTAGCAGGCAGAATTGTATTCACGATTACGAGGCAACTATCAATGTAGTAAAGGGAAAAAAATGTCAATTTAAGCAAGGCTATAGATACCAACTTTAAACCGCTTTGCAAACATGAAGAAACTGACAACCGTATGTTCCTTCATGCAAAAAATACAGCAACGGGTGTTAGCAGCACAATCTACACGGTAAATTCGGATGGGGACGTTGTTGTGTAACTCTTTTGATGCATTAAATGTGGATCAGTAATGAATTGCATTTGAAAGGGCAAGGATTTTAGATGAATAACAATTCATGATTTTGTTAGATCAATGGAACCATATCAAATGCATTACCATTCTTTCATGCATTCACGGATAGTGATACACTGTTAGCCTTTGTTTGCAAAGGTAAAAATACAGCATGGCAGGTCATGAATATATTTGAGAACGCCAAAGAAATATTAAAATCAAATTTTGAAGCACCCCTTGTCAAACCTTTAATCAATGCACTGGAAGAATATGTTGTCATCATGTACAATCAGCAATATATGCGAATAGCATTAATGATGCTTGCTTTGATCCCCTCCCTAGATCCCCTCCCTAAAGAGCTGCTCTTGTAAAGCACGTTTGGAGACCTGGATTGCACGATGGTCATTCATGGGGTCAGTTACTACTAGTATACAAGTGGCTAACTGTACCCTCACCTTCCAGTTAAAGTAAAAAATAACGTGGATTTTGTGCCCCACACTGTACATTCTTGCCAGCAATTGTGCATCATGTAAAGAACTTCAACTGCTCAGGTCCGGATTATTTTACATTGCTTTATGCAGCTATACACGTTTCAGAAGATAATTCAGTCATGTCTTAAAACAGATTTTGTTTGTATTAAAGCCCATGAGCAGTATATGAATATATAAAATGGAGCTCAAATTATATTATGTACCAAGTTCCCCCTTATTATTTTTAGAAGAAATAAAAGTATAACCAAGGAAGGATTTAAAAATTAGGAAAAAGTTTGAGAAAAAGAACCATTTTGAAATAAGTGGCGGCCATCTTGAAAATGGCTGGAACTTGAGTCGCCAACGATGTTCCCTATTTCAGTAATAGTAAAAAAACCTTCATGCAAAATTTGGTGCTTGTATTCGCAAGTGAAATATTTTACCCACTATCTGTTCCGCTGTGAAGGAAGATTTTTATTTTTTTAAATTGCTTGTCTTTTTGAGGGTTTTGAAATTTTATCCCTTCTCTTGAAAATAATTTTTAACAAATCAATTTTCTTTAAATAGATCAAAGAACCTTTTTTACAGAGATATCATCTGGACAAATTAAAAAATTATATGAACAACTAATAAATGAAAAATAATCTATGAGCGAGAACAATAATCTGTAACTATGTAAAATATGGGGCTAAATATTAAATGCGGTAAACTAGAAAATCCACTGAACAGACAGAGATAATAATCTGAATAATTTCATTATATAAAATAGTGATAAACTTAGTAAACACGCTGAATACAAAAATCACAGCCAAATTTTTGGCAAATGAAATGTGCTAACTTCAGTGCGAATATTACTTCATTCTGAAATATATCGTGTGAAAAGAAAAAAAAACAGTTTGAGAAAACATAAAGATATTTGGCGATTTTTATCCCCCCCCCCCCTTCGAAAAATGCAATACGAATCAGCTAGTTAAAACTTTATCAGAAGTCTTCAAATTTATGTTATTTTTTTTTAATCTTAATATACGGGATACATTCTTATTTGTGTCTGAAAAAAGATAAATAAATTAACAAATACATGTAAGTTTATAATTGTTGTTGTAGTGAAACCTGGAATATGAATTTCGCATATCAGCTGAGTGTGTTACATGTATACACTAAATGTCTTGCTGTGGTCAGAGCTAAAGAATTTGAAAGGTGTGATAAACATACGGCGCCCCTGGCCCACAAGCAAAGACCCAATATATATTTGAACAGGTGTGAACTGACCATTAGATTGTTTCAAATTGCGTAAACAGACTATCAAGGTCACCTAGCGTCATAATTTTTTGATTGGCACGTGTTGCACTAGAATTTTGTGCGTACAGCCATTGGCATACACAGAGAACAAATCAATTGCATTAAATGGGTTGAATATAAACAAAAGTTGTGGCAATTTAATAGAATTATAGAATGATTAATTGTGACCTTAAATAAAACTTAAATAAAACGAAGAATTAAAGAAAAAAATAACAGACTTAATGTTAAAAGGGGGTTGTATGAGTCTCTCTCTCTCTCTCTCTCTCTCTCTCTCTCTCTCTCTCTCTCTCTCTCTCTCTCTCTCTCTCTCTCTCTCTCTCTCTCTCTCTCTCTCTGGTATAGCTTTTTATACACTTTACAAGAAAAGACAAACAAATTATAATTACTACTTACATTGAAAGGATTTTAAAAACATAACGTAGTGAATATTACTCTATGAAAATAATGTTTGCTTTTACGAGAAATTCGCTTAAAATTATTGCATTAATTTCGTGTTTCTGTTGACGATTTTCGCATTCAAAGTCAGAATAATTCAAGATGAACAAAATAAATGTATTTTAATAAAGAATATACATTGTAATGCTTGGATCGTACACTAGTACTTTACATGAAAAAACCATGAACATACGCAAGTGAGTTAAGGCAAAATATGGACATTTTATGCAAATAAGCTAATGAAAATTCATAATTTGTATAGTTTATGTTCAGAGAAGGTTCAAATTGATTTTCTGATACATACTCAGCACCCACAGTTTATTAATGCAAGTGCACATTATGACGTCATATTATGACGTCATTGATCTCTCCCATTCAAGGTATTAAATCATATAAACAAAATCACGTCGGCGCAAGGGCCTATCCTATCTTATTTAAAATAAACAATGCATGATATTAAGGTGAATATTTTTAAAACAAATAAAATTGCTGCACAAATCCTGTGCACTTTCTCAATTTTAGGAAACTTACACTGGACAGTGAATTTTTAACCTGTTAAAACTTAAAACTGCACGAATAATAAGTAACCAATTGCACTGCCAACATTTGTGCAGCAATATCTTAAATCCTTGGAATATCCTTGGAATATCCTGCGTCTTTTGATACCTTGTTTCTGTAAAACAAAATAAGGTATGCCCTTGCGCCGCAGCGATTTTGTTGATGTTTCTTATAAACTTGTGTAGTACAGGTTGATGACGTCATAATATGACGTCATAATGTGTACTGGCTATCGCATGTCATGGGTACCAAGAATGTATTAGAAAACAAGCCTTAGCATTTTCTGTGCGGTAGGTAGAGCAATCATAGAATTTGATTAGATATTCTGTATAGACATTTCCTTATGTAGCCTTAACTCACATGCGTATTAAATACAGCTCCGATTTAATTTTATACTGCACTATGTATGTCAGTGTATGCGACACGAATGCAGCTCGACGCCATTTTGTCTTCCTTTGTTACGTGAACACATGAGATTAAATTATTCATTTAAAATAAAATTCATAATTTTGATGTTGTGACGTGGATGAATAACTTTACTAAATATAAATTTCTAGACACATACTTTATTCAAATTAAAATCATTTAATATTTTTTTTACCGATATCTAATCTCAATATCATGCGTGCCAATCGAAGTCCAATATATGGTAGAATAAATTTTTATTTTTATATACAAAACCTAAGTTATAAATTGTAATCAAAATTTATTATCAAATTTTTCATCAGAAACAAATGATTTTGTCTGTAATGCTATTTACACGGTGCAGCTTGGAGGAGAACATGCAATGGAACGAAATTTTTTGGACACGGTGCGACACGGAGGGCAGTAGCTGAGATTTTCTAGACACAGTGTGCCTACCTGTAAATTTCAAATCCACACACACCGTGCTACACCGTGTACACGGTGTAACACAGAGGGTTTCACACGGTGTTTTTTCCACCGAGCGTTGCGGAAAACTCGTGGCCTGTACTGTATATATCCTATCAATTAAGATAACTTTTATTTCTTTAGTTTAAAAGTCAGCGTGTTCAAAATATACGTTTGACATTTTCCCTATTTAATACCCATGGACAGGAGCAGAATTCATAATATGTGTAAAAAAAAAAAGAGCTTGGCGCAGGTGATTGAGATTAATTTGAGATCTTTTGTGGAAAGAGACGCTACCCCTCTAACTGAATATTGCTTCGGAAAAATGAACGAATGAAATGTTCTAAATCAGATAACGATGTTGAAGGAAAACGTCTTTAGAGTTGTCGGTAATTTGATTTAAACAATATTTATTCAGTAAACTGAATAGATTGGGCAACAGGCTTAAGCCTATAAATACCCTCTCTATATAACAGGTCATGGTAACAATACAATGAACAGAGTAAATAATTAAAATTCATTTTATGATATGAGTGCTCACATACGCATTCTAACATACTCACACACACACCCTCACTCACACACGCAACCACACCCTGACTCGCACAGATCCAGATCAAAATAAGTATAATAAATATAAACATGTATAAAGTGACAAGAGTACATATCAAAAAAAGAAAATATGATTAAAACGTTTTGTGAACTTGATATATTCATGTACATTTTTTATAATATTGAGGTTCGTTTGGAACGAATACTCCGAACTCCCTTGTAAAAGAATTTTTAGATCAAAAGGTACACCAAGCTCATTTAAGTTTTTTCTTACTTTATTTCTTTGAATATTATATGCTGGACAATCCATAAAAAAGTGTTCATTATCTTCTGTATGGTAATTACACTTCGGACAAGATGCATCGTCTATTATATAATGATTTTTTAGGTGTGCATTAAGATTACTAGCTTTGTTACGTAGTTGACAGTGAGGTATATTCTCGTTTCTGCTTCCATAGTTGAAGTATTTACAACTGCTAAAAGGTTGGTTTAATTTTGACTTGAAAATCGATAAAGAAGGAGACATTTTCACTTCAGAACTAAGATTATTCCACAGTTTTATAGTTGAAGGAATAAAACTTTCATAGTATGATACAGTTCTACATAATGGTAAAGTAAGATTATTACCATCTGATCTCAAACTATAAGAGTGTTGCACTGGTTGGAAGGGCTGTATTAATTCGTTAAGATAATTAGGAGCAATACCATGGAACATTTTATAAAATAATATTAGTTTATGGTTTGTTCTTCTCTGACATAATGGCTCCCAGCCGAGTTCGGCATATAGATTAGATCTTGAGGAATTTACTCTAAGACCAGTAATAATTCTTGCGGCTTCTACTTGGACCTTTTCTAATAATTCTGCATTTTCTTGTGAGCAATTATCCCATACTACATCAGCGTATTCAAGGACCGGTCTAATAAACGCAAGATATATTTTAATTAAGGGGCAATATCCCTCTGATAAGAGAGATAACTCTTCTGATAAGATAGATAACTTTCTTCAGACATTTTGTCATGAAATTCATTGAATTGTCATGTCAGAGTTTACAACTTTCATTCATAAGAACCATTTTATAGTCAACTCAGTCAAACTGATTCTACGGTACAAATGTTGATTCATAGTTTCTATTGCTAGTATGCATATTAATTATCTATAATAATTTACTTAAAACATTTATACTCAGTATCTTTAAACAGTGCAAATTGAGAAATCTCTATCTCTTTAAGTATAATTCTTTTAACTGTACAGAAATTCCAGATGCAGTATTGTTTATAAACATTTAATTAATATTTTGCTTCATTAAAAAATATTTTCAAGGGCGATAATGGAACGATAACTCTTGTTAATGGATGCGTGTTATTTTACATGCACAGAAAACAATTTGTAATTGTGATTAAAAAAGCAGCGCTTCAGTGTGTTTTCTAATGGGAATTAGATAGGTATGAGAGTAAATATTATTTTTAAATATACTTCATATTTCTAATTTAATTGTGAGATAAAAAATAATTAATCTTTCTATTTACCATATCAAATTTTCTTCACATCATGATTTGACATATTTTTCATTTCTGAAAAATTAAGCAACGCTTCATACTTCAAACTATTTTTCATTTGAATTTAATGCTATAGTTGTTGCTGAAAATCAATGTCTTGATTTTTAAAAAAAAGTCGTGAAATTTGGAGCAGAGGGATATTGCCCCTTAAAGAATTTCTATCTAATGTGTACTTTAAAAGTCTTAAAATATTTAATCTCTTACAAGCTTTTTCGTAAATAGCAGAAACATGATTATTCCAGCTAGCATCAGATTGGAATAGGAGTCCTAGATGTGTATGACTATTAGATTGTTCAATAATTTTTCCGTTTTCACCAAAATGAATGTCTGGGAAAAGTCGTTGCTTTCTTGTAAAATTAACATTTTTTGTTTTATTAGCATTGAAGTCTACTGCCCAAGAGTTTGACCATTTCTTTATTTTATCAAGATCGGTTGTTAGAGATGATGTAGGAGTATTAATATCAGTGTCCACTATTGCAAACAATGATGTATCATCCGCGAATAATCTAATTTCATTATGTATACCTTCAGTAATGTCATTAATGTATAATAAGAATAAAAATGGGCCTAGCACGGACCCTTGGGGTACTCCCGCATCAACAGTTTTAAAGGTTGAGGAAAAGCCTTCTAAATTTACTTTTTGTTATCTGTCAGTAAGGTAATCTTTAATCCATCCCAAAATATTATCTTTAAAGCCTAAGTTTTTAAGTTTAAAAATAAGTCCTTTGTGCCAGACCCTGTCAAAGGCCTTTGAAATATCACAGAATATAAATCTTAAGTCTCGGCCTTTGTCAAGATTTGACATAATTTTATCATATATTTCCACTAGTTGATTTATTGTAGAGTCCCCTGGTTGGAACCCAGATTGATTTTTTGATAACAATTCGTAGTCTTTTATATAATTGACATATATTTGAAAAGTATTTTCTCCATAACTTTACAGACAGAACTTGTAAGAGATATGGGCCTATAATTATTAGCATTGTCGGGGCTTCCTTTATTTTTAAAGATTGGGGAAACATGTGCTTGTTTCCATAAATAAGGTAGACATTTCTTACTGAGTGACATGTTGAAAAGTTTTGTTATTGGTTTATAAATAGAGAACCGTGTTTCTTTTAGGATTCTTGGAGATAACCCGTCTGGTCCAGGTGGTTTAGAGGTATCTAAGATTGATAATTGATCAAGAACGTCCTGCTCAGTAATTTCAAAATCATCAAAGCAATTAATTGGAGGACCTGGTCCATGTTCAGGGAGATCAGGCTCAGTGTTTATGTGTGAAATATTTACAAAATAGTTATTAAATTCTTCTGCTTTATCAATTGGATGAACAAATATCCTACCATCTCTAGATTTCAGAGGAGGAGGGGAAGTATTTTGTTTTTTAAATCTTGAGACAGATTTAGCAATTCGCCACCATTTACCTGGAGGAATAGTCTTATCGATAAGTTGAGAGGCCAGTTTCACTTTATAATCATTTCGAGCTTTTCGTACTAATTTGACTACCTCATTACGAATTTCTCTAAATTTTTTCCAGTGATTAGGATTATCTGTTTGTTTTGCTTTATGATGTATTCTATTTCTTTTCCTCATTTTTCTACGAATTACGTTCGTAATAAAAGGTTTATCAGAGGGTCGGACAGTAATGACTTTCGTAGGGATATATTTATCAACTAAGGTCATCAATTTTAAATTAAAATTATTATTTACTTCATTAATATTCTCACAATAGAACACATCCTCATCCCATTTAACATGATTCAATTCGTCATTCAAGCTTTGGTAGTCGGCTAAGTTATAGTTTCTTATAGTTCGTTTATATGCCTTTTGCTTGTAGGCCTTAAAAGATATATCAACTATGACTGGGGAATGTGAAATGCATATTGGTGCATTGACCTTTACAGTTTCTACTTTTCTACATCGTTTGTGAGAACTAAGTCTATACAGGTTCCTGTATTTGAAGTAAAATTAGTTGGTTCAGTTACCACATTAGAGATGTTCAGCCTTTGTATGAGTTGTTTAAAGGTATTGTTACCTGCTGTTAACATATTTACGTTAAAATCTCCGACCAAAAATATTGACATTTCAGTATCTAAAGCCTTTTCTATGGTATTAGAGAAGTTATTCCAATATTCAGAATTAGAATTAGGAGGTCTGTAGATTACTCCAACTAAAAACTTTTGTTTATGTGTACAAATCTCAACCCATAATACTTCAATATTAGGATCATTTATATCATTTCTCAAAATGTAATTTAATTTAGTAGATACATACAAAGCTACACCACCTCCATGTCTATTTCTGTCTTTTCTGATTGGCGCATGAAAACCATATATCAAAATTTCTTCATTACTAATATTGTCGTCTAAATGTGTTTCAGTTATTGCTATTATATCATTTTCTGACATCTCTGCATCAATAAGATCAATCTTTGGCAATAAACTACAAACGTTATTATGCACAATAGTGATATTGGAAAAAAGTGATGGACCTGGATTACTTTCAATACATCCACAAAGTAGCAGTAGTTTTATGACAACAAGATTAAAATGATAATAGTTAAAAATGATGGAGTTGAGTAATACAGTAAGAAGAGGGTAAGAAGATACTTTTCGTCTGTAATATGTCTTTAGCTTAATCATATGATGATTAATAATACATTTAAGCTTAATCCATTTTTGAAGATCTGGATGTAACACACACGCACTCACAAAAAACAAAATGGAAAAGAGTACAAAAGGAAACCAAAGTAAACAATAGGCAAACAAAAAATAAGTGCAAAATAGAACACACAAAATGAAAGTAAACAAAAGTAACACGTGCACAAAAACATGATAATGGAAAAATAAGGATAAAATGAATATACAGAAAATGTTGAAAGCATAATTTGATAGAGCTTTAGCTAGAAGCATTAGATAATCGAAACACTCCGCCGTGACGTGGAGTAACTATCTGTGGTTTGGATAAATTTAGAATTGGAAACTGTTTGTTCTAATAATAGAATATCGTAGAGCGCTTCGTCGACATGGATGATAACAGCTGACTTACGAAAACAGAGTGACGAGAAAAAATGTCTATATATAATAGCAATGAAATGGAAAGTTCTGCATGGCTTATAAAAAAAACATGAGCATACTCACAAGTGAGTTGAGTTTCGATACGGTGTAGAAGTATCCCGGACTTCCTTGGGAGATACAGACAAGTCGAGGCCCAATTTTACTAATTCATCCTCTCGTGTGATTGTCACGATAGTTTTCTCGTCAAGGAGTTTCAGTTTGATCCGGCCGTCGATTGTCCAGGTACTGTCTATTTTTTTCTCCCGCATAAGTCTCCTGGTTGTAGTATACAACTTGGATCGTGAACTTGTGAGCGCTTCATTGATAAATATTTTACTCACATTGCTCGGATTATTGTTGAACGGTTTCAAGTTTTTCTTGTTTCTATAGACAAGATCACGGTCACAATAGCTAACAAAGCGCACGATGATATCTCTTGGGCGTTCTTCGTTGTAGGGACCAACTCTATGAGATCTATCAATCATTGTATGATTATAATGGACATCAGTTCCCTGGAAAATAAGTTTGTTTATTACGTTTAGGACACATTTATCAGTATTCTGATTTTTTCCCTCCGGAATGCCAGTGAATTTGAGGCAATTGCGACGTGAATATTGCTCCATGTCATCCATTCTTGTTTTTAGTTGGGTGATTTCATTTTCCATGGCAATCATTTTAGCCTGCACACAGCCTAAGATTCCAGATTTTATTGACTCATGTTTAAAGATAATTTCTACGGCTTGTTTCACCTTTTGGTCGTCTCCAGAGCGTTCGATATCTTGCAATATTACACTTAAATTTTTTAAAGACGCATCTGGAGTCTCACTTAAGTCACCCATATTGTCTAATGAGATGTCCCCTGATGTATCTGGACAAGGCCTTTTGTTTGGCTGACCTGATTTGTACTTGTTAGAATTGCGATTATTGTTATTGGCTTTTACCATTTTTTGTTTATTACTTGTTTATTTCAACAGCCACGAACATACCTTTAATGTACAGCACATTGGGTATTATCACAAGGTATCAGAAAAATGGTGGTGAACACTTTTCACACATCTGTATGCGCAAACAATGACATGGATAGGAGCAATAAAATACCAGGTTATTACACACTTTTTGCACACTGGACACTCAGAGGCATGTCCTGAACTGGTTAATCCATCTATTGATCCTAATTATGATTAATTCCAACCAAGAAATTATGAGATTTGAAGAGATAGTCACATAGCTGAAAAAAACACGTCAGGCCATTGTACTGACCTCTGACCCCTCTCGGTAATTTGAAGTGCTTTTGAAAAATTTTGTTTCGGGGTAATAGATGACTTTTCCAAAACAAATTTCACAAGATCACAAGAATGCAGCGAGTTTATATACATGTACGTGACAACAATTTATAAAAACAGCTGCACCGAGGAGATTTCTTTGAAACTTCTTTTTAAAAGTAGAAATGACAGTCATGTTATCAACGAAGTCATATGATATCGTTAAAAAATTAAATTTGCCTAACTTAATTACATAATTTACACAAAACTCAAAATCGACGGTGTTCCCCTTTAACCGTATTTAAAACTATGGGAAGTCTTAACGTTATTGCGTTGTTATATGGACTGTGATCTTGAATACTGTTCGTTTTCTCCCCATGATTCACTGGTATATAAAAAGTGATTTTTGCTGACGAAAAAATTTCAAATAACCCCCATTCATGGACGTATTTTCCACTCTTTAAACATCGCAATTTATAGGAAAAAAATGGATAAATACCATAAAATACCAAAGCCAAATGTAGTTGGATGACATACTTATCTTGTTGCAAACGTGTTAATGTGAGCTATTATAGACATCAGTTATTTTTTTGTTAATTGTTTGAAAACGAGGGTTGTCTGGGAATTTCGTGGACAACGCGTTTTTTTATTTCTTAAAATGAAAGTGCATACGATAAAATTTTCAGTAAGCATTTATTCATCATACTAAAATGCATCTTAATTTTTTAAAGACAAAATATAGTCGAAAATAAGCATTTTATTATGCTTCAACCTGAACATGGCATGGTCCTACGGCGCACGATAACAAACCTCATTTTATCGAAACACGAGTATTTGTTTTTAAAAAGTATGAAATAGAGACGAATTGGGTAAACTTCATCAAATATTCAATCGTCTACCAATTGTGGACTTGTTTTTAAAACTTCAAGGCAGTTGCCTAATTTTTGACATTTTCTTGAGCATTCGAAATAGGAAGGTTGTAAACACAACGCACGAAAAATAGCGGTGTTCGATAACGTTACAGCGCACTGAATATCACATAAGTTTGATTTAGATTTAATAATGACGCCCTAAACGACTTTAAGGTATACCTATACTCAGATGATTAAAAATTCCATTGATAAGAACGAAAAACCACCAATTGCACATTATACACCTATGATTTTTGTGTTAAATTTCAATTTCAAATAACTAGGTCAGTGACCTCGTTTTCATGCTATTGGACCCTGAGTATTTCTCGGGAAATACCTCAATTTTTCACAATATATATATAACAATAAAAAAAACTCATTAAAAAATGAAATATTATAGCAATGGAACAGTGTTGCTCTATATTAAGAAATGAGGAGAGTTTGGGTCATGCACGTGATAATTATTACAGTCCGAATTTCCTCTGTCATTTTTATATTTTTTCCTATTTTGAATCAAATATTACAAAAATCTGACTGATCAGAACTATAAATTATTTATACCCTCTGGTTAGTTGTGTTGCCCTTATTCTCATGGTATTAACATTACATGGGGTGAATGATCAAATTATTGAGATATGTTGTCTGGAGTTGTGTTTGTAAATATTTTTGAATTTCTTTATTTCATAGCATTCATTTATTTGAAATAATTATTTAGCTTAAACACTTATAATATTTGCAAAATGATGTCTTAAAATACATGTAAACTTTACTTTGTGATAACAATTGCAAGAAATGAAAAAATTGACAAAAATGAAAAATTAAAAATCTAGTCTGAATTTCCTCTACATAGCCATTATTGAATTTTGTTCCTGTATATTTTCTTCAAGTACTAACATATTAATTTTTCAATTGATATTGAGATAAAACTTAGTTATTTTATCCATTTAGAACAATTTTTGATTTAAAATATTATATTCTTTAAAATTTCCTTTCTTATTTCTGAAACCTGAGTAAACGTCATCCTTAAATAAATACAGTACTGAAGAAATAATAATATATGACCAGATATTAAGTGTAGAAGTAAAATTTGAAGTTTTTTTAGCGAAATTGTTTTTGGCTATGTCCCTGGGTAAACCACACAGCTATGGGAATAGCGAAAGACGCTGTAAATGTTGAACATCAATCTATATATGATAGACTTTTCAGTTGACTAATAGTACATGTAAGAATAATCTCCATAACTTATTAATGAAACTTTAGAAGGTCTCATAGGTGTGCCAGATTGGTTCCACGACTGTTTATGTATATTAGAAATAAGAGTAAACTCAAGCATGTGCATCATTGCAAATCCTAAATTTAAGTGAGTTTTCTTTTTTAACAAAGAGGAAAATGACACTTTGATGCAAACATCTCTGTGCCATAAGGCGATACAAAAAGCTGTATAAAATTTCATAATTTATTTAACTTTGAAATTTGCTATAGAAAAACATACACAAGAGTTACGGAAAACTTAGGACGTAGTGATGATTCCTTTTATATTTAAATAAACTTTTCCACGATTCTACCAAACAACCCTCGTATGTGCATATATATGCCAAGCAAAAAGTTATAACAATGTTGAATAAATACTACTATATTCCAGAATTTAATGGGCTTTATAAAGGAACCCAGGCATATGGAATGAACAACCAAAAAATCTACATGATATGTGAAAGGAAAATAAAAGTTACGACACTTTCCCCGTCATAACAATTCAAGTATGCAGTGATTTGACGGAATATTCTATTGTGACGTCTTATCTAGGTAGTTTGAAGACGTTAGTTACATCTTGAACAGATGGATATTTTGAGACTCTTTTTGTTTAATCTGGAATTTTAACAGAAATTATACTTTAACTAGGACAAATAAAAATGAAAAAAAAGATAATGATTATGTACAGTACTGATATACGGGGTAGATGGTTTGAGTTTAGATTTATAATGGAAATTATGCAATATATGGTTCAGGATGTCAGAAACGTTTTTAATTTTGCCAAATTGCACCTGTAGAAAAGAATTATGTTGTTAATGTTACATTTGTTGCCAAATTGAAAGGAAATCAGCTAAAAAAAATCATAATTTATCTGTAGGAAGGATATGGAAACGAACAGTATTCAATCTCAAAGTCCACTAAACAAATACACAAAACAAGAGCAGAGCAAACACGGACCCCCGAAAAATCAGAGGTGGGATCAGGTGCCATGGAGGAGTGAGCATCCCCTGCTGACCGGTCACACCCGCCGTGTGCTCGTTGTCATAATCAGGATATAACGGAAAAAATCCGTGGTCAATTCAGTGTATAAATAATGGACTAACAATCAGTATGAAAAACGTCAGTCAGCATTTCATTCAATGATAAATTGTATTTGCTGACAAGGTCATTGTATCGACCATAGAATTTACGAAATGATGACTTAAAACGAGACTGTTGATATTCTTGTTTCATCAACTTGCTTGTCAATAATTTACCTCGTTTAAGAAATTGTTCATACGTAGAGCATGCTCTTGCATATCGAATCAACTGAGATATAAATACTCCGTATGCAGGTGATGAAAGTATATTGCTGCATAAGTAAGGGAAGTTGACGATAGAAAAGTTAAAGTCATCACGTTTATCATATTGCTTGTTTGTTAGATTACCATTAGTGTCTTTTTCAAGTAAAATATCCAAGTATGCAGCAGAAGTGTCGGACTTTGTGGTATCTTTTATTTCAAGCTCACCAGGATATATCGTGTCGACGTAGGAATGGAAATCATCATTATTAATAGACAATACGTCGTCGATATATCTAAATGTCGAGTTGAAGGCCACATCTGTAAAAGTTTCATAAAATATACTTAAAATGGATGTTATAATTCATAAGAATTGATACAAGAATTGAGAATGTTAGCTGTCATTAGAATATGGCCCTCTAAAAGTCACTTGGAAGTTCATAAAAATTGGATTTTTGGGGAAATGTAAACTTTGGACGATTTGTGACCTTTGTGCCCTTAAACTGGATATGTACTGAATAAATTTTACCATCCTGAATGATACTCTAGGCAACATACTTCTATGCCTACCAATTAGTTTCAATACATGAAATGTCATAATTTGTTGCCACTTCATCAAATATGTCTAAATTCCAGGCCTTTTAGCTCCTAATTTGAATAGAAGTTCTTTTTTTTTAGTAACATGCCTCTAACTCGTGAACTAAGGCAACAATGAAAAAATATATGTGACAATTTTAATGGTATATCGTCACTATATTGCACACTAAAATTGATATCAATACATAAACCTTGCATGTGGAATGTTTTGCATGGTTTTCTCTGAAACGCTCACTTAAGTTTATTAAATTCACTTAATTTTGACTTCAAATTGTACCATTACACACGTTTTACAAAATCACAAGCTTCATTTAATCGTGTATGCATTGCATGAATATCATTTCCTTGCGTCCATTCTGTTGCACGTCCACAATGAAAGCATGTTATCGCCGTTTCATATCCTATAAAAAAAGGAAGATAGTTACACAGTCTTTTGAAAAATTCGCTTGATTTAAAAAAAATGCTTTGCTAAAATATCATTCATTAGTTGAAGAAGGTTATTCCTTCAATTAACCAGTATCATCATATTATCATCAATAACAGCTTTAAAAAAAAATAATCGTATTGTTTTCTTGCCTTCGTAGAAAAATCCATTTTTTGATAATTCCTCAGCTGTTTTCAGCATGTTGCTGTCGGTGCAACTTTCAAACGATTTAATACGAGCTTTGATATCTTTGTAAGCTGGATATGCATGTGTTGTATGAAAGTTGTTCATATTTTGTTCTCCGAAGTCAGTCTGTCTTTCCTTTTGCGATTTTCCTGTAAGAAATACTTAGAAATTAAGATCTTAAAGGGGGTTTCAACGAGTAAAAATTATCAATTTTGACAGATAGAAGATTCAACATCCAAATGATAAAACGCCAAATGATACCAATCGAACGATAGAAATGTTTTCACAACACAATTCATGTTCATGTAAATCAACAGTTAGGTCTACATCATATTCGAACCAAACTTTACTCTGTCCCTTTGAAACTTTTAAATAGTCTTCTTGAAAAGACCAAAGAACATCCAAATTTAGATTCCTCGACACCTGAATATAGGCTCAGTTCTGTCATTATGGATATTGCACATCATAGGCTTTTTAAACCCGCACAACTCACGGAAGAAAATGCAGCTAAATCAATCCGTCTTTTCCTTAAACTTCAATATGCCAATAAAGGAATTGACGCGGTTAATATAAGTAATATTCTTAATCACATAAGGGTCCAGTCTTGTATTCCACCATATTTCAAGTTAAAGACTACGCCTTGTATTTCCTACAAATATACATCGACCATCGCTTTCAAACTTTTCAATTACAAAAACACTTTACATGGCCTGCACTACTGGACGAAAAAAGTGGTGAGAATACCAAATTTTACTGATAAAGTTTGATAATTACTGATACGGTGCTGTTCTTGCTGATAATTACTGATATTTACTGTTATTATTACTGTTGTTGCTGATATTTTTTGTTGTTTCTGATAAATACTGATAATTACTGTTGCCTTTTACTGTTGAGTCTGATAAATACTGATAAATACTGTTGAGGTACTGTCGTTGCTGAGAATTGCTGATAATTACTGTTGAGGTACTGTCGATGCTGAGATTTACTGATAATTACTGTGGTCATTGTTTTTAACCTGGTAATTGGTTTAAAATAAATCAGAGGGCTATAAAAACCTTCAATTATTACTTTCTTTTACTTGAATTGTCATGGCAAAATTTTTATATTTTTTTTAAATGTTCTGCTTGTGGCAAAATTACATGACTGTATGTATGTATGTATGCTGATCTCAATTTCTACATTACGTTAACTTTGTGAAAATTTTGACAATAATCAAATGAATTATTAATAGAATGAATATATAGAAATAGTATTAATTAAAAAAAAATAACTGCAGAAAAAAATGGAATTTTACTTTTGCATGAGATCTTATTGAAAAATAAACTGTAAATAAAAAGAAAATTATGCTATCTTAAAAAGGATCGATCGCCGCCTTTCCCGACTCCAAGAAAATTATGTAGGGAGATCGGTGATCTTTTTTTTCAATAATTAGAAAAAAGTTCTTAATGGATGGGAAAAAAATCGGGATAAAAAAAGTTTCCTGCAGGTTAGAAAAGTTGGATTTGTTCCGTTTTCACTAGGTCAACTGGTCGAGTTTGGACAACATTTTGTTTTTGAAGGCCTTTTTTCTCGAAAACAATTATATGTATGTTGTTAAATGCTCATTTTTTTTGGTCTCTTTTTGTCGAAATATTTGAAAATTTGCTCGAAAATTAGAAATTTTATCCCTCTTAAAAAGTAACTTATAGGTGAAAACAGGTTTGAATATGTTCAATCTGTGGGCACTGATTTTAATTAATAATTTATTTATTTATTCATTTATTTTAATGTTATGTAAACGTTAGTAGATCGTCCAAGAATTAAATCCTCCACATGTACATATGTACAAGTACTAGTACACACTGTATGCATGTGCAACCGGCAAATGGGGCGAGCTGATTAAAAATTAGAGGTAAAGAATCCCTAGTACAAAGGTACACGTGTTTAATTTGTCTCTTAAAATTTAAATACAAAATCATTTTTTATTTAATCAGTTTTGAAATCTCATTAATTTTTTTATTTGATTTTATGGAATGGAAAATAAGAACTGAAATGAGACTTAATTTAATATGTTACTATTAGTTCGATTTTGATCGATTTTAATTTTGCATGGTAAAAAGTTGAAAGGAAAACACCTTTAAATTGATTTCAATTGATCAGAAATCGGTGATCGACCTGTGATTTAGCTGTATTGTGTACATGTCTTCAGCCCCGGGGTAGAACGGGGTACAACTTGTATATTCCATGCAAATTGTAGTGGTCAGCGTAACAATGGGCACTAATTACCTATTGTCCTTCGTCTGCGGCTACCGGTGTTTTCAATAAACAAACTACCTACACTGTACATGTACTCGCTACTTTGGAACAATCTTAAAGTTTATGGTCGCTCGAAAAAAAAAATTCCATAATATTGAATTTGATGACGAATAAAATTGATAGAAAAAATATTTAGAATAGAACACTTTGGTACTATAATAAAAAAAAAGGATACATATAGGTACATCATGTACGTTGTACAGACTTATTTTCATTTTTATTTCAATTCTCAAAGATCTATCTTCGAGTATTTAATTTCATTTTTTAGTTTTACGCATATTTCTTCAATCAATCAATCATTTATTTGAATCTTTTTACCATTTTACTTTAGTATACATAGACCACAAAAACATAAAAAAGTAGGTGGTTTTATACATAACAGTAGGTTTACAAGACATGCATGAATAAGAAACTAAACAAAAAAAAAATTGTAGGTTGCTATAAATGCGAAGTAAGGGATTAGGACGGGGAGTTTATTTTGTTTATCAGATGAAAGAATATCCCGGGGGAGGTGGTCACATGTATTTTCAATTCTGAATCTCTGCTAACGATTGTTTGGGACCGGTAAATTCGTAGACGAGAAATTGACTTCACTTTGTAATAACAAAAAAAGTGTGCAAAATATACAATCATACAGATAAAAAGAGAAAGATTGTTTAGTGAAGCACTTTTTTGAAATAATATTAGCATGAATTGTTCCCAATTCAGATGCAGGGAAACTCCACTTCGCTTAATCCGAGAAAAAAAAACTTAAATGTATGAATTTTGAATGTCAGAAACATGACGTTGTGTATCGATCGCACTCATGAATAAATGTTATAATTACTTCAGTTCTGAAATTTGTATTGTTAATTGCAATTGATTCTCTAAAATAATTTTATTCATGCATATAAAAAATTCGATAATTATAATATCATAACTTGCATGACTTTTAAAACACACAACTAAAGACTAGACCTTGCCCTATCGGCTATCACTTAAACAGTATTTCACCCCCTCCTTTTTGTGCTACAATCAAGTAAAATCATATAAATAAGCACCAAGTCTGTACTGTTCGTTTTTACAAAGGTCTCGGACAAAAATGGAATTTAAAAAAATTATAATCACTGCACAAAATTCTAATTTTACAAAAACGCAAGCCGTAACGATATCCCAGTGGCAGAATGTACTAATAATTGACCCGATTCTAAAACGAAAATAGAACTTTTACACGTGGTTGACATGTATGTTCAATAACAACAAGCACAAAGTTTGCATTAATGGAAAAAGTTAATTCAAGTTATGATTTATTTTATTTAGTTTTTTAATTGACTGACCGCATATAACATGTTTAAGGAGTGGCGCATAATATTAGAAGCCATATGCCCAAAGACTTAAAACTGTACACAATGAAAAAAGAATTAGCCTAAAGAAAGACGTATATTTCATGGACTGAAAATCACATTGCATAAGATTTATGTCATGTAGTGTACAATACTTAAGCCTTAACAAATAATTTAAGAGAGAGAGAGAGAGAGAGAGAGAGAGAGAGAGAGAGAGAGAGAGAGAGCTTAAAAGCGACACGATATAAAATTCGCAGGGATGACATAGGAGAACTAGAGCGCGCTGTCTACATAATATATATAAAAAAATAATTAAAGATGCTTCAATTTAATTATTTAACCCTGTCACATTCTTCTATTAAATAACAAAGTGTACGCTTCAATACTAGATTTCATGAAAAATATTTAATACTGTCTTGTTAAATTGAGAGCTTAATTTGAAAGTAATTGGAAAAAGGGGGAGGGTGTTTTCAACTTAATGTGCTCATGCATTTTCAGTTCCCCACACGGTAAAACAAATTGATATTTACAACCATTGACTATATTGAAGTATTAAAGATACCCACAAAAAGCTTTTGATGACAGTACACATACATGTAAGAAAAAATATGTGATGAGATTTTTTTTTAACCTTTATGAACAAAAATTAAACTTTTTAAAAAAGTACTTGGGAAGAAAAACCACTGCAAATACAACAGAATAATTTTCCTCAGATAATGTCATCCACGTGTAAGGAGAAATTAAAAGAAAAAAAATAAACATTTATGAAAGCTTATGTTAACATTATGGTCTAAAAATAATTATAATGAAATTAATAGATGAAAACTGAATATAAATTAAATAAAATGTGACTTTTTTATTTAGAATAATTTATTTTGTAATTGACTGTAATGAATTTGTTTAAATACTTAAAAAAACAAATAATCATTTCTCAGGCTATTTTCATCCATTCCCAGGTTAAAAACAATGACCACAGTAATTATCAGTAAATCTCAGCATCGACAGTACCTCAACAGTAATTATCAGCAATTCTCAGCAGCGACAGTACTTCAACAGTATTTATCAGTATTTATCAGACTCCACAGTAAAAGACGACAGTAATCATCAGTATTTATCAGCAACAACTAAAATTATCAGCAACAACAGTAATAATAACAGTAAATATCAGTAATTATCAGCAAGAACAGCACCGTATCAGTAATTATCAAACATTATCAGTAAAATTTGGGATTCTCAGCACTTTTTTCGTCCAGTAGTGCTGGATATTGACTATCTGAAAAATAATCCCCTTTCGTGTTCATGTTCTTCTTCGCCCTATAACTATAGTCCTGCTGGACACGTTATAATAGGTGATGTAAAAAAAGTTCGTTATGAGGACCTTAGATCGCTTATTTTAAAAGGTCCTAAATATAGGGAACCCTGATCCTTGAACTGGCGTCGGAATTTCATAAATATTATGGATTCTGTTGAAATAAGGATATGGAAATAACGAACAGTATTCAATCTCAACGTCCATTAAACAAATTTACGAAATAAGAGCAGAGCAAACACGGACCTCCGAAATTACGCCAGACGATGGGCTAGATAGGAAAAAGAAGACATTGACACCTTGTCAGAATGGATTAAATGTATCATATCCATGTTAAAGTCACGTATTAAAAGATTGAGGGGCAAAGTGAAAACCATCTATCCTTCTGTGTTCAATAAACCAGAAATGAAAAAAGAATAAGATAGATTACACGATCAGTACGTACTGGTTCCTGCCGACAAAGCAGGTAACAACATTGTCTTCGTTTGTAAGGCTCATTATATAAATTGCATTCTAGAAGAACTTGGATTTAATTCTACAAGTGGTAATCCTACTTATACATATACTTCTCTTTCTAAGGAAGAAATTCTTCAAAATCACCTGTCAGTTTTGAATACTTTTAATATTCCACAGAGCCAAAATGAATTTGAACTACCTTATATATATTGGATTCCGAAACTTCATAAGAATCCTTACAAACAAAGATACATTGCAGGTTCCAGTAAATGTTCAACCAAGCCTCTTTCGTTACTTCTCACTAAAATATTGACAGTAGTGAAGGAAAAACTTCAAGAGTACTGTACAACTATATATTCAAGAAGTGGTGTAAATCAGATGTGGATACTTAAAAATTCTAAAGAACTTTTGGACAATTTGAAATCACAAGACTTTACAAAAATCAACAGCATAAAAACTTACGACTTTTCAACTTTATACACAACAATTCCCCACGACAAATTAAAATCCAGGCTTTTTGATATCATTGACAGCTGCTTCTTCAACAAAAATGGAACTCGTAAGTTTACTTACCTCGTCATTGGTCATTTGAAAAATTATTTTGTTAAAACAGATTCTGATTGCACACATAAGTACTCTGAAGTTGACATCAAGAAGATGCTTGAGTTTCTGATTGACAATATCTATGTGGTTTTTGGAGACCAGGTATTCCAACAATCTATTGGAATTCCCATGGGTACAAATTGCGCTCCGTTATTAGCAGACTTATTTTTATATTCATATGAAGCAGAATTTATGCAAAATCTTTTGCGTGAAAAGAAGAAAACACTTGCTGTGGCCTTCAACTCGACATTTAGATATATCGACGACGTATTGTCAATTAATAATGATAATTTCCATTCCTACGTCGACACGATATATCCTGGTGAGCTTGAGATAAAAGATACCACAGAGTCCGACACTTCTGCTTCATACTTGGATATTTTACTTGAAAAAGACACTAATGGTAATCTAACAACCAAGCTATATGATAAACGTGATGACTTTAACTTTTCTATCGTCAACTTCCCTTACTTATGCAGCAATATACCTTCATCACCTGCATACGGAGTATTTATATCTCAGTTGATTCGATACGCAAGAGCATGCTCTACGTATGAACAATTTCTTAAACGAGGTAAATTATTGACAAGCAAGTTGATGAAACAAGAATATCAACAGTCTCGTTTAAAGTCATCATTTCGTAAATTCTATGGTCGATACAATGACCTTGTCAGCAAATACAATTTATCATTGAATGAAATGCTGACTGACGTTTTTCATACCAATTGTTAGTCCATTATTTATACACTGAATTGACCACGGATTTTTTCCGTTATATCTTGATTATGACAACGAGCACACGGCGGGTGTGACCGGTCAGCAGGGGATGTTCACTCCCCCATGGCACCTGATCCCACCTCTGATGTTTCGGAGGTCCGTGTTTGCTCTGCTCTTATTTTGTATATTTGTTTAATGGACGTTGAGATTGAATACTGTTCGTTATTTCCATATCCTTATTTTACGGAATCGATAGCAGTAGACTGAGTTTGAAGCGGCATTTGAAGAATTAGAGAGGATTTAATGTGATTTAAGTTGAATTGCCCGAAAGTACAGATATATTTAAAGTAAGTACTGAAGAGAAACGTTTGTATCTGTTAATTTTAAACATATTATAGACTGAAACTCAAGGTGAGGTAGCTGACCTGAAAAAAAAATCCAAGATGGCCGTGTCGAACCTTCTTTATTTTCATAGTATGGAATTTTTTTATTTATAAATAGAAAGGTTAAAAACGTCAAGCACCTGTGATTGATATTGTCATTCTACACATTATATAAAAATATTGAGCCTGAAAACACATGCGCTCGGTGAGTTTTACTCAAAATATCGACGAAACATGTACATTTTTCTGTAAAATTAAAAAAAAAACCGGAAATTTACGTCATGTTTGTGACGTCATTTCTTTCATATGAAGTCATTACTTATGAAAAAGTTCAGTGCGTTGAAGTCAACATATAATGCCCTATTTAAGAACATAATTAAATATTTCTCCATAAAAGTTTGGTTTGGGGGGCTAGCTTTGTAATTTATTTTGTTAATCAATGAATTTCTTTGCTGTTTCATGACCCTTCCCATTCTTTTAATGTGAGAAAAAGTTCTCAAAGGAGCTTAAAACCTAGCAAGAACTGCTGACACTAGACTTCCAATCACAAAACCCATTCTTATCAAATTATCATCTGCCTTTAAGAAGCAGACTCAAGAACTCTACTGTCGGCAGTCTTCCTTCTTCCTTTTCACGCCTTTATGCACCTCCTTGAACTTGTTTACAGAAACAAAACATTTAACTCCAAAATAAATCATAGACAAGGCAAAATGTTCAATGATGATAGTATATTTCAGATCAGGCTAGAGTATTCAAAAACTATGATTGATAGGCAACCAATTATAGTTACTCTGACAGCAGATAACTTCAATTGTCAATTTTATCCAGTTCACGCCCTAAAAGCATACATTACTCGTCATAAACAAAAATATGGTAGTTTATTCACTTTCAAACCTGGCGAACCAGTTTTGCACAGTTTTGTGGCATCCCACTTGAAACATGCCATACATTTTATGGGTTTGAACTCATCAATTTACCTAGGTCATAGTTTCCGTATTAGTACTGCTACAGAGGCGGCAAAGAAAAGGGTTATCTGAAAATGAAATACAACAACTTGGGCGTTCGTACTCAGATGAAAGTAGACGTTACATTAGAATAAATGCTTACAAGTTCTGATTTTCAACTTTGTAATAAGAATTCCAAAATAAATGTTCTCGTTTTACAGGTACTGTCACCGACAATCAAAGAGAGATGTCAGCATGTGGTTGTTTTTCTCTCCAAAATGTAATGAGGATCTGAATTTTCGCATCCAGTCAAGTAATTTAAACATATGAATTAAGTCTTTGAGGTCAGCAAATGGTTGCTGGGATGTATTTCAAACTTTAACCAGTGGCCCAGGGGCCACATGGCTCACTTGAGCAAATCGGCTAGGAATATCACACATCAGATCACTGAATGTTTGCTGAGGGGAGGGGGGCTTGAATTTTTATCCCCCAAGGGGATGAATACTTGAATATACACCAGAGATGGGGTAATTGAAAAAAGTAATTGTACTTGACCGTAATTAATTACATTTTTTGAAGTAATCTGAAGTAATTTGTAATTGAACATTTTTTTCAATTACTTGTAATTGTAATTTAATTAATTACACTGAAAAAATACCATGTAATTTCAATTACTTTTTCAATTACATTAAATTATTTTATATGATACATATCCTTGATATATTGTCACCATGACCTCCCCATTGTACTATATTTTATTGCAAATCAATTATACAGAAGACAGATTTTTTTATGATAATAAAGTATAGTTTAATTCTTTCTAATCATTTTGTAAAAAAATATTTCTTTGTTTTATGTTTATGTAATTTTGCTCCACAATTTCTAGGTCTATTCAGCTCTGAAATACACATCATTCAATCTATTTTGTTTGTTCAATGAAGAATAAAAATATGTGTGTCAAGAAAAAAAAAGGAATTTGCATGTCATTAATGAAGTTCTCTCTTCTTTGTATTAAGAGACAATTGCCTCCAGATCACACCTGTAAATTACAATCAAAACAAATCAACCACTCTAAGCATATATTCATTCCTTGATTTAGATGACAAAGCCAATGCATGGGGATAATTATTTCAATTAAAAATGCTCTGCTTGTTTGAGAAAAGAAAAAAAATGATAACTATTTTAACATTTAAACAGAATTTTATGAATTATGAAAGTATTTTGTATCTGAAAAGGATTTGTTTTGTACAGTCAAGTTTTATTTATGAAGTAAAAATATTCAATATAAATAGCAATTTAGGATTTTAACTTTAAAAGATTACGTTTATTTAAAAGAAATATAGAATATAGAACTACTCTATTGAAATATCCCCATTTAATTAAATATCATATCTAATGCACTAAGTGTACATGTAGGTTTTGTGTGGAGGCAACTGCATCAAACTGATCTTGAACAGACCTTTACTGTTTTATTAATAAAAGTTGTGATTCAAATCGAGGCTGTGCTTATCTACAAGTGAATGATCCCTGTTCTGTGTATTCATATGATAAATGTGAAAAAAGATCAAAAAATGAAAAAGCACTTTGTAATTTAATTAATTACTTTTGTAAAGTAATTGTAATTTAATTAATTACATGTATTAGAAGGCATGTAATTTAATTGTAATTTAATTGAAGAAAAAGTCAAAGTAATTGTAAATTAATTAATTACTTTTCAAAGTAATTGACCCCATCCCTGATATACACGTACACTACCTGAGAATGATTCCCTATAAATGTCACTAAGCATGGCTTTAAAGTACTTGAAAACAAGATTTTAAAAGGTATCCCTAGATATTCCTGTGTAAAACTTTCATGGGCCATTTTGCCCCACCCTTCCCCCGGAGGTCATGATTTGAACAAACTTGAATCTACACTATCTGGGGATGATTCCATATGAGTTTCATCTTTCCTGTCTCAATGGTTCTTGGGAAGAAGATTTTCCTATGTAAAACTTTGATTGGCCATTTTAGCCAAACCCTACCCCGGGGGTCATGTTTTGAACAAAATTGAATCTACACTACCTGAAGATGATTCCACATGAGTTTCATCCTTCCTAGTCCAGTAGTTCTTGAGAAGAAGATTTTTAAAGATTTTTTCAATATATTCCTATGTTAAACTTTGATCAGCCATTTTGAACCCACCCTTCTCCCGGGGATCATGATTTGAACAAATTTGAATCTACACTACCTGAAGATGATTTTACATGATTTTCATCTTTCCTGGTCCAATGGTTCTTGAGGAGAAGATTTTTTTTTAAAGATTTTAGCTATATATTCCTATGTTAAACTTTGATCGGCCATTTTGGCCCCACCCTACCCAGGGGGTCATGATTTGAACAAACATGAATCTTTACTTCCTAAAGATGATTCTACATGGGTTTCATCTTTCTTGGTCCAGTGGGTCTTGAGAAGAAGATTTTTAAAAATTCTTCCTATAAATTCCTGTTTAAAACTTTAATCGGCAATTTTGGCCCCACCCATTGAATTTTCACTACCTGAGGATGATTCCACATGAGTTTCATATTTCCTAGGTCCAGAAATTGTTTAAAGATTTTTCCTGTATATTCCTATGATCTTTATATAAACTTTGATCGGCCATTTTGGCCCCACCCTAGCCCAGAGGCTTATGACTTGAACGAATGTGAATCTTCACTACCTGAGAATAATTTCACATGAGTTTCATTTTTCCTGGCCTAGTGGTTCTTGAGAAAAAATTTTTTTAAAGCTGTCATTAATTTTTTTCTAATTCATAACTATCTCCCCTTGGAAAAGGGCGTGGCCCTTCATTTGAACAAACTTGAATTCCCTTTACCCAAGGATACTTTCTAGCAAGTTTGGTTGAAATTGGCTTAGTGGTTCTTGAGAAGAAGATGAAAATGTGAAAAGTTTACAACAACGCCAACAACACCAACGTCGAAAACGACAGAAAACGGACAAATTTTGATCAGAAAAGCTCACTTGAGGTGAGCTAAAAAGGAGCAACTCAATAGGAAACGGAACAGATATGGATTTTCTGAGGTCAGCACAGAGTTGCCTACATAAAACTAATTCGGTCCATGATCTTGACAAGTGTATATATACGTATACTTTGAAAAGTGCTAGCTCATTTATGAGACCACATTCTACCCTCCAATTTGCTCTCCTCGTCGTTGCAAGCTATTATGCATGTGGACAGCGTTCGGTTGTTCATAAAAGAAAACGGTGCAGTTGCGAACTAATATACGAGGGACGTTCAATAAATAATGTTATCAGGGCCTGGAAAGAAACAAAAATCGTTTTTCTATTATTTTGTCTCTATGATTTAATACGGATATGGAAATAACGAACAGTATTCAATCTCAACGTCCATTTATGATTTAACTAAAATATTCTCTTTTAATAATAGGACATGTCCGTTACATTTTATTCAATTTTCAATAGTTTTTAGAACAATGTATTGAGTATGACCCTTCGTACATGTATACTGGAGAATTGCAGATCCTATGATTTGTTGTGCTTGTTTTTTTCTCTCTGAAAGGTGTTTCCTAAGTTTAGGAAATGAAATAAGTCAAAGATTGAAAGATCTGGCGAATATTGTTGATATGACAAAACATTAACTTTTTGTTTACCCCGAAACTCTTTTATTCTTCATGGCCTGTGATTTTGGACGCTGTCAGTAAGAAATTTAATGTAGTGAATTCCTCATTCTGTTTCCTTCCTCTTAGAAACCTTTCAATTTTTCGGCAAATAATTTGCTTACTAGACTCCTCCAGACATTGAACTGCCTCCTTATATATGTATTTGAAGAACAAGACCGCTAATATTTAAGAAAATAGCGTATAAAACTGTTTTGTGTACCTGCAAATTTTTGCTCTTCTCAGGTCTTTGCAGTTTGGCAAGTACATCTTATTGTAAATTTGTTCTAAGGGTTTAACACAAAATGAATTCAAGTTTCATGATCTGTTTGAATTTCCAAAAAACGTGGTAAAATTTTTGATTTTTTAAAAAATAATTGTTTAGATTTTCTACACGCTCACCTTTTCACTCATATTTATAAATATAGGGTGACATTTGATTATTAAACTTTTTACAATCAAATGTTTCTTTAAAACAGTGTGAAATACCCCCGATATGATGTCTATTAAAATTACTATGTAACTTAAAGTCAATCAAACATAATCTGTGATAATTTGTTGAATTATCTCTAATATAGATTGATGTCCTTGTTGACAAGGAGAGTACCCATTTTGGATGACCATTATATAATTGTGTTCATTGAAATTCACCTGTTCACGTGAGTATGAAACAGGCATAAGTTGCTGTAAATTTCACATATTTCAGTTAATTTTTTGGGGGAAATTAACAAGTTTTATAGCAGTTTTCATGACGCGTTCAATTTTACTCTAATTTACTGATTCTTGACCATTCATTTTTAACGCATTGTATCGAGTAGCCCTTGTTTTCGGGCCTCCCACTATGACATTATGCGATGAAAAGTGGTCACATCAACTATTATCTATTCATTAAAGATTCAATAATTAGAAAAAAGTCAAGCTTTATGTCATCTGATTTCTATGTTGCATGTCATGGAGCTGATGACATTATTTATTGAACGCTGCTCGTACATGAGGACAGCGTACGGCTGCTCATAAAAGAAACTGCATGTATCGAATTTGTAACTCAGCTTTAAGTTGGGTCTTGAGACTTGTGTATGAGGTTAGCATACACCTGCTTTCAAAAACTGTATGGTAGATGGAGCTCAGCAGGACTTGTTTTTGAAATTTGTACTGAAGCTCAGCATAGGACTTTTTTTGTAAAAATGATTGTAGAAATAAGCTCATGAGACTGAAGTTTATTCCTAAATAATTTTTTTTTATGAGCCAGCATGAATTATGTCCCGTTTTTCTAACTTAACTTTGTTTTAATAATATAATAAGAAAACTTTGCCCTTCGATATGTTAGATATAACTCTATGATTACATATATGGTCTTTATGATTATGTTTAGTTAGACCATGCAGGTACATACTATTCAGTTTATAATTAATTTATGAAATGCCTTTCTTTGGTGGCACGGCAAGCGTTATGCAAACATTTAGCAAGCTGTGTGGTCTCTTTGTTTACTCCATCTTCTTGTTACACAAACTTGGTCATCGCAGTTGTGATAAGGCTGTCCGAAGGCTTAAAATGCCTTAAAAATATTCAATTTCTTCTGAGCTAGATTTTAATTTCAATATGCAATCCATGATTGAAATTGCGTTTAAATTGAGATAATAGTTTAGTCAGGTATTATAATAAAGCATTTCTGTGATGTCACATGACTGTGTTGATCACGTTACGGACATTTGTGATATTCTTAAATGTTGCACAAAAATCGCTTCGGCACAAGTGCAAAACAAACTTATTGTGTAAAGTTTTTGCCAAGATCTATTTATCCCGATCTCTGGTACATAGAAAGTATTGGGACAGGTTTAATTTTTACTTTGTAAGAAAATATTTTACGAGAATTTCAATTTACTAGCATAAAAAGGGGTATTTCCCACACTTTATCGCAATTTATATAAAAATGGATAAACTACACAAAATCCCCCAGCAAAATTGAGTTAGAGGACATACGTCTCTTTTAGATTCACTAAGAATATCTTCAATTTTTCCTTGTCTTTCAGTAGTGCCAGTCTAATATAAATACGATTCATAAATTTTAACTCTGTCTACAGACGTATAAGGGGAGCATTTTACACATAATTTTTAGCTATTGTTTAAATATGTGCATATCGGACAAGTGAAAGGAACGGGTGTATCTAATTTCAAATGTTCAACATCATAACATCACACTGGAGATTAAAATACAATCCCAACACTTGAAATAAACAACAACACTCTAGAAAATCTACATGCCCTGTAAAAATTTATGACACTTTCCCCGTCATGTCAGCTCAAGAATGCAGCGAATTGACGTCATACTCTATTATGATGTCATATCGTGGTAGTTCAGCAAAGTTAGTAGTTTGGTCAGTGTGATATTTTATGAACAGCCTTATCTTAATCGCGATCATTATATAACAATAGCTGGGATAAGCAATAAGTTGTAATATACAATATCTAAGTTGCAACTATTTATTATTTGTCCTTATCCCAGCTATAATTTACAACATTGTATGTAATATTGTATATTTATGTGCTTTCGTTCACTTGCGTCATTTAGCTGGTCAATAGTGACATGTTTCACTCAACTCAATTTCTCATGTTTTCTCTAGTGGGCAATCAACAATTACAAGCTGCGTTAAGGGTTTTGATATTTGGGATTTATTATTATTAGTGGAAAGTTGTGAATATAAAAGTATTTTAAGCTAAATTGCTAACACACCGCTCGTTAATTCTTATTATCATACAGCACGTATCTATATTTATATACTTAATATTTGCCATATCACTATTTGACACTAGAAGAGCGTGCTAAAGCAATGAGCACACGGCGGGTGTGACCGGTCGGCAGGGGATGCTCACTCCTCCATGGCACCTGTTCCCACCTCTGATGTTCCGGAGGTCCGTGTTTGCTCTGTTCTTGTTTTGTATATTTGTTTAATCGACGTTAAGATTGAATACTGTTCGTTATTTTCATATCATTCTATCTAAATTAGTGTATAGAATATGCCAATATATCCAAAACATTTGGATTGAAAAATGTTTTAGTATCATGAAAAGACCCTTGAATGACATCCTTGTTCTAAAACCATTTTCCAGCAATGCAATGCACATCAAATTTTTGTCAAAAGTTTGTGCCAAAATTTGAAACTCTTGATCACTAAAGGTGGCCTGCAATGTTGTCAAAGGAGTAGTCCCTAAATCAAATAAATCAAATAACAAACAGTCACTGTTTCCCTAGTAATTATCTGATGCCTTAGTGTCTATACCAAATCCCCACAATTTCTGGTTTTATGGAACAATTTTCAACTGATAGTATGCTCTAAAGGTTATCCGATCCCCAGGTTCTGAAAATCAGGCATTGAGTAATTGAAAATGCTCACAAAGATGTCTCTAAATTCCCAAATTAAAATATATTTACCCACGGTGTTTCTTTAAAATTCATCTTTAAATTAAATCATATTATATAGGGAAAATTAGAAAATCTCGAAAAAAAATTCAGGAAATGCGATTTTTTTATGCTTGTTAATCAAGTTGCAACAATTTATCTTAAATGGAATTCATAAGCATTTTATTCTTTTTATTGAAGATTTCTCTCAATGAATGCCCTGCAGACGCCATACAATCTGCTTTAGCACGCTCTTCTTGTGTCAAAGGCCTTGTACCTTTTATTTTTTTCAGAGTTTTTTTTATAAGTGCAAACATAAAACATACAAATGCAAAAAAATGAATTTGTTTCCTTCAAAAATGAAAAGAACAAGATTTTTTAAAAATTGGTCACACTTGAGTAAACATTGTAGATATATACAGCTGACCTTTAGATATCTAGACGCCAGATATCAGAAAGTGCCAATTTTTGATCGGAACGCAATTTTTAAACTATAATTTGTCTTTTATTCTAGCAATTCAGGTATTCGGACACTTCATAAATCTCGACAAATTGATTAGGAACCAAAGCGTTTAGATGCATGAGGCTCCCTTTATAAAGTTAGATATTAAAGTGCATTTTTTGTATTCAAATTAAATATTAATATATCAAATACAAAACTATAAGGTTTTTAAAGATAAGATATTAATTCTCTGAGGTGGTTCGTTAGCAATTTCGTTTACTGTAATAAGACTGCTTTTGACGATATCACTTCCCTGATTATTATCAAAATAATCGTTTCATGGTAAGGAAATAACTTCAAAGCCATTGAAAAACAGTAACTCAGGGTACAAAATTAATAATACCTATAATTATCTTTAAATTTGACCTTACAAACAAAGATATATTGCGTGTTTCAGTAAATGCTTAACCAAGTCTCTTTCGTTAATCCTCACTAGTATTAACAGTAGTGATGGAAGAAAACTTCAAGAGTACTGTGGAACAATATATTCTAGAAGTGGTGTGAATCAGATGTTGATACTAAAAAATTCCAAAGAACCTTTGGACAATTTGAAATCACATGATTTTACCTACATCAACAGCTTAAAAACCTACGCTATAGCAACTATAAACACAACCATCCCCCACAATAAATCGAAGTCCAGCTGCCAATTTTTTTAAAATAAAATGGAACTCATAAAATTTACGCACCTGGTCATTGGTCATTTGAATAATAATAAAATAATAACACAAAATTAATCTTTAATTCTCCCTCATACGTTTTTTTTTTCAATTCTACAAACCGGTCACGGTAGCCTAGTGGTAGAGCGTTCGCTTCGTAATCGGGGGGCACGGGTTCGATTCTTGTTCGCGGCGCCGCGTCATACCTAAGACGTAAACAAAGGTAGTGACTGTTCCTTCAACAAGCACTCGGCACTAGAAGTGAAAGTCACGGGTCTTTCGGATATGACCTTAAAAACGTAGGTCCCGTGTCACGGTAGGCATTGGCACGATAAAGAAACCTCACTGCTCAATGGGCCTGAGTGCCTAGTATAGGTCTAAATTTGAAGCTCTTCACCGGCATACGGTGACGTCTCCATATGAGTGAAAAATTCTCAAGAGGGACGTAAAACAATATACAATCAATCAATCAATTCTACAAAATCGTTCTTTTGATCTTCAGCTTCATTAATGGAACCTATTTAACTTCTCTTGGATTCGTATGGAATGTGTATTAGACATGCTGCACAGCTAGATAATCCTGTAGTAATGTGCATTATTTGGTCCCCTGTGCCCCCTCCCCCTATCCAGTTTGAGAAACGTCTGTAGGCTTGAAAGGAGCTTTTTAGATTGATGTATGTTAAATGTTGTGATGTACCCCATTAAGCAAAAATAAAAGAAACGTATAATTATATATACATGTATTGAAGTATATCAACATAAAAAAAATATTTCATTAAATTAAGAAACGACCACTATGCTCCGTAAGATATTCCTAAAACTGAGTAACGTAAATTCATCTAAAAAAGAAGTAGGATTTTATTCAATTATTTTAATTTAATTAAGTATATGAATTTTGTTTCTTCTAAATGTATTCCATTCAAAAGAAGATTTGCAGCACAGTTAAGGTTACAAAAGGAAATATATCGGCATTTTTTTAAAATAAAAAATATATACCTCATTAGGATGGGCGATTCTTTGTAAGAATTCACTGATATCAAAACATATAATTTGGTTAAAATCTACATGTTAAGGGTCGAACAAACTGCGTCATTCTTGCAAGATGACGTCACATTTACAAGTGTATTGATGCATCGTTTATACACTGTTGTGTGGGATTTAACCACAAAACTGTATGTATTAGTAAGTTTGTAAGTAGTACACAGCTATCCAGCTGTTTGAAATAGCAAATAATTTCATTGTGCTTTTTAACTTGCATACGGAGTACATATACCTCAGTTGATTCGATGCGCAAAAGCATGCTCTACGCATGAACAGTTTTTTAAAAGAGTTAAAATATTGACGAGCAAGTTGATAGAACAAGTATATTAGCAGTCTCGTTTAAAATCATCATTTTGTAGGTTCTACGGTCGATACAATAACCTTGTCAGCACATACAATTTATCATTGAGTAAATTTCTGACTGACGTTTTTCATACCAATGGTTAGTCCATTTTTTATACACTGAATTGACGACGGATTTCACTACTGGCTTTTAAAACCCCTGTCCGTATGAAAATCCACTGTCTTTCTCTGTATCCTACAGCATTTTCACAGTAATCTACAGGATTTCTACAGTATCCTACGGTATGCTAGCTCTGTATTTACAGTAAATCTCTGTATGCCACTGTATGTATCCCCAGCATGCCACAGTAACATACAGTAGGCCCCGATACGCCTACAGTATGCCACTGTATGGCTACTGTTTCCTTAGACAACTACGGTAAACCACAGTATATACCACAGTACGCCCCTGTATATGTTCATTGAAGCAAAAAGAAGAAGTTTACACACTCCCAGAGCACTGCACGGTTACCTAAGATGTGGGATTGTCAATTTAGTACACAGAATTACTTACCTAAGAAATTTTGGAACATTATTTTAAACACATGGTAGTATTTTTTTTTAAGTGTTAAGAGACTAATTGTGTTTTTTTATAACTCTGAAATAACTATGAAATATTAATAAATTGTTGCTTCAAAGAATATTAATCTATCAATTTTTAAAAATTAATTATTTAAGTATTCTTTGGTTTGATTTATTACTTAATTTATTATTTTGCAAAAACATATTTATTTCATAAATTGCTTGGAGTGACTTTGAACTTTAAATAAAAACACGCCCGGGGTAATGCTGAATTTTGGAAAATTGTAGTTTTTAAAATTGATATAGTTTCCTTGAAAAAATAAATAAAATTAATTAAATGAAATTAATCATTTTAAAAATAAATCAATCTATTTCTTGACAAATACAGAGCTGCATAGTAAACTCGGAACAAAATAAATAAGGTGAGGTGGAAAGTGAAAATTAAATAAAATAACTGACTTTAAAAATACAAAATTAATAAATGAACTAATTATTTATCTTGTTTATTTATCAATTTATCTACAAACACATAGATGAACAAAATAAATAAAAATTTATTTATTTATTTTATAACTGACAAGACAACAAAGTGATTAAATATACACCCCGCCCCGCAATTGATTTTTTTACTTTTATTTTCATGTGAAAATCGTTTCTCCTAAAATATGCTACAAAGTATTTTTTAAGCATATGAAAACAAATTCCAATAATTTTACGTTCATGACGGATATCAAAATAATCGTTAGATTATGCACAATATTAATTAGTCAATTGCAATATCATATTTTTACTTTGTTTTGATTTTAAAAAATCGGTATTCAAAACCCTAACACGAGTATGAAAGAACTTCAAAGCCATTGATTGTTTACAAGGGACATGGGGTACACAGTAATGACACCTATTGTCTTTTTCACTGACCACTATACCTTGTTTATTTTGTGACAGAGAGCGACCGAGTCCACTCTGCAGCTGTTTGAATAAACATTTTCTCTTTGTGAGAAAACCGTTTTTGTCAAACAAAAACAAAATAAAAGTATGAAAAAAGCTATTGGCGGATTAAGATTGTGCATTATGAGACGTTTATTTTGATATCCAACACGGAAGTAAAATAATTAAAAGTAATTTAAAAATGCTTCAAAAAGACTTTGAGAGACATTTTAGCGGAAACTTGTTTACATCAAATAATGCAAATAAATCCAACTTTCGGGATTATAATTAATAAATTTGCTTAAAATTGTATCGTCAATTTAAGAAATAAATAGATGAATATATTGTTCTTTTTTTCAATGATTAAATACGTGCTGTAAATTTGTTCTATCTATTTATTCACTAACCATTTAAAATCAATTATTGAATTGATTTTAAAAACTATTTATTTTGAATAAGCAGCATTATTCTTGTTGTGTAGGTGTGTGTGTGTGTGTAATTTTTTTCAAACAGGTACAAAAATCCATTCCAAGTTTTTTATGGATGAAATAGGTGTTAGAGAAATAAATAAATGGTAAATAAATAAGATAAATAATTTATTCTAATTTTAAAATTGACTACACAAAATTGTTAGAAAATAAATAAATAAAACTGATTTGAAGCACATAATTTTATCATTGTTTAAAGAACAATATATTTATCTATTTATTTTTTAAATTGACGAAACAAGCAAATTAATTAATTATAATCCCGAAAGTTTGATTTATTTTGCTTATTTAATGTAAACAAGTTTCTGCTAAAATCTGCTTCAAAGTCTTTTTGAAGCATTTTAAACTTCTTTTAATTATTTCACTTCTGTGTTGGATATCAAAATAATCGTCTCATAATGCACAATCTTAATCCGTCAAACGCTTTTCTGATACTTTTATTTTGTTTTGATTGAAAAAAAGCCCGGTTTTCTCACAAAGAGAAAATGTTGAATCAAACAGCCGCAGAGTGGACACAGTCGCTCTCTGTCACAAAATAAACAGGGTATAGTGGTCAGTGAAAAAGACAATAGGTGTCACTACTGTGTACCCCATGTCCCTTGTAAACAATCAATGGCTTTGAAGTTCTTTCATAATCGTGTTAGTGTTTTGATTACCGGTTTTTTAATCAAAACAAAGTAAGAATATGAAATTGCAATTGCCAAATTAAAATCGTGCATCATCTGACGATTATTTTGATATCCATCATGGACGTAAAATAACTGCTATTCGCTTCTATATGCTAAAAAAATACTTTGTAACAGTTTAGGAAAAAATTATTTATACAAAAAGCCCTAATAATTTTCTTTTTTAAGGATAAAAATAATTAATCATTTAGTTGTATTGTTAGTTTTTAAAAATATAATTAAAAAATTTGACATTTTTAAGGTGATGAATTTTTTATTTCATTTATTTACCATTTATTTATTTCTCTAACACCTATTTAATCCATAAATTACTTGGAATGGTTTTTTGTACCTTTTAGAAAAAAAAATTACACAAAAACACGCACTTTCACAACAAAAGTAATGCTGCATTTCAGAAAATTTAAGATTCTAAATAAATTCAATAATTGATTTTTAAATTGTTAGCAATTAAATGAATAAAACTGATTTTAAGCACAGATTAAATCATTGTAAAAGAACAATATATTTATTAACTAATTTTTTAATTGACTATAAGAGCAAATTAATTAATTATAATCCCGAAAGTTGGATTTATTTGCCTTATTTAATGTAAACAAGTTTCCGCTAAAATGTCTCTCAAAGTCTTTTTGAAGCATTTTTAAACTACTTTTAATTATTTTACTTCCGTGTTGGATATCAAAATAAACATCTCATAATGCACAATCTTAATCCGCCAATAGCTTTTTTCATACTTTTATTTTGTTTTTGTTTGCCAAAAGCGGTTTTCTAACAAAGAGAAAATGTTTAATCAAACAGCCGCAGAGTGGACACGGTCGCTCTCTGTCACAAAATAAACAAGGTATAGTGGTCAGTGAAAAAGACAATAGGTGTCATTACTGTGTACCCCATGTCCCTTGTAAACAATCAATGGCTTTGAAGTTCTTTCATACTCGTGTTAGGGTTTTGAATACCAATTTTTTAAAATCAAAACAAAGTAAAAATATGAAATTGCAATTGACTAATTAATATTGTGCATAATCTGACGATTGTTTTGATATCCATCATGAACGTAAAATTATTGGAATTTGTTTTTATATGCTTAAAAAATACTTTGTAGCATATTTTAGGAGAAAGGATTTTCACATGAAAAATCAATTGCGGGGCGGGGTGTATATTAAATCACTTTGTTGTCTTGTCAGTTACAAAATAAATAAATTAATTTTTATTTATTTTGTTTATCTATGTATTTGTAGATAAATTGATAAACAAATAAATAAATAAGATAAATAATTAGTTCATTTATTAATTTTGTATTTTAAAAATCAGTTATTTTATTTAATTTTCACTTTCCACCTCACCTTATTTATTTTATGCCGAGTTTACTATGCAGCTCTGTATTTGTCAAGAAATAGATTGATTTATTTTTAAAATGACTAATTTCATTTAATTAATTTTATTTATTTTTTCAAGGAAACTATATATATCAATTTTAAAAACTACAATTTTCCAAAATTCAGCATTACCCCGGTCGTGTTTTCTTAAAGTACAAAGTTAATCCAAGTATTTTATGGATTAAATAGGTGTTTGCAAAATAAATAAATTAAGTAATAAATCAAACCATTTGAAAGAATAATTAAATAATTAGTTTTAAAAATTGATAGATAAATATTCTTTGAAGTAACAGTTCATTAATGTTTCATAGTTATTTCAGAGTTATAAAAAACACAATTAGTCTCTTAACACTTAAAAATAATTATACTACCATGTGTTTAAAATAATGTTCAAAAATTTCTTAGGTAAGTAACTCTGTGTACTAAATTGACAATCCCACATCTTAGGTAACCGTACAGTGCTCTGGGAGTGTGTAAACTTCTTCTTTTTGCTTCAATGAACATGTACAGGGGCGTACTGTGGTATATACTGTGGTTTACCGTAGTTGTCTGTAGGAAACAGTAGCCATGCAGTGGCATACTGTAGGCGTATCGGGGCCTACTGTATGTAACTGTGGCATGCTGGGGATACATACAGTGGCATACAGAGATTTACTGTATATATTGAGCTAGCATACCGTAGGATACTGTAGATATTCTGTAGATTACTGTGAAAATGCTGTAGGATACAGAGAAAGACAGTGGATTTTCATACGGACAGGGGTTTTAAAAGCCAGTAGTGTTTTCTCATGACAACGAGCACACGGCGGGTGTGACCGGTCGGCAGGGGATGCTCACTCCTTCATGCTAACTGATCCCCTCTCTGATATTTTAGAGGTCCGTGTTGGATCTGCTCTGATTTTGCATATATACTAAAGGATTAAGAAACGCATATTATACTTTTGAGTTAAATTAAATCAATTATTTCAAATATGTTTTTCAGCATTTTTATCATACATTTTAAATCAACTTTAATCAACAAGTTACAAAACTTTTGTGCGATTTTGAGTGATAGTTCCTAAGATATTGATATCAATATGGTGACAGCCCCCAAAATAAAACTAAAAATTCTCATAATCTCCCTTTCGCATCAGTAACAAACTTGATTTTCCTGTGCATTGAGTTCACCAGAGCATTTTTTCATAACATTATTAGTCAACCCTTCAAACGGTAGTCTAAATGGTGAACATTAGCTGCATTATTCCAAAGTCAACAAGTCCCCCCGCTCAATCGAATCCCGAGAATTTTCGATTTAGGATAGAATATACAGAACCCAGCTGGTTTGGTACTTGTGAATATTTGTAAAAAAGTATCGACAAATATTAGCTATATTTTTCAAGAGCAAACATGCTAAAAACATAACGCAAAAGACGTGTACCTGCGCGTTGAGAGTAAAATCGACGTAAGCTGGCCAAGCTCGCGGCCCAAATTAGAGAGGAGAGTTTATGTCAGTTTAGGGTGAAAAAAGTAAATATCTTTGCTGTTTAAATATCAGTTTCGGTGATAATGCCTTGACAATAACCGAGGTGGCGTGATGAAAGCCCTATCTTGTTGTGACGTTGGTATGTGCCATCTTCATCGTCATGGTTGGTTGGAAACATTTTAAGTTCACTCCCTGACGACCAAAAAACAATTTTATTTGGTTCAAAAGTTGAAAACAATCTGTACATCAGCATGTTTTTTGCCTTTTTATTCACTTATGCAATATTAAATTCAAGTACTTAACTAAAAGTGGACTCCGTCAGCCATACGGCGATTGCAAGAAATTTATACTGACTGCAAATATGCAAAAAGACGTCTTTAACTCTAATGCATAGTATGGTACTACACAATTTTATTGCAAAGTTATCATCATTAACATGCACGTGTTTTTGACTTTTTATCATTTCCCCTACGTGATGCCATGCATTTCATGATTGAGTAATTTTGACTAGTGATTTTAATGCAAAGTAACCAAAATAAACATCTGACCAATTTTCATAATTTTCGGTCATATAGTCAGAAAATTTTCCCATATCGTATTCTTGTGCGTTTCTTTTACCTTTCAGTATAGTTTAATGGACTTTGAGGTTGGATGTTGTTCTTTATCTCCATATCCTTCTTTGAAGACCTTATTTTATGTAGGACGTCATAGTAAACATTTTCGGTACAAATTAAGCCCCGCCTCCTTACTGTAACCTTAACTGTGCTGCGTTGAACTCAGTGGCCCTAATCTTATGCCATTATAGGATATTAATGATACTTCCCAGTTGAGTCTCTACAGCTTGAGTATTTCTGACGTTTTGTCATTATATACTTGTTTTTAAAAAATCAAACTGGAATATTTTTCTTACATCAAAAATATATTTCATTACATTTATCAGAGTTCTGAAATGTAATGTGTATCTAAATATAGATTTGTAGGCAATGATTATAATAATGATGGTTTCTATATACCGATTTTTCTTGCAAAAATGCTATTCAAAGCGCTTTACAATACATTATTACTCCAGCAGACCATTTTGATCCAGAGTCTTTCTCAGTGCAAACTGCCGTTAAGGCGCCAGAACACTAACATTCTGACAATATCTTTCACTCTAACCAGGTACACCGTTTACACTCCATCTGAGTTTTGTATCTTACTTAAAAACATTTTTTCAATGCACTTTTGTACTGACTATTGTCATAATATGATAATCGTGACGGTTACTAAATCAGATGGATTGAGTGCTTGGGGTTAAAGATATTTCTTTTAAAGAGATGAATAGGTTTTTTGACTTATAAACGTTTAATGAACCCCAATCATACATTTTTTTTATCATTGTGACACTCAACTTCATGATAACAAGCGATTTGGAAAGTATTGTGAAGGATCTTTTTTTCAACGTATGAAGATTGTAAGTGACCAGTTGGCAAATATCCCAGGAAAGCACCGTTTTTGTTCCTTGGATATAAACAGCACCACATCTTTAAATCTTTAAGTAAATTAATTTGAAAATATATATTGAAATTAAATTTTCGGAAAAAAAAAATCGGAGTTGTGGGGGATATATTAAGGGATCGAGTATAAACTTGTCCTCATTCGCTTTTTTTCACCGAATGCTTACGTTCTACAATGGACCACTTACGTGGATTTATTTTGATGTGTTTTCGTAAAAAATCACAAATTAAATATAAGTGCTTCAATATCGGTCGTTTCACAATAAGAGACCTGTCTGAAGTGATTGGCAATTCTAAGGAATTTCTGGGATACTCGTTGCATAAATTGTATAACGAGAATTTCAAATTGGATTACAAGATGTTGATTTCTATAAAGTTCAAATTGGATTACGAGATGTTGATTGCAATATTGCTTGAATTAGATTACGAGATGTTGATTACTATATAAATTGCATATATTTTGTTTGTTTGTTTTTGTCTTATTCAGTTGCCTGTGGAAAAGCTAGGTGACATCATCCTTTGTTTCACACAATGTTTTCTTTTGCGTATCAAAATATTTGGCAACGGTTTACCATCGCACAATTGACCGCGTCAAATTAAAAAGCTGCGCAAAGTCATGTGTACTCGACACGGACTCGTTAATTTCTATGATAATAAAACATATAAATGAAAAGGAATTCAGTTTTGAAAAAAAATCCCCTTTTTTCACGTCTATTTTCCGTTGATTTTTCCTAGAAGACCGTAACCGTGCTGCGCGTCGAACGTTCCATTGAAATTGCACGAGTTATCTCATTAAGTGTGTTGTGCCTCTCTTATACGTTTCTAGGACATGAAAATTTGAATACATTATGAATGGATGGTTATCAGGCTGGCAGTGATTGATGACTGTATTACGAAATAGTTTTGTCATTTTCAAATACCTTTATTATCATTTGGGACACCATCCTCATTATCTTCTTTCCATAGGAAGAGATAATCTCCTCTTGAATTCCCATATCCATCTTTAAAAGTCAAATATATCTGTAAACAAATGAAGGGTTTTTTCTCATTTTAGGAACAACACAATTATTGGGAAAAATACTCAATACTGTTAAGATTCTTGAAAAAAACTGCTTCTTTTAATCATTCCTCTGCTTATATGGTTAAACCCTTATCATATAATCATAACAACAGACACAAGATGAAACACACCTTTTAAGCTTGGTTTAATGGTGGATTAAAGGTCCTTCATTGTGGTTTAATGGTTGTCTTTAAGTCACCATTAAGCACCTTTAAGTAACATCTACACCAGAATTAAGTTACCATTAGGACATTTCAAAGTCGTTAATGGGTGCGTAAATGTAGCTTAATGGTAGCTTAATTGTGGTTAACAGGTCCTTAATGGTAACTTTTAGCCCACCATGAAGTCACCATTAAGCTACCATTATGCTAGACCTACAAATGCTTAATGTCCAAACTCTAGTAAGCTATCATTAATTACCATCCATTAAGCCACCATTAAGCCACCATTACGCAGTCGATTGGTTGATTGATTGTTTGTTGGTTAACGTCCCTCTCGAGAATTTTTCAATTATATGGAAACGCCACCACTTGCTGGTTGAGGGCTACTAATTTTGTCCTATACTCGGCACTTAAGGCCTTTGAGCAGTGAGGGATCTTTTTCGTGCCAGCACCTACTGCGACACGGGGCCTTGGTTTATACGGTCTCATCCAAGGACCAGACCCAACATCCCACAGTGGGATTCAAACTCGCGACGTAAGGATTCACTCGTTACTTCGCGACTCTAGAGCAGTCGATCTTACTGTTTTTATGGTGAAAAATTATTATTAACCGATTTGTCATCACAAATTATAAATGTCGAGTTCACTCCGTTCTCTGTACATGATTGCTGCCGCATGAAATCCTCGTGCATCACACTAGGTGACCCTGAAAGTTTGTTTACGAAGGGAGATTTTCTCCTATGATTTGAAGCATTCTTTTGGTCAGTTCATAGTTCACACCTGTCTAGAAAAATATTGGGTCACTACCGGGGAGACAGGGGACGGGAGGTGGGGGCGGGAGCGTGTGTTTAACACACCTTTCAAATTACCGGTATTTATTTCCGACCACATCAAGTGTATTAAATCGCTCAACAGACATCCTGAAATCTTATCTTTCAGATTTCACTACAACACTGATTACAAATTTCCTTCCTAAATTATCCCTTCCAGAGAAAAATAAATAAGCATGTATCCCTGAATTATAATCTTTTTTTTTTTTTTACAAAAGAACAATTTAAAGTCACATAAATTCGCATAAGTATCGCCTTCTAGGAGGGGGGGGGGGGGGGGAA
>PRKT01000858.1:93891-138051 GCA_003671525.1 Saccostrea glomerata | reverse complement strand
AGCACACGGCGGGTGTGACCGGTCAGCAGGGGATGCTCACTCCTCCATGGCACCTGATCCCACCTCTGATGTTTCGGAGGTCCGTGTTTGCTCTGCTCTTATTTTGTATATTTGTTTAATGGACGTTGAGATTGAATACTGTTCGTTATTTCCATATCCTTATTCTATAAACCTGAGGATCGGACCATCCTAAGGATAATTTGATGCTATCTCCACGCCAGTGTATTTGTTGTTTACTTAAACAAGCGAAAATGAAAGAAATACGCTTTGAAATTCTATAGTATGTTGACCGTTACAAATATGATCGTAATATAATTACTGTAAATCACTTTTTGTTAGCGAGAACTTTATTTTCGGGTAATAATGCAAGACAGCATGCTCGCAAAAATTTGATTTTCGCGTATAATAGAATTTCTTAAGATTATATAAAACGTACTGACAACAATTCGTGAAAATTTTGTTTCGCTAATATAGAGTCAATGACTATATCGCTAAAATAAGGTGTCGTGAAAATTAAGTGTTCTACAGTTTACAGATGACCGTAATGTAATATTTTTACGAAGAAAGATATGGAGATAATGATCAGTATTCAGTATCAGAGTGTATAAAAAAGTACAAAATAGGAGAAGACTCGTATTAGATTATTGATTTTTTAAAAAATAAATTCATGTTTGTAATCGCGCTATCAACAACATGGGGAATCCCTCCATATTTTTTTTTCAAAACTTACCCTTTTCTCTTTGAAAATTATTATTGAAAAAGCGACCCCCTCCTCTATAAATTTTTAGTTGCAATATATGATATATTATAACATACAAATGAGGCAGTCAATAGAAAATCGAAATTAAAATGAACTAATAATATTACCGGTGTTTGAAGAGTAGGATTTCCCCCATAGCCAGCCCCCCCAACCCCACCCCACCCCCGGAAATTGTACTCTAGAGTAGGATTTCCCTCCGATGGGAAATATCACGCCAGAGCCAGATTTCCCCTCTTTCTTTCTCATAGTAGGATCCCCCTAGTTATAGAGTCAATACAAACCACAGCCGCAATATTTTTGTGAAAAAAAAGAGAATCGACAAACTGATTTGTAAAAGGTAAACGAGTGGGGGTTTTTTGTTTACTTTGTTGTAAGGCAAATCATGTAATCACAACAAAACTATTTAGCTTTCAAATGAAATGTAAATATTCACAAAATAGGACAAAAAAAAACAAAAATGGATGTATAGATTGGTATATATGTTTGTACCTATTTTGTAAATGAATACAATAAACTTTTGAAAATTAAATATAAAAAAATGCTAACTTACTATAATGTTCGAATTTCCACCTTTCTGTAACCATACTTATTAATCTATAGATTTTTTTGTAGTATTTAATCTCTTTAAATCCTTTTTTTGTAAAAATTAATAAATAAAAAAATAACGTTCATTTTACTTATTAAAATAGGACTTGAACTGTAATTTTCAAGGCTTTTTTGTACCATCTGTCCTCAAATTATATTTCATTGGGGGGACTCTGTGAGAAATCGCACCCTTTACATGTAACTACTATACAGAGTAGGGTTCCCCTTCGGAAAATTAACTCTGATGTAAGATTTCCGTTGGGGAAATACTAGTCCAGAGCCAGTTACCTGCCATGGGTGGGGGGGGGGTCCTACTCTAGAGTCAGTTTCCGGGGGAAAGTCTACTAAAGAACCAGCTTTCCGGGGAGACAGATTTTAGGAGGGAAAGCCTAATCTACATGACCGGTAATAAAAATGTTGATACTTTGGAATGGCTCCCCAAAATCTATTTTGAAACAGGGGTGGGGGATTAAAGAGATTTTAATTGGCCTTTGAAGCTTGACGAGCAAACATGAAAAATACTGTCCAAACTTTAAATTCCTGTATCGAGAATGTGTACTTATGGGTGGATATGTTTTTTTTTGGGAGTGAAGGATCGGTTAAGTTTTAACTTCTTTCACAATCAAAGAATGACTGTACATAATGCAGTGTTTTGATTTTTTATGGTTGCTACCGTTCTTTTACATCTTAGCCTTTTTACTCTTTTATATATTAACCACAGGGGTCTGTCGATAAGAAACCCTATTAAAATGTTAAAAATAACTTTAAACTGTAACTCTCATGTTTTTTATCCATACGGTTTTCTAAATGCAGGTGATTTATAGTTATCTGCCCTCGATTGAAAACTATAATAAGAAGTGGAGCTAATGTTATAAGAATAGATGAATAACAATGGCATGTATTAAAAATACGAGATCTTTATTTTCCATCTTCCTTTTTATTCTGTATAGCACAATTTCATTATTTACTAAAACTTAAAACGTATGAGCCCATCCATGAACTTAGTAGGTAAAGTGTATTTTGAACTGTTAAACTTTTGAACGTGTTCGGGCCCAGTTAGTACAAACCATGTTACATGTTAGTCACAAATAAGTATTCACAAATTTACCACTTGCACTTTTTAAAATCTGGGATCAGTTCACCGTTTCCTTACTTTCGTATTCTAATACAGACTACTAGTATGTGTTTTGGATAATATAACCCTTTCGTTTCTATTAGATAAATCGTATTCGATAGATGCACAAAAAGAGAACATCAGTCGAAAACGATGTATTTCAAAACAGCTTATAGAAACAAAAGTTTCTATGCTTACAACATTATCGATAACATATAGTGCATAAAAGAAAAACAAGACTTGACTCCAAATTTAAAAAAAAAAAAATGGAATGGTGGTCCAAACACCAATAAGAAGAATGTGAAAATTACTAGTATCTGAGGAAAGATATATAATATTTAACGTGTCGAAACCTTTTGTTAACTACAGAGAGAGCGAGTGTAAAGAAAAATCTTTTTTTTTTCTATTTCAAACCACAAGCGCATGATTGTCTAGTAACACATCATTAATTAATAAATGCAAATATACAACATCTATGAAAATGAGCTATAACACAAAAGACAAACATGCCCTGACTGTATAAAGTCAGTAAAAAGAACTTTCAGGTATCCTCATTATTGCACGAAGATCGAAGAAATTGTGATAGCACCTGCCTGAGAAAAGAGATACCTACATTGTAAATACATACTTTTATTAATTTTTATTAGGTATAGATGTAGACTAGATGATGACTCTGCCTGCAATTAAAAGAAAAATGTCTGTTTTGAAAGAGTATTTTGACGTAAATTTCACATATCCTTAAGTGCAGTAATCCCTTATTCTCAAAGCACCATATTATTTTGATTTCGCTATGTTCGTCAAAACAGGAGGAGATGACAGCCTTTCATGAACATTTCAACAATTAAAAGTTTGTTTGAGAATTAAGGTTTACAAATAGTAAGAAATATTATATTTGAAAATTACGTTTATGTCTTTGTCCAAATAACTTGATATGTAAGCCAATAAGGACTCTTTGGTTGTTTTAAAAGTTTATTAATCCAATTTACAATTTTACTGGGATCGTATAAATTTTTGGTAAGCTTTCTCAAAATTTGATATTTGATCCGTATAAACCAATACCCTCGTCTGTTGATATAAATGTTCAAAGGGTCACTCCAAAATACAAAGAGTTGAAGACCGAATTCCCAATAAACAAATAAACAAAACTCCAAAAGAATGAGTCCACAAATTTAAATGCGAAGAGAGAAGTGAAAATTTGAGAATCAGAAAGGGAATAAAAACGGAAATGGATATAACAACGGGAATAAGAACGAACGGGGATGTTCTTTTCTGACCAAAACAGGGTATTTTGTGCTCAATGGGTATCCATGGTCCCGGATAAAAAAGCATTTCATTGTCAGTAGGTATGTCTGTTGACCTATGAAACCCATCATGGCACCATCCTCAAATGAAGGTATATACTCATTACTAATATTTATGGGCTCAGTCCTCATCTCTACACCACAGGAGTTCTAGACCTAAGTGATTTTACGTTTTTACTCCAAAGTTCCCAATTTTATTGCTCTTGGCCAAAAATCTTAATAATGCTATTGTATTTCCGTTCAAAATTTATTACTTAATATCCATAGGCTTGATTGGACTATTCGAATCAATTACATTACAAAATAATTTACCAAATGATAGTGCATTAAAACAACGACAGGATTTGTTTAAACAAGATAAAATAGTTTACAAAATTAAAGTCCTTTTTTCAATTACAGACCCTAAACCGTGGTACTACATCACTTGAACGGTACGGTTCGGTATGCTTTGTGCACGGAACGGTACGCTTTGTGAATGGAACGCACAAGACGAAAGACTACCTTTAAGCAATCGCTTAATGGTAGCTTAATGGTGACTTAATGGTGGCTTAAAGTACTTAATTCCATTAAGTCACCATTAAGTCACCATTAAGCTAGACTTACAGGTGCTTAATGTCCAAACTTCATTAAGCTACCATTAAGCCACCATTAAGCTGAGCTTAATGGTGATTTAATGGTCAACCCTCATTAAACTTTTACGCATCTTATATAGAATCTTTAAACTAGCTTTTAGTTATTTAAATATCATTTACGCAAAATCTATTCCATCTCATAATTCTGTCTCGATCATAATTTCTACGAGTTTTTTGTCAACATGCATAAACTTGATGACTGGGAACGAAGTTAGCTAATAGCCACAGGGGCTTGCTCGAGGTGTCTATTTTTTTTTTAAATCATTTACAGTGATAATAAAACAAGACATCATGTATCAGAACTGTATATTATTTTTATTTTTTGAATTAACCATTATTACATGCGTTGTTTTTATTTTAGTGTATATGATTTTTAAAAATGAATAATAATTACACACCGTGAGCAAGTCCTTGTGAAATATCTTAAATGTACAATACCAAAAATCAATTTGTTTTTAGAATTATCTATATTCCGAACACAAAATATATATTACTTTATTAAAATGGTCATTTTATTTCATATGTCAAAAGAAACATTCCGCTACAGAATTCAAAGGAATATAACTATATGATCTCATGAAAAAAAAAACCTTTGTCCTTTTTTTGGGGGGGGGGGGCTACTGGTATACAAATGTTTAGTTTTCAAAAATTGACTTTTACCATGAAAAACTTTTTAATGGGTTTTACATCATGAATACTTTTAATTAATTCATTATTTTTTTTAATAATGCAGCGGTAAGTATCTGTCAAAATCTAGTTGGTCTTCAATGATTGTTATTTCAAAATCGATTTTCAGAGGAACGGCCGATCAGATTGAATATGACATCCGACCAGATGTATACACATTAAGAAACGGGGTAGGATTAACAGATAATCCGTGTACAGTAAACCGGCTGGTCAGACAATAGACCTTAATTAGGTGTCCCCCGTCCCCGGTTATCTAACGGGAAACTATACATACACAACGTACACTGACAGATTTTAATGATCAATTATTAAAAAAAAATTAAATTTAACGCAAGCATATAACAAATCAAAAATTATGATTCATCGTAAAAAGTCAATTATTTTGATACCCATTATGATACAAAAATAATTGAAACTGAATATGATATTCTAAAAAAAGTTTTTGTAAACGTAATTAACCAGGTAACTCTTACGCGAGGATTGTCACTAAATTGTTGACAATTATGTACATATGTACTAATGGTGGTTTAAAGGCAGCCTTTAAGCCACCATTAAGCACCTATAAGCTACCATTAAGTCAAGCTTAATGGGAGCATTTCATCTTGTGACGGTTCGTTTTGTGAAAGGTACGGTACGCTTTGTGCACGGAACGGTTCGCTTTGTGCACGGAACGGTACGCTTTGTGCACGGAACGGTTCGCTTTGTGCACGGAACGGTACGCTTTGTAGACGGCACGTTTTGTTTCTTGCACGGAACGGTTCGTTTATGGACGGTACGCTTTTGGAAACAGTATGCAAATGAAGTGGGCGGAGCCTGTTAGCTTTATTCTTGATTGGCTGCTAAAATTCATTTTTAAAATGACTTTTGAAGTACTTAATGCAGGTATATAATAATATTTACGCTATATTAACAAATTAATTTCTCGGTTTCAATTTAAACATAAATTTACACTACAGCGGTAATGGACGAAAATTGGAAAAAAAAATGAAACTAAGAAAAAACATCATCCCGAGGAAGTCTTTGGCATTATGTATAGATATGTATGAAATACATATAGAACTCGTAAATATTTCCGTACTTATTTCTATCGTTATGCTGAACCTTCATTTTAAAAAGGAAAAACAAATTATAAAAAAAAAAAAAACTAAATGAAATATTAAGTATCGTCTTATAGAGGGGGGAAACAAATGTGGCTTGAAAGAGGATTGAATTTTATTTAAATTTCATTTTATTTAATAAATTATCTTTTTTCAGACACTAGTAAGGATGTTTTCTGTAGATTATGATATTTTAGTTACAACAACGTACCATTTTGCAGACTTCTAAAAAAAAATTTAACCAGCGAATTCGTATTGCTTTCTAGAAAGGGGATGGGGGTACGGTGTAACAAACCTTATAATACTTAGTATCTATATTTTTACGCAAACTGTTTTTTTTTTTCAATTTTCATAAGATGTATTTCAGGATAAAGTAAGATAGATAACGCAGTTTGCACATTTTATTGGCAAGAAATTCGGCTGGCGGTTTTTGTATGCAGCGTGGCGAATTTAAAACGGGGCGAATGCAATTTTAACAGTATAATATCTTAAATCAAAAGTCTTTTTGGGCGAACTTAAAACGGGGCAAACTTGTTTTCAAATGTGAAAGGGCAAAAATAAGACGAAGCGAAAATAACCCTGCATTTTAGAAAAATGATTCTGTTAAGATGACAAGGCCCTAGTCAGCAGGAGTGGGTTTGGCTGTCTAATATCAAATAAAAATTTAATGAAAATTGTGATTAAATCTGTCTTCAAAGACAAGCTTCGTCTCTGATATACATGACGATGGTTGAATTTTCTGTATGTACCGAAATGTGAAAAAAAAAATAATATTCAAAAAGGCGACATAAGATTACAGCGGGGAAAAATGTAGCAAGGCCCAAAAAGTTTACATATCATGATTGTAAACAGCACGTGGGTTTTGAATAGTTTTTTGTGTGTGCTGAACAAAGACCAATGAAGACACACCCATATAACTGTCAAGTGAACCAATCAGACAACGTTGAATTTTTCAGAAATAGAAGAATTCTTCACAATGAAGAATCAATTCTTAGAGAGAAATGGAAGCATTAGATTTGCTGAATAAGAAGGTTATGTTCTTAATCCATATTTTACATGATTACAGATTTTTCAGTGTAAGTATAACTGCACCAATGAATCGCCAATAGTAAAGATCTTAACAGAATTTATGTGAGAGTTTTATACGGTTCTTTTTTTTAATTTTACTCTAGACAGTTTATCATGTTTATATATTTTTCAAAATTCTGAATAAAATAATTCATTTGTAAAATCACGCATCTGATATGTACTACATATGAATGCATACTTACGACAAAAACGATATTGTATACGATTTAATAATAAATGAGCAACATAAATATCAGAAGTAGAGACAACCAGGGAATTAATTCATAAAAGCGTGTTCTATCTTAGTGGTATTGAACCTATTTTTATGTCAAATATAATTATAGGATTATGAAACATGAATGTACATGTACACATTTAAAGAAGGTTTTTCCCCGGTCACGCCTACGATTATATTGAATTTTGAGGCATCTTATGATATTAGTTTAAATATCTGTATAGTTCAGCTACGAATATTTCAATAGAACAAATATTTTTTTTTTATTTGCAAATATAAAAAAAATGATAGACTTCAAAGACGCCGACATTGTTCAAGGTCCACCGCGACCCGTACGTGTTTTGCGGGAAAAACTCATGGCCTGCACTGTACCTTTGACCACAAACACAACCAGTTGATCTAATTTATAGGAAATAATGAATTGTCTCACTATCTCTAGTAAATTTAAAGTTGAAGTTTGCTTCGAGTAGCTTCCTTAATTTTGCAGTTGAAAACCAGACGCAATGATATTTGATAATGGTGTTTCGAACAGGCAGACACAACCTCCGTCCTCCTTTTACAGGCGCCGTAGCGAGAAATAAAACCAGAATGACTTATTTGGTCATTACACGGTTCAAAAATCATTGGGGGCGTGGTTTTCAAAATTAACCAAAGAATGGTACGGTTCGTTTCTTGCACGGAACGGTTTGCTTTGTGGACGGCACGGTACGCTTTGTGCACGGAACGGTTCGCTTTGTGCACGGAACGGTACGCTTTGTTCAAGATACGGTACGCTTTCTGCACGGAACGTTTCGTTTCTGAGGTGAAGTAGCACGGATTAGGGTCGGCATAATGTCACCGAATTTGAGTCATTAATAATATACATTCTAATTTATTAAGCTTTATATCATTTTATTTTCACTGCAAATAGCTAAAATGATTATGATATTGATATTGTCCAATTTAAGGTGTTCAAATAATACTAGTAAGTCTGTGCTAAACCCTATGACATATATCTGCTTCTATAACAGGAAAGAAAACAAATAAAATTCTATATATTATGGTCATTCCACTTCATTTTAAAAAGATATATTTCGGTCATCTTAATATTTGGTTACGATCATCATTCTCAAAAACTTTCAGGGCGTACTACAGCTTTATTTTCTTGTGATCAAGTAAGTTAGAATTATTAATAGCAAGTCTCCAATAGCGTGCATTCAATTTTCAGTGGAATTTACACATAAAGGAGGGTTTTTAGAAAAAGTTCGCAGACACATTGGATTACGGAAAATCTTTTGTGTACTGTGAAGTATTACCTATTCATGAATGAGTTCCTATATTTTTTAATTGGTATGTAAAAAATTAGGTCCATATAAACAAATCTTGAAGTTTTACAACGCTTTTTACTATGGAATCATAGGATTCACGGAGCAATTATTTAACTTAAGTGACGTGAAAACCAGGCCCGGGATCATGAAGCATCGTAAGCTTAAGGCAAAAAATGCCTTAGATACTGAATTTTTTTAGAGGTCAAGTCGCCCAAAATGAAAATGCCTTCCAATTCTGTATCATCAGTCTGCTGTTGACTTAAGTCTAAGTCAGTTTCATGATCCCGGGGCCAGATTTTACCCGTTCAGCTTTGTTGCAGTTTAATAAATCTTTCATTTCATAAAATTTTCTTATCTTTTTTCTATTTTAAAATTGAATATCTTTATCAAGACATGTTACTTTTCTTCTATAATATCTTTTGTACTGATTCGGATATTATTGAGATCTTAAAAAATAAAAAAAGTATATTCAGTTAATCGATAAGATATGGAAATTATGCAAAACCATAAAGGCGCAAAGTGCATGCGATAACGGGGTGTTGAAGTATCGGTGGAGTTAATCATTCAAAATGTCACTCCTTCCATTCTTATGAAGTTATAACCATTTTAAAACTTGTTCTTTGTAAGTGTAGAAAATTCCCGGCAGCATCTTGAACATTTTAATCTGTTTCGAGACATTTTCCTGTCTGCACACATATTTTTTACGGAGTGCACAGCAACAACGTTCTGTTTTTGGCTATGTTTTTACGCGTTGATCATTTATGAGCGGCTATAAAACAGTCATATACGCTCGAATTTAGTTCAAAATTCCCCCCTTTGACGTTTCCTGCATACTTTAGCGGCAGGTAAAATATCATAAATTTCTATGCGCTACAATTGTGCAGTTTTTAATTTTAATGAAGAGACTTTGTTATATAATGTGCCAAATTGTAGCATGCTCCGTAAAGCTTGTTTTATCAAAATAAAAATGCTGTTTATTTTTCAAAAATCACCGGAGAGCACCAAATTCTTGTATATTTATCGGGAAAAGGGTAAATATTTCATCTGGAAAGTTTGATCTTTTTTTTGGAAAAAAGCGCTCACAATAGATCGTGTCCGCTAACTTTTCTAACACCCCTCGTATGCTTACAGATACTTTAATTTTTTCAATCGATCGGCTCGGCCGACATGTTTTGATGACCGTAATATATATTACGGTCAGCCGCTTCCCTAGAGTGATAAGGAGCATTGCAATCAAAGCAAATGGATAGCAGAATGCATTAACCGATAGTCGTGAAGTGCATAAATTATCTAAAAAGACTTACATAAACAGTGAATGACCGTTAGCACTATGTAAAATCAATTTTACTTAAACAAAACTTTGTTTTCAATTAAAAATGATCGCTGCATATTGTTAAAACGCAAGTAACAAATTCCGATGTGAATCAGCTGATGAAAAAATTGTCTTGAATACTCTCATTATATAATTCTGCACCTTTATAAATGATATTGGATTTTTTCTGTGAGGATTCAGTTTTTTCTCATCTTTTGTAAAAACAATTTTTTAAATATTGCTTTAATGTTAGGTGTCTTACCTACGATAAAATGTAAATGTAATTTTACATCGTTTTCTGGTTTTCCTCTCCCACTTGCATGGCTCTCATCTACAAAAATGATTAATCTATGAACAAACAGAAAATAAAATGAAATTCCCTGAATTCATTTTTTTTTGCTAATTTCTATCAATCTCAAGATTATTCTGAATTTTTAAAGTATTAACAGAAACACCTATATACTGATTATTCTCACTTATATAAGCTGTATTTTCGGTCTGCCTAAAAGTATCTTGTATTTTATAAGCTTTTATCAGAGAGATTGAACCTATTAAATACTAATCTTTTTAAAACTCGCCAAAAGTCGGACAAAGCGATCTGACCAAATATTAAGTCCCAAAAAACTTCTTATAGGTGAGTATTTACGGTATTTATGTGTTCTGTGTCCTATCGCACCCTTTCGTATCATGTTTTCCGTTTGAATGAATAAATAATTCATTTTATTAATCAATAAATTTATAATAAAATATTTAAAATAAAATAATTATGTTATGATCAAGCAGAGAGACTGATTAAAAAAATTGAAATTCTAATTTCAGAAATGTAATAATCAATCCCCTGGTCTTTTTTTTAATTTATTGAATTGGGGGGGGGGGGGTCACATTAACTGTTTTTAAGATTTTCTTACATTATTCAAAATATCTTTAAAAATAAACAGGGGATTAATATGTATCTTTTTAATGCAATCTTACTTTTTCCCTACTTATCGTCTGATAATATAAGTATTGTCTTTACACCTCTGATCTGCATGTATTTAAAATCTTGATTTTACAATAATAGTAAAGCATAAGACATTGATCCGGATAAATTTAACACCGATTATGTCCGAAAACGCTAATCTTTTTAATTCATTTTTTTCACTATTTCATTAGCTAAAATCCTTGATATATGATTTCATTTAAAAAATCAAAATTATAAAATACGACAGTTGTTCGAAAATTTTATGGAAAACTGTCATATCTTTTTTATGTGACATCATATGCTATCCAAATTTGATAAATATTTTTACAATAAATCCAAAGGATTTGTTTTTCTTTTTTCAAATACCATGATTTTTAAAATGCAAAATTTGGATCCCGGAGCAGGTCAAAATTTAGTAAGTTACGAACACTACACTGAATATTGTCTGTAGTCATATTCTCTGTAAAATAAAAAAAACAAAAACGAAAAACAACTGAGAAATCCAAATTAAGCCCTTTTGCATTGATTCATTTTCCAAATTATGGCTAAAATATTTTGCCTTGTTGAAAAGAAATCAACTTGAGGGAAACTCAAGTATGTGCATCAATGATTTTATTATAGTAAGGTACGCAAAACACCCATATATTTCATTTAAACCCACTTTTTAAAAAGTAACAGAGAAAAAAAGAAAAATATTACTATATTGACAAACAGGAATGATCCCTGGGAAGAATAATAAATACGTTTTGGCATGTTTGCGTCATATTTTTCGCAAACATCAGAGAATACTACATATTGGTCACTTTGAAGCTTGCAATTTGGAATGTGTTTACGCTATCTAACTGCAATTAACAAACATATAAAAGCATTTTATAGTAACTTTTTTTGTTCCATATCGTTCTGGACACACGTGTAAGGGGTCTCCATGCTTTATGTACTTTAAACGTCAAGGTCATATTAAGAGGTCAAAGGTATATTGTGAGGTCAACTACTGAATCTTTTATTTTTTTGCATTTAATTTTTTTTAAATTGCCAAAATATTCGAAATCACCAGTTGAATTATCTTTATTTTTACGCATCTTATTTAAGTACCCATTCCAATCATTCTGATAATTATTTGTAAATATCCAATTATACATTTTCTCTTAAGAAAACTTAAACTGTTGGATATTTACATGTGAATTTTCAATTCACACGCTACTTATGTTCCATATTTATTTAATATTTTCCCCAAATTTTCCATCTTCAATATGACTCACTGATTTAATGTAACAAAAAGGGTTTTTTTTTAAATAAAAATATAACACAAATTTGCAATAGTTCAACTGATAATTCTTAAATAAGGCTCATTCTCAAATCGAATGTCTGTTTTAATAATTTTCTTTACAAAGTCTGATTGACCATATTTCAGATTATTTGGGCAAAAAACTTGGCCGATTTTCTTTCATATCATATATAAAGAGAGATTTTATGTCCTAGAACAAAATATCAAAGTTAAAAAAAAATGCTCAACTGGTCAAATGTGTCCGAAATTATATAACATCTGAATGCATTTTGAGTTAAATACCGAGATTACCCGATAAAATAAAAAAAGGTGTGATACATTCCCGAAATTCTCTAACATCTGAATGCATTTTGAGTTAAATACCGAGATTACATGATTAAAATGAAAAGGTGTCAAGTGTGTCCGAAATTCTGTAACATCTGAATGCATTTTGAGGGAAATCCGAATAAAATAAAAAAAGGTTTCAGACTCACGATTTGCACATATATACTAAATAAAAATAAACATTGATTTTGAACCCTTATTTACCTTTGGTAGTAATTCTTAATCATATCTAGGGTTATTAGACATAACATGGATCGGACAGATTTAAGAAAAGTGATCCTAACTGAACTATCTATAGATAAGTTGCTGTGAAAGTGTTACTTGGGGATGACAATCATTAAAAATAAGTGATAAAAAAATTAAGCTTTCATTTTCACTACATTTTATATACATACCACCTATATATATCTACAGAGAACGAGATTTGGGACATATATTTTTGTTAATTAGGATGCCCCTTCACTATGACTGGTAGTTAAGCTGGATAAATAAAAAGTGAAGCCGGGTGCAGTAATTATTAAATTATTTTTCTTAACAAAAATCTGGGCCTATTATAAAGAAATAGAATTATCAAAGTTGGTAAGTATGTTTTTGTGTATGAGACGAACCCCGATTTATTCCTGCATTTTGACAATAAAATATATGCATTGCAGAATTCGTGAAATTTTAAAGAAAAGGAGGGGGTTGTAAGTAAAATGAATTTGATTTCAAAGATTTAAAGTATATAAAGATTGTAGCTCTAAATTCGGTATATCGTAGTCCGCTAGATAATATTGATATCACACGCTTGGGTTTACAAAGTTTCTGTAGAATGTTCTATTGCAAAGGACTTTTTACAATATTATGACGTTATGTTACAAATAATGATGTTCCTCATATAAATTTCATTCAAAACAATGCCATACTGTCAAATCTCTTCTTGAAAAAGTATTATAGATATGTAAAAAAGGAAAACAGTTCTGAAAAGCTAAAAGTCTACACTATCTTTATTGAACTTCTCATTGATTTTTTTAGTTAAGGCATATTTCAATGGTTCGTGGCTTTAGCTCTTTGGCCTATTCATTTTGTCATACCTTAACGTGACATGTACATGTATGCAACATTTTAAGCAAAGGGGAAATGGCCCCCTGTTTTATATACTTTGACGATACAACACATTACATAAAATCTCACTGTTTTTTTATTTGTCCATATTACATTTTGGAATTTGTTATATATACAGTGTTTTGATGAAAAATGAACTTAAGAGTAGAGAATTGTTTTAGAACGCAGAGATGATAATTGTTTACTCTACAGAACTTGCCCACGATTTTACTGGACAACCCTTGTAAATGTACTATAATGGGAAAGATAAAAACGGTGCAACGTGTTATTGACTCAAAAGTTCACCACTAACCTCCTTCGATCCTCTGATTACAATTACTGCCTTCATTCGGAAATAGTGGTTCGTCTTCTCTTTCTTCTACCTCACTCTCGTGCCTCTCATCTAAAATAAGATGAAAAGTGAAAAAATGAAGTAAAATGAAAATCAAAATTTATTTGTCGCAGAATTTTTAGAACGTTTTTTTTTTCTTTTTCCATATCAATCACTTCTTTGTACACAAAAATTTACAGGAAAGCATAACCCAATTAAAACGTACCTTCAGTATCCCTTCCATTGGAACAATAATGTAATATCTGTTTCCTTTTCCAAACAAAACAAATACAGAGCCATATGAAGACAAGTACACATATCACAGGTATCGCTATCCATCCTTTATCGCTAGAATTATCTCCATCATTTGAAAATATGGTTCTCGATAACGTTACATTAAAAAAAGTAGGGGTAGTTTTGGTGTCCGAGCCGCTAAGAAGAGAATTAATGCTTAATATTAACAAACGTTTTTCTGATAACTTGTGATTTATTGTATAGGATAAAAATTATATGTTTAACAATGAAATAAACTGTCTCTGTAAAATTACCTGCTTAAAACAGGACAGGTAGGATCACTTAAATAACATTTATTCTGTTTGTTGATTTTGGTGCAAGCTGGAACTAAATAAACCAAACAAACATGAAAAATTTCAAAACTATTACTGTTTACAGGGAACATTTTTCTACTAGTTTTATTTTTGCTCCCTTCGCCCTTTTTATGGTCGGGAAAATTTTAAACGAATTCAAACTACAACTTATCATTACGTAAAACGTACTATGACTGAGCAAATCTAAAATGGGTCAAAATTGTTCAACAAGTTCAAAAGGGCGAAAATACCACGGGGAAAACACTGTTAACAATATTTTATGCTGTCTAGAAAATAAATAAATTAGTGTTGCTAAGTAGGATTATTTTTAGTAATGAGTACCCGCTTAATCTTCGTTGTGTTTAAGTTTCCATATCCATGTTTTATCTTATTCTTTACTTAGCGGTGGAGTAATACATGTATACGAACATTATTTATAATTCATGCTTTACGTATGAGCAATTTCTTAAACGAGGTAAATTATTGACAAGCAAGTTGATGAAACAAGAATATCAACAGTCTCGTTTAAAGTCATCATTTCGTAAATTCTATGGTCGATACAATGACCTTGTCAGCAAATACAATTTATCATTGAATGAAATGCTGACTGACGTTTTTCATACCAATTGTTAGTCCATTATTTATACACTGAATTGACCACGGATTTTTTTCCCGTAATTTACTGATTATGACAACGAGCACACGGCCGGTGTGACCGGTCAGCAGGGGATGCTCACTCCTGCATGGCACCTGATCCCACCTCTGATGTTTCGGAGGTCCGTGTTTGCTCTGCTCTTATTTTGTATATTTGTTTAATGGACGTTGAGATTGAATACTTTTCGTTATTTCCATATCCTTCTCACACTTGATATCGTCCACAAAGTTAAGCATCAATAACCATATTACAGTGATTTCTTTATGTTTTCTTTTTCAGCCCCAGAAATATGAAATCAGGAATATAGTTATAAACATACTCCGTAATTACTGGTTTATGAGTTTTAATTTATTTGATTGATGCATGGAAATACAGGAAATATTTCCGGATCATGTAAGACAAGGCTTTACATATCGAATGTTCTGGGATGACCCTACAATTGAATTCATATCACTGTAAAAATTGTGTTAAAGATGTTACCACTTCCACATGTTTAGATTTTAAACATGCAACTTTCTTTTACATTATGATTATGTTAACTTTTTTATGACATTAACTAACACTCAAATTATAAGGCGTCAGTCTTTAATTGCATTATATCAGCTCTTTGTGACATTATGGCAAAAGATTTTTACGTGGTGTTAAGATATATTCATATAATTTCAAATCAGTATTACATTATATGCAGTCTCTACTATTTTGGTCTAAGTAGTTCATGACCTAATGTGAATTTATTTTCATTTGATATCAAGTCGCTATAATACGATGTCAGAATTCCATTACATGATTTCAAAAAATTGTCACTTGTGGTCAATTCTTTAAATACATGTACATTATATCATTAATATGCTACATGATGACGTGAATCAATTTTATTATGTGAATTTGCCCTTTTTGACATATCGTTGTTACATTATGCCATTGTGTCTTTACATTGTGTAAAAAATGCTTTTCCTCGTGTCAGCATACATGTATCTTAGGCTATTTCATATTGATTAGATGTGGAAAGTTCATGTTATACTGTGCGCACTCTTCCACATTATGTCAATTCACTATTACGTTATGCGAGCACGGGTATCCTCGGCCTTTATATGAGTATAACGTATTTTCCGCATTCCGCAGGTTCTAAAAATGGCGGGAGAGAAAAGAATCGTAGAAGAAATTCTCGGCGATTTGGGAAGGGCATATTTAAATGAAAACATAAAATGACAAATGATTGACATTCTTGAAACGTGCAGCTCAAGGCCTTCTCAGTGCGACTGTGAATGAAACTCAGGTTGAATTTCAATGGCGTTTACTTTAATATGATAATCAAATAAATCGAAAATTATGAGTCGAGCAGCATTTTGTTTTGGAAATGTTTCTTTATAGAAGTTTTAAACTTCTTATCTTATTAAGAACATTGTCAGTTTTTTTTTTATCAGTTTTTACCCCTCCTTTTTATTTAAGTGTTAACACACCGTATAACAAACGTGCAACGGTGGGTTGAGGGTTTGGGGCAGGAATGCCGTCCTTCAATATTTAGTTACCAAAATATACATATGATTAATAAATTTATTGGCTTTCCTTTGTAGGACATTGCATAAGATTAGCTGTATTCATTTGAAAACTTTTTTCTATAAAACTATAGGGGCTGTAAGTCTCGTTTTTTGTTACTTCCGGTGAAGCGCTTCCGGTGACAAACAATCAAATGGCGAAATCAATTCAGTACTGGGCGAACTATACTACAGACAAACGAAGCTTATGAGAAAATCGGAGAACGCTGTGTATAGTAACCATGTGTTGAAGTTCCTCTACGACAACGAGGAAAACGTTGTCAATGCTGTTGTGCAAGCGTCAATGAAGAACAAGTCTTACAAAGTAACAGTAAGGAGATTGTCCTTTTGTGATTTTTTAATTTGTATAGAAGCCTCATTCGTATTTGTTGCTTTCCAGAATTTTTTCAAATACTTTTTTAAGTGAAGCCCCATTCTTTTGATTCAAGTAATTTTAGTAATCAATGACTGTATGTAGCTATAATTCAAGAATTTTTGTGTGTGTTTGGGGGGGGGGGTTATTGCCACATATAACCCGTATTTTATATTGATAGGCAATTCTGAACGATGGCTATGCTGTTTCTTCATCAACATGTGAGTGTCCTTTAGGACAATATGTCTGCCACCATGTTGCAGTAGCATTGCTGTATGGGTAAGCTTTATGTACACAACATTATAATTTGAGACTGACTCAATGAGTTTATAAGATTTAAAGAGGTTTCATCAATTGTGACTTGAAAGAAGATGATAAACATAGTATGAAATTTAAATGCATCGAATTTTAAATGGACTGTGTTTGCTACATAATGATTAATGCATTAACCATGTTAACATGAAAAAATTTTAGAAACAAATCCGACATGCTATCTATTGTGAGTTATTCAAATTATAAGGTACAAGTGCGTCAGCAAAACTGACGTGAAATGCGGATGGCTGAAAAATCTAAAGACGGCCATAAAAACTGACACTAAAACAATGTAAGAATTATTTCCACCATCTCAACCTGATTATCAGTAAGTATGAAATAAAATGTTTAAAACATTGAAGAAAAAAAATAATTTAATCACTTGTGTTTAATTAAAGAAGAACCAATTTTTCTTGAATTTAAAGTGCACTAGGCAGACCATTTGATGATGGCGACAGAAGTTTCTTTCAACAAGAATTATCAAAACTAGGCAGATTTATTGGTATTTTAACCGGATGTTGCCAATTTGCGAAATATGTTTTACTAATCTGTATTCTGATTTAGTATTTTTTTTTTCAGTTCATCCTTCATTTCATTTTCTTTAAGGAAATTACTTGCATTTGGATTTTTAAAAATATTGTCACATATTTAGTTCGTATTAAGTTTTTTGTTGTTTATATGATGTGTACAATAAATGTCTTGACAGTTTTTTTTTTAACAGAATTTATTAAATGCAGAAAATGCTTGAAACAGATATAGATTTTACGATTGTGATTTTTTTTTATTAAAAAGAAACTTTTTTATAAATGTGTAACTGTAGATGCAAATATTTTTTTAAAAAGATGTTTATGTATGTATTTTAGCTAGGGAATGGATTCTTCAGCCAGAACCACGTGAGCCAGGACCTCCTGCCCCTGTCATAGAAGATCTATTGACGAGTCCAGAATTTATCCATTCTGATACGCCAATGGTATGGTTAAGACGAGCTTTGATTTTGTCTGAGGATATCATAGCTAATACAGCATTGGCAACCAAGGGTCAAAGAAAGAATCCTATGTGGTCAATCATCAGAAAGAACAGGATAACAGCATCCAATTTTGGAGCAGTGCTTAGTACAAATAGAAGACGGTAAGTTTATGTGGACAAAAATTAAACTCTGTATAGAGCATGATGCTTGTAGTTAGCATTAGTTATCATTTATTTGTTATATTTAATAATGATGTGATGCTTACAACAACCAAAGCTAAAATGCCAGCATTTATCTTTGCAGAATTACAATTTCTCTCAAGAAACGTCTGATGTCCTCATACAATTTGGAATCAATCAAAGCAGTTGCTTGGGGAATAACACATGAAGAAGATGCATTGAAAAAATATGAACATGAAACAATATGAATATGACTTTGGTGCCTCTGTGCAACAAACGGGTAAATTTCTTTTGTTAATTATTTCATCCAAATTTATCAGCAGTATTTGTCATTGACCATGGTACCATTTTCAATAATTATTTTTACCAAAAATGTCATTGAAAATTCAACATTCTTTGATAACTATCTATTTACTTAGTACAAACACTGCAATATTATTTTTTCTTTTCTTTAAATTTGCATTTTATTTTAATAAAGGAATTTGGCTGCATGAGTCTGGAGTTTTAGGCGCATCTCCAGATGGTCTTGTCCTGCACCCACCAAGATGTGATGCTTATTTCCAGACACCAGAAGCTCAGAATGCTATACCTGAAGTAGTTGAAGGGAAGTGTCCCTACTCTGCAGCACATTTAACAATATATGAGGCAGTGCACAGTCTTAAAGACTTTTACCTTGGTAAGTACTTGGTATAAATTAGGGTATATTAAAATGTGTGAAACATCTGTTTCTCATTGTCTTTTCAATATGAAGTCAAACTTGGTATCTCAACTATTGTTTTTGATACCGAAGGGAACGTATGTCGAACTGAGTTGCAAGTCCTAATTTCTTAATAAAGCATTTTAAAACGTTTAATTTTGTGATTTATTGGATATCTCTATTGTTTTTTGGCCCCTTAAGTTCCAGTTAACAAGATTGGACTGTATATGAATTTGTCTATTCGTTATTCTATTTATTACTAACTATGATTAAATTTAAATTCAAGTTGTGTTGTTGCATGTAGAGTACAGAGAGGACTCTTACTACCTCAAGTCCAACCACCCTTATTATCACCAGATACAAGGCCAACTACATTCATGCAACAAGACCTGCTGTGACCTGATTGTTTGGACTACTAAGGACTGCAAAGTTATCCGGATTATCAAGGACTCTGGATGGACAAAAAACATTGCACAATTGATAGAATTTTATTTTGATACTTTCATTCCTGAATTAATCAAAAATTAATGTGTTGAAATAATACATGTATCTGCAATAATTAAGAGCAATCAAAGGTGAAGAACCCCATTGACACTTCACACTAAAGACTTCTGAATAGGTTATATTTTTATAAAAAGATTGAGTAATCTGTCCCAGGATTTAGAATTACTTTGATTATGAATGAAGATTTAATATTAAATGAATGAAAATATGCAATGCATTATTTGATTTGTAATCAATCCTAACATTAATGAAGTTTTAATAGAGTATGATAAATTGAACTCTAAATGTATTAAACCTACCAATGTAAACAATGATTTCTGTTCAACAGTACTTGTCTTTAAAGCGGCACTGTGACGCACAAAGGGGAAAATTGACAAATGTAGAATTTTCGCATGACCTCTGTAAATTTTTTCAATACCTAAAAGTATTCAGTTTCAGAAAATAACATGTTTCAAAAAATTTGATTTACTCTTTTTAAAAAAGTTTTTAGAACATATTTCTCACCTTTGCATGTTCCTGTTGAATGTTGTTTACAAGTTTGAGCTAAAAATAAGTGTTGCGTGACCTTGACATAACAGAAACAACGAAACGGTAGATACAACCTTTATTTTTCCGGCACTTATATGTCATATATTTGCTAAATACTCATAATTTCATAAGTATTTCTCTCTATGCTACAGATATCTTAAAATTACGATATGATTTTGACTCACTGTGCCGCTTTAAAATTTTTCCTTAGGGTAAATGCCAAGTAACCTGTGTTGAAATTGGGCTTAGTATATTAAACTATATAATTTTCTCAATGTAGAAATAAAATTTTACTTACTGTGTAGATTGTTTTTCAATTATTTATTATATGCACACGTATATATTGTAAATGTACATGTATTACTTCTAGTACATGTGTGTCTTTTGGCATTATGTAGCCACTACTAAATCAAGAACATAGTTGTGCAGAACTGCAGATATCTATGAATATACACATAAAAAATTATCTGCCAAATTTTGAACATGTTTAATCTACAGATTTTTAAGACGGTATGTTAGAGGTCTCATTGTAAGATTTGCAAAAATCAATATGATAGACTATGACTGTATACATCATTCTACATCCATGAACAATACTGAAGTTGAATCAAAATTATCATTACATTATAAATATATAATGTACTATGAAATTTCTTTCAAAAGAGGAGCTTGCAAATTGACTAATGCAGAACACAGTTGAAATATCTTTGTTGATAATGGCCTGTAGGTTGCTGGTATGTGGCGAAGTTTTTAATTCTCTCATTAGCTCTCTCCACGTGAATTCTTGCTCTGGCTATTTTATAACACAATTCTGCTTCTTTCTTCGTAAACCGCCCTCTTGAAGATAAAAATGCTGGAATATTTAAACAGACACCTTGTGGTAACTGATCGTGGATTGTAAATCCCTTGTCAGCTAATATCAGGTCCCCGGGCTTAAACTTCTCAAGAATTTTGCTGTGGCGCACAATAGCAACATCAGATGTTGATCCCGGATATAAAGGAGAGCAGTAAGTGATTGCACCATTTGGTGCAACACAAGTCACTGCTTTGACTGTGTGACGGCTCTTACCGGGTATATGAACTGTATGCCATGGCCTGAGTGTCAAGGTGTCCCGGTATATCCTGTGTTGTCTCAATGGCATCCATAGATGCCCTTGCAGAAGAGAATTCTGCAAATGCCTTTGGCATGGAGCCTAAATGAAAAATGGGGGGAACATTAATTTCATGCTATAATCATGATAATATACAGCTCAACTGACGAACGCATGTATTATTCTCTTCATCTCAGTTGTATATAAATAATAAATATTCTTATATCATATCATATTATATCATATTATATTATATTATAAATATTCTTATATTTAAGCCACAACATTCTGCTCAAGTCAGCGAACAGTTTTATTTTTTATATTAAATAATGTGTACACAAGTAGTTTAAGATGGAGGACATGGAAGAGAAAAATTGAATGGTGAAGTATATACAATTACATCAATCATTTGCATACTATAAAACAACATACAAACCTTTACATTTTAGTTGACTAGGAAAACATGTATCAACAACCCCATTGTACATCATTCCATGAAGGGCATGAACCAGTGAGTGGAAAATATTAGAAATTGTTGGCCTGCTTACACAAAACCTGTTGAATAAGGCAAATCAAAATATATCATGTTATCAAAATATGTTTCCCCGAATCAAAAAAAAAAATCTTTGAAAAAAAAAGTCATAAATTGCATGATCAGAAAACTGATTTAGATTTATTCAGAAAAAAGATTAACTACCAGTATATACCTGTGAGCTAAGTCTATGTCTCTAAGGTTTAGTTTAAGCTTCATGAAAACAATCAAAAGTTGATCTTCAAGTTTAAGGGATGGTGTCCAACTAAGAAAGTAATTTAAACTGAATCGACCAAGTAGTTTTACAAGCACTTCAAAGACATCGTATTGTACTGAAGTATAAAGCAGCATCTGTAAAGAAAAGAATTGTCATAAATTTCACAATAAAAGTACTCTAATTTTTTTTTAAATACCCAGTACCTTAATTTCATTTTACCTCATCAACAATGTTACCTTTTCTTCATTGTCCTTAATATCTGCTACAGTCATGGGTTTTCTTTTATCCATGTTGACTTTTATTGCACGCAACTCTTCTTCCAACTTTTTTATCTCTGATGAGAGCCGCTGCATTTCTTTGGAACAGTTTCGAGAGCAGGAGACTGTATAACTGTGTTCTACTTCAACCTTAAAATATATACACGTACATTTATAATCTCATTTTTTTTTTTACAGCCAAGTATTTTAATTATATACATGTGTATTTTAAAAACACTTCTAAAAAGGTTATTGATATAATATTACATGTTGTACAGCATCAAAATCTACTGCATCTTCTGTCTGCTCTCTTTCAAAGGATAAGGACTGACTTGTTTTATCGACGTCACAGGGCGGGGATAAACATGTTTTTCTCCTTTTCCTATAAATAATAAATATTCAATAAATGCATTACATTTACCAGTAACATGTTTTTGTCCAAAAAGGTTCATGCTCTAATTTAAACTATATGAAATAAAAGAAATATTTATAATTTGTGACTGGAATAAAATTTATTACATGTCCATGTAAGTTCTCTCTCACCTCTCTGACTTTTCGGGATCCTGATAGTCCATATACTTTTTATCATTCCAAGGAAAGTAGACATGGTCTCCTTCCTTTCTTCCCTCCTTAAAATGGCAAGAACATACTCTGTCGTTTTGATTCTCTGGCTGTCGATCAGCTCTTCTAAATAAATAAAAGGATTGTTTATATAAATGTATAGTTTTAGAGTAGAAATATACCTAGGTACATACATCAAAAGTTCAAAACATGCATGTTGTTAATATGCTTGTTGTATACTCTGCCTTGAACAGAAGTGGATTAGGTATTTATATACATGCACATGTTAATGCACACAGGACACTGATTTTTTTTTATAAATCTCATCTTATTTCAATATATGTTACTCTCTATATATAGGTGCTTATTGACTTAATTTTCATGTACACATCAGTATCTCTGCTTCAGTATTTTGACTGTTTTGATATTAATCTGTTAATCAGTTAATCGTAATCACGTCACAGTCAGTCTGAGGAATCTCGGATTAATATTTGTGTTGGCATGTACAACCTATAGTATGATAGTTCTCTGAAGATATTTGTACAGTGCAGATACGGGTATATACTTTAATGTGAAAGAATAAAAATCATAAACTTATCATTAAGTGTCACTACTCAACTCTACGAATAGAGCTTGGTAATCGGGGCGCATGCAAACTGTAAGTCATGTGCTGCAGACGGATATTCCGTTTAATACAGGCTTATTAAATTTTAAAAATGCATAAAACTGACCTGCACAATCTTCCCCATAATGTCCTTTTCTTTGCTTCTGTGGGAAACCGATAAAAACTACAATTATTCGCACCATTTCGCTGACTACATCCAAACGCAAAGCATATCACCATTTTGTTTGTCACCGGAAGTATTCAAATCTCACGCGCTCTCGTTTACGAGCTTACAGTCCCTATAAAGTCTATGAGCTTCTCCGCCCCTCCTTGGTCTCCAACCATATACCGTCATCCTTCCTTGGTCAAGATTCCCATATATGCCACTAATATGTGCCCATGCATACTTGCGAAGGCATATTCAACTGATTTACACCAATATATATATTTTTGTAATAAAATTCTGGCATTGGAATGGTTGAAAATTAATTCCGGTCATTTAGCATCTTCTTTGAAAGGGGAGGTCAGCCAGAAAAAAAATTCTACTCGAAAAGAAAACAGTCCTAATTTTGTTTTCAAATAGTTTACTTTACCCTCAGTGGAAAAAATGGGGATGGGTATGTGCTTTCCATGAACATTATATTTTCAATAGTAAAGATTATACTAGTATGGGAAAAGAGGGGGTGGCTGATATTACTGAGTATGTGCCTGAAATTCGTCCTCATCATTGAGGAGCTACCCCCCCCCCCGCCCTTAGCAGTCATTAAAACACGGTCGTCAACATTCATTATGTACCAGATATACAGCTTTGAAATAATAAAAACTGTACTTTTACATCAGGTTATGAACTTTTGGAATCAATATGATGAAGAGTTAACACAATATAAAGATATTTTTAAATCACATAAGAATAGGTTGATATAACGTAATTGTATATCCACATCACAGAATGGAGTTTTGGCATAACGTAATAAAGTGTTGATATAATATAAAAATATGTTCACATTATTTTATACAATTTTTATACCATGTAATAAAGCACTGCCATAAAGGTAAGATGTGTTCACCTCACATCATGTTGCTTTCGCAGTAAAATAAAGATTAATCTATATCACGTAATAATGTTTTGAGATAATAGAAATATAAACTCTTAAAATGAAATTAATGATAAGACTAATTATAAAACACAATTTGCTTGACGTAATGCAATTTTGACCTCGCATATTAAAGAAATGAAATGATGTAAAGAAACATCCATTTCGTATAAATAAAGTTTTAACACAATGTAAACACGTAATCACTTCACACAATGGATTTTTCACTTCATGTTACGAATTCCTAACATAATAAAAGAATGTGTTTATTTCATGTAATGCAGCATTGACATGATGTAAAGATATTTTCAAATCATCTCATAAAAATGCCATAACGTAAAGATATGTTCACATCACGTAATGATAAATTGACATAATGAATGCAGTGGAGCCTCATTTGTCCGGACGCTTTGGTTCCTAGTCAATTTGTCCGGATATGTGAAGCATCCGGATTCCTTAATCACCAGTTAAACAGGACAAATTAACATTTAAAAATTCTGTCCTGACGAAAAATCGTCCGGATACTGAAGCATCCGGATATCTGAGGTCCGGATATCTGCAGGTCCACTGTACATAGTTGTATGCTATAAGGCAATGATGGCGTTACATACATGATGAAATGTTGAAAATCATTTGAAAGGCACCTTTTTACTGCAATATATTTTAAACTTATGTTTTCTTTTTATTAAGATTTGCATTATTATCAAATAGTGTTTGAAAACAAAATCATTAGAACGAAGGTTTTTTTTCTAAATTAACAGTCATAAAATTATATAATAGTTTTTTTTCATGTTTACAAACCGACAAAATCTGACATTTCAAAACTCAGCCAGTTCACACTGAGTTGTAAGGAAATATTAAAAAACAGTCGCATTTAACTGACTTTATATTTAGATATAAACTTTTACATGTTATTATTAATATTTCAACCTCGACAAAATTTATACATTAAACTGCATGATTTATCAAAGGAACAACTCTTTTTTCGATTTCATGATGTGATCAATCGATAAGATTGCCTGATAATTTGCATAAACGCCGAAGACGTTTATGCATAAAATCATCACGCAAGCTAATCGATTGATCATCGTCATGAAATTGATAAATCTGACATTTATTCCTGATATTTACATACTTTGATTCCCCCAATCCACGTGCTCCAAGCCCTGCTTCTATCTATCTGTTTGTCCTGCCTTGCACGTGGTTTTTTGGAACCACGCCAATTCATTGATGGGGAATAATAAGGATATGGAAATAACGAACAGTATTCAATCTCAACGTCCATTAAACAAATATACAAAACAAGAGCAGAGCAAACACGGACCTCCGAAAAATCAGAGGTGGGATCAGGTGCCATGGAGGAGTGAGCATCCCCTGCTGACCGGTCACACCCGCCGTGTGCTCATTGTCATAATCAGGAAATAACGGAAAAAATCCGTAGTCAATTCAGTGTATAAATAATGGACTAACAGTTGGTATGAAAAACGTCAGTCAGCATTTCATTCAATGATAAATTGTATTTGCTGACAAGGTCATTGTATCGACCATAGAATTTACGAAATGATGACTTTAAACGAGACTGTTGATATTCTTGTTTCATCAACTTGCTTGTCAATAATTTACCTCGTTTAAGAAATTGTTCATACGTAGAGCATGCTCTTGCATATCGAATCAACTGATATATAAATACTCCGTATGCAGGTGATGAAGGTATATTGCTGCATAAGTAAGGGAAGTTGACGATAGAAAAGTTAAAGTCATCACGTTTATCATATAGCTTGGTTGTTAGATTACCATTTGTGTCTTTTTCAAGTAAAATATCCAAATATGAAGCAGATGTGTTGGACTCTGTGGTATCTTTTATCTCAAGCTCACCAGGATATAAAGTACATTTACATTTTGTACTTTTATCTCGGACAAAGACAATGGAAATGCAAATATAGAAAATTGCATGATATAGTTATTATTGATTATTCATTGGAAGATCTTTTTGACATTGATTACAAAAAAAGATCGACGAATCAATTTATTAAAAACCCTTATTAAATTTAAAAATAATTCATGTAAATGGCATCTTTAATTTACTGTAGAAGTACTATTTTCCGCGTGGTATTAATTTACGCTATGTAAGCGGTTACAAACTTTCCGCGGAAATTTGTCCAAGCGTACTTAATATAAAAAAAGGCATATAGTAACAATCTAGAAAACCCGCGTAATTTTCTATCCGCGGATTAAACAGAAATATAGATTTCGCGGAATTATGACTCCGTGGAAAAAAGCACGTCTACAGTAATGCAAAAGGTATACTTCTAAAACAATGTATTTTAGAAAATAAAACCAAATTCATTTTGTTATTTTAGGTTGTCATTTTATAAATAATTAACAAGACTGAATTAATCAAGTCCGGGTTCGTTGATCTCATGATCACTATGCAATTTTGAAATTGCCTTGCTGAAAGGTATTGTAAATTTCTGCCATTTAGATTTATATACGCCCCCCACAAAACACACACATAATCTTACCAATGGTAATCCTGGATCTACCCATTGCGTAAATGCTAGCAGATTATATTACACAATTGTAACTTATTCATTTGTTTATAATTGTTTCACCTTTTTAATGGGTAAATATCAAAATATTTTACTGCTAGGCTGTAAAATATTATGTTTTCAAAAAGCGGTTTCATTACCCAGTGCAGACACACAACATTCCACATGCAGTAAACCAACCGAATATCCTTATCATTTACTATTCTATATCGTAATCATATGTTTCCACACTTCAGAAATTTTCTGTCCTTATATGTATCTTTTTTAAAGGAGCAATCAAATACATTTTCACTACGCAGTAACATTTGGGTTGCATATACGCATTATACATGTACTTTCACATCTATAGTAAGATACATAGTTTTATGCTAAAATCAAACAAGAAAATCTTACCTCTTGACCTACATGTATCTAGCAATTTTTTAAATAAACAAAATTTCTAATGAGTTCCATGGGCTTATCAAATGACTCTTGCATGGATTAAATATTAAGTTTGAGAAAATAATAGTTTTTAGGAATGTCGCCTTCTTTTCAGATATCCCCCTGGTGTCGTAGAAAAGTGTTATGTAAAACAATCAAAATACTGTTCACCACTGATAGATCCAATAGATAACATAGAATCAAAAAAGACACCGAACAAAATATTGTACATAGGGCCTTTATAATAAAAGGTTTGGATAATTACAGAACAAAGTCATTTCATGTTCACTCTGAAAACATTTGACATTATTGAAGAACATGACAACATTATAAACCTGTTAAGGTATCTTTTATATAAGTGAGGAAAAAACCTACTTAGAGCAGACGTAGGAACATATAAATTCATTTTTGACAAATTTTATAACCTTATTCTATCAAAATCCGAAACCCAAAATGGATAAGAATTCACATTAGGACTCTTTTTCCCATGGGCGCTATCATATATAGTATAAAAATGAAGAGTTACGCTATTGTAGATAAGGATATGGAAATAACGAACAGTATTCAATCTCAACGTCCATTAAACAAATATACAAAACAAGAGCAGAGCAAACACGGACCTCCGAAACATAAAACCAAAGTCGGCCCCTTAAATCATAAGGAGGCGGAAGAGAATTATAAAAAAGCGTAAACTGACCAAAACATGATTATACTCAATAATTTGAACTAGAGTTAAAATCATTGCTTAAATAATAATAGTAATAAGAAACATAGATAAAACAGTGAGGTCGTCCGAAGGAAGTCAGAAGACCTTAATTATTGCCCTTTTATGATTACAAAGACAGATGAGAAGTACGGTACTAATACTAATCTGACTCTTCAAGCTCGATGAATATTGCAAAAAGCAGATAAAACCATTCCTCTTTTCCTTAAACTTCAACGTGCCAATAAAGGAATTGAAGCGGTAAATATAAGTAATATTCTAAATTACAAAAGGTTCCAGTCTTGTATTCCATCATATTTCAAGTTAACGACTACACCTTGTATTTCCTACAAATACGTACACATCGACCATTGCTTCCAAACTTCTAAATTACAAAAACACTTTATATGGCCTGGATACCGACTTTCTGACAAATAATCCTTATTCATGATGTTGTTCTTCTTCTTCCCGTAACTAGAGTTCTCTAAAACGTGTTATTACATATGACGTAAATATAATGAGGATCTTAAATAACTTATATAAAAAAGCCCTAAGTATAAGGAACCCCAATCCTTCAACTGGCGTCGGAATTTCATAAACATTATAGATTCTGTTGAAAATTATGACACACGATGGCCCAGATTCGAAAAAGAAGACTTTGACGCCTTGTAAGAATAGATTAAATGATTAAGGGTCAATATGAAAACCATCTATCCTTTTGTGTTAAATAAACCAGAAGTGAAAAAAGAATTAGATTGATTACACGATCAATACGCACTAGTTCCTGCCGACAAAGCAGGTAACAACATTGTCTTCGTTTGTAAGACTCATTATATAAATTGCACTCTAGAAGAATTCGATTTAAGTCTACAAGTGGTAATCCTACTTATACTTCCTTTTCTAAGGAACACATTCTTCAAAATCACCTGTCAATTTTGAATACTTTTAATGTTCCACAGAGCCAATTTCAATTTGAAATATCTTATATATATTGGATTCCGAAACATCATAAGAATCCTTACAAACAAAGACACATAGCAGGATTCAGTAAATGTTCAACCAAGCCTCTTTCTTTACTCCTCACAAAGATATTGAAAGAAGTGAAGGAAAAACTTCAAGAGTACGTGCAACTATATATTCAAGAAGTGGCGTAAAACAGATGTGGATACTAACAAATTCTAAAGACATTTTGGAATCACAAGACTACAAAAATCAACAGCTTCTAAAACAACTAACGACTTTTCAACTTGATACACAACAATTCCCCACGACAAATTGAAATCAAAGCTGTTTGATATCAATGACAGATCTTCAATAAAATAGTGGAACACGTAAATTTACTAAACTCGTCATTGGTCATCTGAAAAATTGTTTAGTTAAAACAGATTCTGATTGCACACATAAGTACTCTGAAGTTGACATCAAGAAGATGCTGGAGATTCTGATTGACAATACCTATATGATTTTTGAAGATAAGATATTCCAACAATATATAGAAATTCCCATGGGTACAAATTGCGTTCTGTTTATTTTTATATTCATATGAAGCAGAAATTATGCAAAATCTTATGCGTGAAAAGAAAAAAACACATCACTTGCTGTGGCCTTCAATTCTACGTTTAGATATATCGACGAGGTATTGTCCATTAATAATGGTAATTTCCATTCCTACGTCGATACGATATATCCTGGTGAGCTTGAGATTAAATATACTACAGAGTCCGACACTTCTGGATACTTGGATATTTTACTTGAAAAAAAAACACTAATGGTAATCTAACATTTAAGCTATCTGATAAACGTAATGACTTTAACTTTTCATCTTCAACTTTTCTTATTTATGCAGCAATTTACCTTCATCACCTGCGTATGGAGTATATATATCTCAGTTGATTCGATACGCAAGGGTATGCTCTACGTATAAACAATGTTACAAGGTAAATAACTGACAAAAAAGTTGATGACACAAAAATATCAAAAGTCTTGTTTGAAGTTATCATTTCATAAGTCCCATGGTCGATACAATGACCTTGTCAGCAAATACAATTTAGCACTGAGTCAAATGCTGACTGACGTTTTTCATATCATTTGTTAGTCCATTGTTTATACACTGAATAGAATACGATTTTTTTCCGTTATTTCCTGTTCATGACTAGGAGAACACAGCGGGTGTTACCGGTCGGCAGGGGATGCTCACTCCTCCATGGCACCTGATCCCACCTCTGATTTTTCGGATGTCCGTGTTTGCTCTGCTCCTGTCTTGTATTGTTTTTTGGACTTTGAGATTGAACACTTTTCGTTAGCTTCATATCCATCTCATGTTGGATAATCATCGTATGAACATCAAGAACAGCACTAATTGTATAATTTTACATGTTCTGAAAATTTATCCTTTCCTTCAAAAAGGATTGTTTATCAAGCGGTGAACACGTCTAATCATTTCATCCCTACAGATTTATTGGGGCAGGGGCTCCTCAATTATCTTAGATAATTCGTGAAATGTTGGTTTTTTCACAATCATGCAGATCTTTATTACGTATTACAAAAACCTTATATTTTTCTGTACAAAATGAAATGCTAGAAACACACTTACATTTCAGCATCGATTTGGATTGGTAGGGTTGAATGGGACAGCCTTCAGTAAAATGAAGACATGATCGGTTGTATAAAAATCCGGATTGTAGAACGATACAATTACCTGTCATTCAAGAAATTATCATTAAATGCCAATAAGGTATTCATGTAGAAAATTATAATATATAAAAATTTGTTTTAACATTTTAATTATTTGATTCATTAACATTTGACCTTTCAAAAGCACAATATTTTTTCTCCGTTTTGAAAAATGAATCAGAGGAAAAACAAAAGAAAAAATAGTAAATAATATTTTCTCAATGCATACCAAGATACATATATCTCAGTGGATTTGATACGCAAGGGCATGCTCTATGTATGAACAATTTCTAAAACGAGGTCAATCCTTGACAAGCAAGTTGATGAAACAAGAATATCAACAATCTCGTTTAAGGTCATCATTTCGTATATACTATGGCCGATACAATGACCTTGTCAGCAAATACAATTTATCATTGACTGAAATGCTGACTGATGCTTTTTATACTAGTTGTTGGTCTTCCGTATTTTTTTTTCGATCATGACAGCAGGGAATGTGATCAGTCAGCAGGGAATGCTCACTCCTCCATGGCACTTGATGCCACCTGTGATCTATCGGAGGCCAGTGTTTTCTCTGCTCATATTTTGTATTGTTTTATGAATTTTATATTGAATACTGTTCGTCATCTTCATATCCTTATTGCTACTAACATCCGTTTAACAAAATAAACAGGAATTGTTCTTTAATGCTTTTATGCCTAATGAATAAGTTTCATAGTCAAAATAAAATTACAAGTGTCCAATTTACCCTTTTCAATCAACTGGCTTTGGTAGCAGAGTTCTACAAGCTGTGACAGGCCCGACAATGATAAACAATGATATGTGTTTTTAAATTTGTCAATTCCCGAACAATTTAGTCTTCTGGAAGCATCCTCGACTTCAGAACTGTTGTTTGGACAATTTTCTACTGGATAGTAAGTCTCTTTTGATTTAAATGTAGGCATCTGCAACAATTAAAAGTAAAATCTGATTAATAATTTGTAAAGCTGATTTCTTTGTATTTTATATCACTTATTGCAAAAGCTGTATTGACAAGTATGTAAAAAACGGCATATGAGTATAATAATACTTTAAACATTTACAGTATTATATACAGATGACTCTCGATCTCTCGAAGTTCAAGGGACCGCAAGAAAAGTCAATAAAATCCGGAATTTTCAGTTCCGATCATCGAAGTTCTTCTTTTATAGATACCGGAAGTATATGTAAATAGATTCATTGCACGTTTTCTATAGTATTTTACAGGTAATATTTACTTGATATCAACAACAATGATCGTACTTCGACTAAATAAAACGAATTTCTAAAGTTTCAATGCTTATTTGTTCTTATTTAATGATTACATGAAATCCGAATAGCAATTGTCTGTTTGACTATTCCGCGGCTTGATCGGATCCTTCACCTGTTCACCAATGTTCACAAGATTTTTCTTAATCGGTATTTGGTACTTCAGAAAGGAATTTCTTGTGTAATATTTGCCATACTGGGATTATGTCGACCCTAATAAAGTTCATAGCCTATGGGAACTTATCTATTTTACTATAAATTATTTTTCTAAAAGTTATCGTCTCGTTTTAAAGTCAAAATAAGTTGTAAATTTAAAAACAGTTTATAATTTACCAATTATAATCAATTAATTATATCAACACACGGACTACCCACAGGGGAAGTGTCATCTATATAATCACCCAATTAACACCTCAATGCCAAGCCTCAGGCTTTCACTGTTTTCCAGGTTCTGGCTGCATCAATTTTACGCTTGATTGGCTTGTATACACACGCAATCAAAACTTCGAGAGATAGAGAGTGAAATTCAAGGAAATATCTGTAACGGGACCCATGTTTTGGTTCGAGAGATAGAGAACTTCGAGAGATAGAAGTTCGAGAGATCGGGAGTAAATTTGCTTAGTTATATAGTGGAAAAAAAACGGGACCGGAGGTTCACTTCGAGAGATCGAGAACTTCGAGAGATTACGTACCCTTATATGTAGATTCCCAAAACTTTTATGATTGATATTTATTAACAGCTAACCTGACTTTTAATTTTGACTATCATCCAATCTCTAAGTGGATGCAAGAAGTTGGCACACAGGGTTTAATATTGATATAAAGTTCACAAAATTGAACATTTTCCCTTCTTGGTTACCATAGCAACAGTGTTGTTTTCTTCATCAACTTTTATCAATATATGATATTCAGCTTCAGTTCTAACAGATAAGTACTTATCAAGCTGAATCCTTTAATTTGTTTTTTGATTATATGGCAGTTTAATTCTTAATGCAGTGAAAAATAATTCACTTTTAAGCACTGGTACTTTATTTCCATGGTAACACTGCAAAGTAGCAATTTTACCCAATTTTTCTTCTGGTTTTGGTGTTGCAAGGTCCTAAGGATGCATATTTGCCAGTCTTGAATTTTCATGTTTTTCCTCAAGACAGTAGCATTAACCCAATCCTAGTTACTGGTTTTGCATAGTTACACTGTGTTACAATGGCAACCATTAAATTTATTCATAGACTAATATTGCTTATACTTGTATACTTAAGATCAAACATTTTCATTGTTTTTCTTAAGTCGATGATTGAGTTTAGCATGTAACACCTACCATTAGTGAATATGGAGTGTTTTTTCAGCATATTTCAGCATTCCAAAATGTATTCCAAATGTACCCTTGGTTACCACTTACTTAGAGATATATTCTAAACAGTTTCTTTACAGTATAAGTGACATCAAGGTGTCATGTTTTTGTTAGAATGGTTTGTTTGCTTTTTCTAGTTTTTATTAGGCCACAGTCAGGATTTAAAGTGGCTGAAAATCTCGATTTTTCACATTTTTCCGGCTGTTGCCATAGCAACCGAGACACTTAGCAACGAAATTTTGTTTGATATTTGTTTCTGGTGTCAAGTACTAGGCATGGGTGAAGTTTCATCAAAATCGGTGACCATGCGTGGCAACGAAGTTTAAGTGGTTACAGAGAATGGCAATTAAAACTAGAAAGTCTGCTATTGCAAGCAATAGCATATGTCGCCCCGTACTGGACAAGACTTTCATTTTTATCATCACTTAAACAATGGTCCATTAGCTAAGCTTGGACAACCATCGAGTCGTATCAGTCCTTTCTGTTGGAAACGGAAGACCTTAATTTGGTACATCCCATTTTATTTTTAGAATCGGTAGGAGAAGAAATTAGTGCAGGTAAAAATTACAAGTTCCTAAATTTGCAGACTTGCATAAAAGAAATTGGGCAGATGTACTGAACTGAGCCTCATACTTGTTAATTGGCAGTATCTTTCCTACCAAAAAAGCTTGGCAAGTGTAATTTATTAAGAAGATCAGCCGAATTATTTTGTGTATTATAACGCCAGTGAAAACTCTGAAATTTCCCTACTTTCACTTTCATTTTTAGAGGTTCTGCCGGAAAACGAATCTGACATGCCACCTTCAATTCGAGCATTTCTGCATTGCACAGAGCTGTATTTGTTATGAGATGATAATTCCTGTGTAAACTTTCTCAGTTTAGCGGAATCATGAACATTTTCGGCGAGATGAATGTTTTGTATACAGTGGTGATCAAGGCCTCGCGCACCTGCAGGAGCGGATCCAAGGATTTATACATGAATAAACACTATGGAAATGACGTACAAGTAATAGATATACAAGAAAACGCAAAATGATAATAAATGCAGCTGACAATCGTTATTTTTTTTATATAGATAAATTTATATAGAGTCATCTGGAACATAGTACCTTAGCCATAACGTTTGAACGGTAAGGGCTAGGGCTTTCGTATTTCAAATATGTAATCCTTGTGAAAAGAACTTTTATTGGACACGAAGAACTTTGACCCTTTGACCTAGACCTTGGAGAACACATGTGTACATCTTAACCTTTTTTCTGTTACGTTTCTATGACAACTGTGAGCGACTCATTACAATTATTTTAAAAGTAAAAATCACTTTGACACATTGCAAGGAATAAACATTGAAAGTTTCAAAACGATTGCTTAAGTAGTTATTGAGAAAATAGAAATTAAAGAATTTTAACATTCCCCTGGTTTCCATGGCAATAATCAATTATTTGAAAATTTTAAATGCATGGCGCACAACTACGGATAATAGTCATTAAAATAAAAAGAGTTTCATGAAGAACGTTTAAGGGACCAGAGAGAACACTCTCGGACAAAATTCGTCGTTTTTTACAGGTTTCCATGGCAACGGTAGACATATTGGAACTGAACGACTTCACTGCACAACTACAACCAGTGATCGTCATTTGATGAAAGTTTCAGGAAGATTGCCCCAGCCATCTCCGAGAAACAGCCTGGATAAAAAAAACATGCGTACAATATCAATATGTCGTCCCCGACTTCGTTCGGGGCGACATAATAAAAAATATTTAATCCAATTGTCCGTCATGCATGTGAATATTTACGGTACCACAATCGGAATTTATTTATTTATTAGTTTTTATTTTCTAGCCAACAATTTCCCAAATATTCAGATTTTTCCTCAGAATCTATCACTATCACCTTTTCATTACAAATATAGAAAAACGCTAGAGAAAATTCGAACATTAATTCTGACATTAATTTCTGTACTACATCGTGCAGGTTGTAGCCTTTGAACAAAATAAAACATTTTTTGTAAACTATATGCCATACATGCTGAATATTTTTCTTATATCTCATTTCTTAAAAAATAATTTTAACCGTCGGACGTCCAATTACGGCAAATTGAGCCGGTTTCTGTGGACGGTCTTTTTCTACAGGTATCGTGAACGATATAACACTTTTAAAAAAGAATAAACAGCAGCAGGGTTCTCCATCATTTGAGATTTTACTGTGTTGCAGAGTTTACGCGAAGTACTAATATGTCGCGGTATTTTCACGAACAAATTCGCAACTGAATTCATTATAGTTACAAAAGATTACAAACACACACGTATTTAAAAATCGCTAATCCGTAACAAACGATATGGTCGTACATACTGATAAAAGGGAAAAAACGTTCTGAAAAGCAGAGGAATTAAATTCTTACCGATACTCGAACTACCTAACATTTTTGGAAGTAGATTTGCCGTGTTTACTTATGAGGTTTCTTAATCGAACTACCGCATTACAAAAAAAAAGAAACGTCAGAGCAGTAAAATATTTTTCTTTGAACATGCTGAAATTTTAAAATTTTCGGCAATTTTTTCACATCAATTCAATGACTTCGTTACAATGTTATGTTTGATTTAAAGTGCTTACATAATTCTAGAGCCCTGGTTCTATAGGAAAGATATATTTGAATATTTTTCATAAATATTACAATGTATTTTATTGCAACTACCAATTAACCGGTACATCGAATTGTGAAAACAATTTACTTGTCTTTGTTCCGTCATGCGTTAAGTCTGGCGAGGGTCTAGGAGATAATTGATTGATTACTCAAGGTGAAGCCTTAATAATTAAGTGTAATAACCATTTGAATTGAAAGAAGGTAGAATTGTTTGATTAAAGTTTCAGTTAGAGATAATTTGTATGTTTAGATTTTCTTATTATCACAACTCTTACTATGTCGGCAAAATTTTTACTGTGTCGTATGCATGAAATTTGAATCGTTACTGTGTCGGAGGAAATTTTACTGTGTCGGGAGCAACACAGTAAAACAGCCCATGGAGAACCCTGCAGCAGTGAATATAGAAAAGAAATATTTTATGATGCAAATGTTTGAATAATATACATACTTTCAATCTTTTTTTTTAAATTCAAACATATGGACTTTTCTACCCCGCGTGCATACAAGGCGGGTACATGAAAGAGTCTGGCGTGCGACAAGGCAATTGTCTTCAAAACATGCAAACTCAGATTATCAGGTATATTTTAGAGAATAAGTGTTGTCTTGAACTTTTCACTACCTCAACGTTTGACTCGTATTAATTTCCATTTGTTTTGTATGGGAGACGTAATTCTTTATTTGAAAAATATTGGCATAGAAATGTCTTTAATATTTATATGTTAGTTGAGAAATCTTATGCAAATATATTTTACAAATGATGAAGATTATGCACATAGGTTAATAAAGATTTAAATGTACATTACTGTATCAAAGTATAGTATATTCATTAATCATTTTTAATAATAGAATTTCATAAACTCATTAAATAAGTATATTTTTTTAAATACATTTTGATAAACCCGTACATGCCACAATTTTTTCATTGATTTATTGGATACATTGATTGGAATACATACGAGGGGTTATCAAAAAGTTCGTGGACTAGCGTCATAAAATTAAAACCGCTTTAGGTACATCAATGAATTTTGTAATATTTAGTTAGCATCATCTTTTCTGTCTAAAGAATAAACCATTTATCATAAACTTTATTTTTTAATAAATAAGTTATGTTTTTGTAAGCAATGGTATGTCCAGGCGGCACAACCTCAAACAAGTCGTTTTTGCGACCTATGAGTAACTGTGGAAAAACTCTTTTGATATGAATATTTGACATCCAAAAATCCCATTTATTCAGGTATGTGTCGGGACACAATTGTTCCATAAAATATGAAATTTGCACTTCATTCTGGAAGTTCTATGAAATTTTATCGTACATTTCACATGGAATGTCCAAATAAATGAGGCCTTGAAAATGACGTCAAAAGGGGGAGGGGTTTCTTTTTCAAACATTCGATCAAGATTAGCCACTGAAAAAACTGGAACAGACCTAAGAAAAGTTATAATATACAATTAATTACCCCTTGTGTGGTCAACATGGTGAAATAAGGACCCGAGACCTGGCCCACGAGGTGACCTGACCTGACCGAGGCCGCGTAGCGGCCAAGGTCAGGGCAGGTCACCGAGTGGGCCGGGTCGAGGGTCCTTTTTTCACCATGTTGAACTCACAAGGGGTAATTAATTGTTTTATTATACCGATATATATTGAAAAGTATGAATCTCTAACCGTTATCAATTCTTCCTTTGATCGGGATCGGGATTCGTTACAGACCGGAGAGTGAAGTTGTTTACATTGACGTCTGCAAGTCGTGTAAGTTTTTGCATCATTACTGATTAAAACAATATCTGCTTCACTCGGATAGCGACATACAATGTTATAACTAACGATTACTTTTCCTCTGTACAATCAAATTGTAACACAGAATTCAACTCTTTAAAAAGCCGCCTCTACATTCTATTGAACTGAATTGTAACGATATAGGCCTATTGAACTGTTGAAACGTTATATTGTTACGATAAAATTTTACCGTATTCTGTATGGTAATGCAAAACAGACCATGCATAATTTTAAAAGCATGTTGTATTTTTTCAAATAATTATTATTTTATGCATTAACTTCACTCAAAAACGAATTTTTGATTGAGCGGTCATTTTTAGCGGTCATTAAAATTAATGACCGGGTCATTATATCCCACGTGCGATGATTCCTAGGTCAGTTGCTGTAAACAGTACCATTTGGAGTCATTGTTGTGTTTTAAAGTTTTCTAACCAGCCAATCAAATTCGAGTATTATCAATAGAGGTATAATAAAATGCTTTAATATAATATCAGAGCATTGTGTACTTGACGGACATTTAAGGTTAGAGAATTTGGTACCATTAGGGATTGAAATCCTTAAAATATAGCTATAATTGTATAATGTTATGAGATCAACATATCATCATTTTATTCCCAATAAGCTCAGGTGAGCATTTTGGCCAATATGCTTCTTTATCCAATTTTTTTTTTGCCCCCTAAAATTTTTAGCTTTAATCTACAGGGGGTCATCTTTCTACGGGGGTCATTTTTCTTCACGTGGGTTCTGCAAATTTTTAGGGAAGTGACACTTTTTCTACGGGCAAAAGGGTCATTTTTCTACGTCGAATAATGACCGGGGGTCATTTTTCGCTGTCGAAAAATGACCCCCGGTCATTATTCGATGGGGGTCATTATTCGTCTTTACACCGTCTCCATGGCAACCAAGTGCACGTGTGGAACTTCTGATTGGTTTGTGTGATAATTTTATGCATAAACGCCTTCGGCGTTTGTGCAGATTATCACACAAGCCAATCCATTGATCACTTCATGAATTGGAAAAATAAGACAGTTATTCCTAAAATATGTGTGCAGAACAACTACACCTTCTAAATGTAATCAAGAAGAAAGCAGTTTTTCTTCCAGAAAATATAGAGTGCAGCCTAGAACAAGATTTATATTTTTACCAAAGATGTATCTATCCAATACTGATTAGTGACAGAAAAATTATGTATGTTCTACACTGCGCTCTATGTTTCCCATAAGAAGAAAACATCAAGAAAACGGCATATTTTTGGCTTTTTTGTAAGATAGCAAAAATAGCATTATTACTCATGTCATTTACAACTAGAGAGTGCATATAAATGTGAAAAATATATTAGAAATATTTCTAATATAATCTCTTCTTCAAAATAAATATGAATTAAACATATATGAATGTCATTCTTAAATGTTGAGTTTTAGGGGGCTAAAATTGACTCTTATCATATATACTCCTTAGGGGCAAAAAAGGGCCAAAAGTCTTCAATCGATAACTCTTTAACAGTCAACATTTTGTTATACATCACTGAAGCAAAAATGTTTATCTCAACAATTTACAACTGTATATTATGATTTTAATGTCGGATATTGCATAATTAAGGGCCATAATGGGCCAGATTGCTAAATGCTTAACGCTTTATATCTCGAAAGTGAGAAATATTTTGTTAAATAATATTGAACAACAGATGTTGAAACTCATATTCTAAACAATATGCAACCTTTCATTTTCACTAAACGTCCCCATTAGGGAGTTGAAGGGTTTGCCCCTAAATATTTCTTTTGCGAATAACTCGAAAACGGAAAAAGAATCTCTGAATAGTTCTTGAACAAAAAATGTTCAAAATCCTAAGACCTTCAAGGTGAAATCGAGAAAAGGGGCTGGGCAATTGATTAGGGGACCAAAAGGGACCAAAAGTCTACAATCGATAACTCTTTAGCAGTTAATATTTTGTAATACATTACTGAAAAAAAGATGTTTATCTTTACCAATTACAACTATAAATCATGATTTTTATGTCTTATGGTACATAATTAGAGGCCACAAGGGGCCAAAATGAAAAATCTTTGACGCTTTATATCTCTAAAGTGAAAAATATTTTCATAAGTAATATTGAAAAAAAGATGTTCAAAATCACGTTCTGAACAATATGAAACCTTTCATTTTCCGCTAAACGTCTTCATTAAGGAGCTGAAGGGTTGGCCCCGAAACATTTCTTATACAAATAACTCGAAAACGAAAAGAATCTCTGAATACTTGTTGAACAAAAAGTATCATAATCCTGAGAGCTTTAAAATGATATGAAGAAAAAAAGGTCTGATCCCTAATATTTAGGGGCCGTGAGGGGCCAAAGGTCGATTTATGAAGTCTTTATTGTTCAATGTCTTTTTACAGATTATGGAAAATCATTATTTTAGAATGAAAATCTCAATCAAAATTTTATCTCATCTTATCAAGAATCGAACGGAAGACCCACTCGTTGCTTGCAACGAGATCATATCTAGTTATTATTCTTTTTCCTCCTTACAAAATTTGTGCAGAAGATTTCTCGGAGATTGCCCATCGGGTTTTGTTCACATTTTCACGGTTAATGCATCTTTATCTGAAGTTAATTCCGGCAAGTCATTTTTTAAAATTCCCTTCCGGTCGGAAGTTATCGCCCTTTGATCGAAATTTAGAGCATCTCCTTTTCTATGCTGGAACTCAAAAACGGTTGAAGCTAGAAAGCTGAACTTTTCAGGGATAATAGAGGACATGTTGCCATATTGCACCTGGGTCAGGATATTTTTCCGAAAGTGCCTAAAATGGAAGCTCGGTAGGGGTAAAAAATTAGGACACGAATCATGAGTGATTTTTTGAGACATTTTGAATCATATAAGTATAATTATTTTGTAAGAACATACTAAACATTATTTGTGCAGAACAATGAGATCTTTCATATGATTCCAAGAAAAAAGCGCTGAATCATCACATTAGGGGCAGAACGGGGCCAAAAGTTTTAATTCTGTAATTCTTTATCAGTCAATATTTTGTTATACATTACTGAAGCAAAGATGTTTATCTCAACAATCTACAACTATATATATTGATTTTAATGTCGTATGTTATATAATTAGGGGCCACAAGGGGATAGAATTCTAAATCTTTGACGCTGTATATCTTGAAACTGAGAAATATTTTGATAAGTAATATTGAACAAAAGAAGTTCAAAATAATGTTCTGAACAATATGCAACCTTTCTTTTTTCGCTAAACGTCCCCACTAAGGAGTTGAAGGGTTGGCCCCTAAATATTTCTTTTGCTTATGACTTGAAAACGAAGATGAATCTCTGAATAGTTGTTGAACAAACAATGTTCAAAATCCCAAAAGCTTTTAATAAAATGGAGGAAAAGGGTCTAGACCCTCAAGTTTATAGGACCTAAAAAGGGTCTAAAGTCTTCAATCGATAACTTTTAATCAGTTTATATTCTGTAATACATTACTGAAGCAAAGATGTTCATCTAAACTATCTACTACTATACATAATGATTTTTATGTCGTATGTTCCATAATCAGGGGCCATAAGGGGCTAGATTACTAAATCTTTGACGCTTTTTATCTTGAGTTCTGAACAATATGCAACCTTTCATTTTTCACTGAAGTCCCCATTAAGGAGTTGAAGGGTTGGTCCCTAAATATTTTTTTTGCTAATAACTCGATATTGAAAATGAATCTCTGAACAGTTGTTTAACAAAACAATGTTTAAAATCCTAAAAGCTTTTAAGTAAAGTCAAGAAAAAGGGGCTTGACCCTCAAATTTGGGACTGAAAAGGGTCTTAATTCTTTAATCGATAAGTCTTCATCAGTCAATATTTTTTAATACATTACTGAAGCAAAGATTTTGATCAAAACCATCTACAACTTTACATAATGATTTTTATGTCGTATGTTACATTATCAAGGGTCATAAGGGGCTAGAATGCTAAATCTTTGACGCTTTATTTCTTGAAAGTAAGAAATCTTTTGATAAGTAATGTTGAAGAAAAGATTTTTAAAATAATATTTTGAACACTTTCGTTTTAGGCTAAACGTCCTAATAAAGGAGTTGAAGGGTTGGCCCTTAAATATTTTTTTGGTAATAACTCGAAAAGAAAATGAATCTCTGAATTGTTGTTGCACAAAAATGTTCAAAATCCTAAAAGCTTTCGAGTAAAGTCAAGAAAAAGGGTCTGGGCCCTCAAATTAGGGGCTGAGAAAGGTCAAAAGTCTTCAATCAATAACTCTTTATCAGTTAATATTTTGTAATACATTAATGAAGCAAAGTTGTTTATTTCAACCCTCTACAACTATATATAATGATTTTTTGTCGGCCATCATTTGAAAAAAAGATGTTCTAAATAATGTTCTGTACAATATGCAACCTTTCATTTTTCGCTAAACATCCCCATTAAGGAGTTGAAGGGTTGGCCCTTAAACATTTCTTTAGCTAATAATTCGAAAGCGAAAAACAATCTCTGAACACTTGATGAACTAAAAGAGTATAAAAGAATGAGATCTTGATGATGATTTGAAAAAAGGGCTGGCCCCTCATATAAAGGACCAAGAGGGTCCAGAATTCGAATTTATGACTATTTAAATTTTAACTTTTTTTTAAAGAATATTATCATTGTAAAAAAAATCTCAATCAAAATTCTTATCTCATCTCATCAAGAATCGGACGGAAGACCCACTCGTTGTTCTCAAGAAGATCTCATCTAGTTTTTATTTAATGTTTTGAAACTCAAAATGTGAGAACTTATTAGTAGTACAGACAAAATGACATGGTCAAAATAGCAAGATCCCACGTGCATTCACTTGTGCTTCGCTTTGATTGACTGAAACTAAAGTATCGATATCTTTCTTTTTTTGTCATAATTCTTTGAAACTTTGGTCAAACATTATGAAGAAGTCATACATTATCAAAATCTAGAGCATGATATATAAGAATTATCATGAAAGCACGTGTATGCTTGTGTGCTGCAATCTGCTTTGCTGTAAATTTAAATGCCTATAACTTTCTTAATTCTCAAAAAACAGGATGAAATTTAGAATATGAATAGGTATAATGGATTCCCACTTGTGCTTCTATCAAAATTGAATGCAATGACGCACATGCACGTGCGCATGCGCAAAATGAATATTAGACTTGAAAAATTGTAACATTTATATTTTGTCGATTTTCAGTATATAAAGATATGCTTATCGATTTGCAAACATGTCATGATTATCTTGCATATGAATGTACGTGCGCCCGCATGCAAAACATTACATGACATATATTTGATAACTTCTTTTTATCTTTAAATGTAATCGATACTGAGCGAACAAAAATAGAATAAGGCACAAAAGGGAGGGTTTGGGGAACATCTGTAACTGTCCCTGTTACAATTAACCCTTGTTTTTATTAAAATACTTACAGATTCTAAGAATATAATCCTTGTGAAAAATGTCCAGGACACGATTACGAAGATCTGAATTTGTTTGTGCATAATAATGATCATTGTAACTGGATCATATGCCAAACAAAAATCATTAGTCGGTAGTGACAACATTTAAATCCTTCATAAAAAATGGGACAATTCACAATATAACTCCCATGAATAGCGTTCCTTAAATCTTTTAAAGCGTAAAGATGGTCTCCCTATAGAGAAACACCGACATCGTACGAACGAACGAACATAACGAAAAACGGGGACCAGTCATTGTAGTCTATTGTATTCACGGTTGGATTATAAAATTCTTCAATTTTATTGGGATTTCGATAGATGAAATCCCTACAAGGTACCTCAAAGCCACGTCTTGTCGTAGTCGCTCCCGTGACGCTACAATACATTTCAATGGACATTTAAACGAGCAAAGGGGTTCCAGAAGGGAAATGAAAGGAAAATTTAAATAATGTCATTCTGTGGCATGAAATCGAAAAAAAAACATAGTATGTGCGGATTAAGTAGGGGTCGAGAGGGGGGGGGGGG
>PRKT01000858.1:51648-93749 GCA_003671525.1 Saccostrea glomerata | reverse complement strand
GGGGGGGGGGGGGGGGGGGGGGTACTTTACTAAGGGCGGTCGGGGCAATAAGGAGTTATGGTCTAAACTTCAATTGAAAAAATCTAAAAACTTTCAAGAAATTATTGTTCAAAATACTTTATGCTGCGAAAAATAAAATTAATATGGCTTTAATACACAGGTATTATAGCCATATTATGAATCCAGGGGGATGCCTGTTCGTAATTTGTTGGTTGATAAAGCTTCTTCTTACAAACATGTTCTCATTCTCACGTGTGTTAGGGGACAGGACCCCCCCCCCCTTTAACATCCAGACCCAAGACTATCAAGATACAGGAAGTTAGGAAGAAATACTTTCGTTCGGAAGATGTCGGTGTTTCTCTTATGGGTGAATGCAGTATACGGAGTCAAATGAAATTGATCAAGCAGTTTTAAATGTATAGAGAATAGACCACGAAACGTTTACCTGTAATTGACAGCAAGCCAACAGTGTTATTTAAAGTGCGTAATGTAGTCTGCCATCTCACAAAGCAAATTAAACATTTTGAGTGTTTCGCTATTTTTTTATTTGTAGGATGCTGTATGGATAATAATTTTCAACCTTCTGTAATTTATGAAAGGATCGTATTTTTTTATATAAGCATGACATACATACGTGTATATCTAAGACGATTCATAATTAGTGATTTACTGTACCTATGTAAATCAATCTTTATTGCTAAATGCCACAGTGAATATACATGTAGATATGCTAAGAAAATTTTCGGGAAATCGTAGAAAATTATTTAACAGTTTGCGACTTAAAATACATAATTGCATGGTGTTGATGAAAATTTTGATCCTGATATATCAAAATTCAAATTTTACGTTTAGAAAAAGCAATATACTGTATCCTTTGTTTTTACACTCCTCTTTCAACTTATTTATGTGATTTAAATACGCGCGAGAAGATCACCTAATTAATACATGTATATCATTACAAAAATTGCACTAAATTAAGATTGTAATGTATTTCTGTGAATCCGCACTATTCAGCTTATTAGAGAGATAATAGATTCGTCTGAAACACTAGGATGACCTTTTAACCTGAACGATTCCCAGAATATACCATTCATTAGAATGCAGTTGTTTACTTGTTTACTCAGAAGATGTATTTGGTTAGGAGGAAGAAGCAACCAAGAAGATTGGGGATGATCAGAGTTCAGGTGCTTGTATAAATTATCTACAGAAAATAATATTTCTCTGCTTATTGCCTAATATCAGAGTGATTCAGCAATGTGAGATCATATCGCCAGATACTAATTCTAACCTGTCTGACATAGAACGTCAAGTCACATTAATATTGAGCTAACATAAATCGAAAAATCCGTGTTTGCTTTTAATCCTTTTTTCATGAAATCATTTATTAGAAAATTAAAACTCTTCCTTAAATTGCATGGCTTTTATAGTTGAAGAAGTAGTAAAATAAGTATTATAGCTTATTAAACCTTTTTGTCGTTTTTTTTGTGGGTCATATTCAACCACATTGGGTGATTTTTATTCTTGGCTGGATAATTAATGATAATTCCAAGAAAATCATGCAATGATAATGATGTAAGAAAATTAGGTTTGTAATATTTTGAGCTAGCAGTTTAAATTTACCAGGAGGGAGTATACACAGCGAAGATAGGAGGTTGACTGAGTGTACGGTTTCTACCCCGAACAACTCTTCTAGGTGTCGCCCGGTCCGGGAAAAACCCGGCCTGGTTCTTAGAGTTATCTGGTTCTGCTTGAAATGAGGAAACACCCGATATATGAGAACAGTCCTAAAATCTTTACAAGGAAAGCATTGATCTGTTTCCTATGTCTTTTTCTTAGCTCCTACTTCAATAATCCATGTAGGACACTCTTAATTTTTCCTGGTTGGTAGTCACTTCAGCTTCCAGTGTCGCCATTTACCCCTCATTTACATGTTACAGAATACTGTTTTAGCGGGTTATTTAGCGGGGTGCTCATTTTGGCTTATTTTGGCATTTTGGTGGTAGCCCATCGAGATTTTTATCGCTAAAATAGTCATAGTCAAATTCTCTTTATAGTGTTCATCTGCGAAGAACTGAAGCTCTCCGCTAAAGAGAATAACACCAAACTTATTGCATACAATTCAACAGGCAAAACGCCAATAAAATTTTCACAGCCACCAAGAAAACCAGCAATATGCTGACATCTCTTTAGACTTCGAAGACTCAAAATAAATATCCATACACACTCAGCTCTGGTTTTATACCTTTTTCTGGTATTAGTTTACGATCTCTGGAAAAATACAAGTGTTTTAATCAGCCCCTGTCGGGATGAAGGAAAACATGCACGCTCTAAGCACGATCTTACTTTAATTTTTATATACTTTAAGCATATTTTATTCAGTAATGTATAAAAATGGTATCAATTCGATAAAAAAAATTTCCTTCATAATTGACTATCACATGTATTATCCAAAACAGCAACTCTCTGATTGAATAAGGCTATGATTTGTTAATGCCATATTTAGAGCAAATCGTACAACCTCTCCCCCGGAGGCCAAACGAATATTCCAGAAAGTAACCGCTATCATAGAAAACACTCAGGACTGGTGGTTACAATGTCTGACAGGCTAATAAATCGTTGACTCTTAAATACCTACCTCAATCAAACGTATTATTTACCACCTTAAAATCGGAAATTCAATAAATGGCTATATTTTAAACCATGAAAAAAACTCCCAGCATAATAAACGATAAAAATATAATTAGCATTTCTAATTAATAAACAAAAAACTATTATAATAGGCCTCCGTCTCGTGCACCATGTGTAAAACCCTGACTACTATTTAGGCACAGTGCACGCAAAACATAACACTATTATATAATTGGTAAAAAATGGCTTGTTGATTTTAATCCAAATACGAGGGCCGTTCAAAAATTACGCAGACTCTGCTATTATTTACTCTTACAGACGTCATATAGTTATAAAATTTCACAGACATATACACATGTATCTAAAAAAAATTCCAATAAATTTTGGGCACAATATCTGTATTTTAAAACAAATCTACTAAAATTATCGGTATATTGATATCGTTGGTGGAGAGGTACAGAGCACGACGAAAAAAATTGAAGCAAAAGCATGCAGAATCCAAAATTTAACTCATTGATTTTCTAAAGTTCGAGATATTTTTCAACAATTTTCTCAAATCTACCTTTAAATTGTTCTATTATTAGAAATGCTCCTGGAATAACTTCATTCAAAGGTCTTTTATATTCGTATTTAACTTTTGTAAAAATGGTAAAGAAATTTTCAATATACATGTAATACATTGCAAGTTACGAAATAATGCAAGTAATTTACAGTCCCTGAAACGTTCTACTTTCCCACCTGAACAGTAAACGAACTGTGAACGATCGGTGAGCGAACGGTAGGTGAACGATGTGCGAACGCTGAACGCAACTTGGTGAACGATGTGTGAACGGTGAGTGAACGCAGAACGCGAACGGAGCGCGAACGCGAGCGCAAAGTGAACGGTGAACGAACGGTGAATGCAAGATGAACGATTTATTCGGATTGCCTCCGATCTTTTTCTTGCATTTAGATTATTCTATAATTCTATTTTCAGGTGCTTAAGAGTCAAAATCAGCAAGCATCGAGCATTGAATGGAAAGTCAAAATTTTATTTTTTCAAAAGGTTTTGGTATATGAAAATTTTTGTCCTACCTAATGCTAAACCACAATTAATTTTTTTTTCGAACGTATAAAGGGACTGGTATCCAAGGAAATTCATTTCCTGAGCAACGGGTTCATAAATCCTTATGAAAATCAGTGATATTTAGACATTTTTCTACGAATATTTTTTTCTGAACGTGATAAGATAAATTATTTTGGTTACTTTATTTGTTAAAAGATGGAATTACTTAATTCTCCAAAAAATTGGAAAAACTAAATTTCTGTACTGATATTGTTGCCATGACAACGGGAAAAGAACATGGCGTCAATGCTTATTAATTTTGAAAAAAGTTGCATATGTTTATCACCTTATTCACAAAATCTACAACCATGGCTTGAAAAATGAATGGTAGGATCTTGTTAGGGGTTATCTATATGTCATATCTATACAATAAAATTTGCAGGCAACTTTAGCAGAAAAAAAGTTACAAATGGTTAAAATGTGTGAAAATCTGGCATTTATAAGCTTTTTTGAAGGGGTCGGGGTAATTTGAATACATGTTCAGTGTCCATTATTTTGGCCATATTGGTTCTGATTAAAGCATACTAATAACTTTCCTATTATTAATTAATAAATGCACAATCAATTTCAAAAGGAATTTTATATTCCTCACAAAGGAAACTTGTAAAAGGGGGGGGGGGGTTAGGAATCACCTTGTTCACCGATCCATATGTTTGTTAAATTTTGACTTTCCATAACATTTCAATGAAGTGCCACTGAAAGTTCATACTTGATATCAAGATTGCTTGCGATCGAGAGATGTGTCTAAAACTTGACTCAAGGTCATTTAAACAAGTTCAAGGTCATTGATAGAAGAAAAGTTCAACCTTTGCCCATTCTGTAACATTCTAATTAAAAGACTTGGTTTTATCTTGAGAATTATTTTTAAGCTGTAGGTTTGTCATTACCTTGACCAAAACTCATTTTAACATGTTTGGCCTTGACTCAAGGACATAGCTTTTTTCAAGGTCACTGCAGTAAAAGTATACTATATGAGTTTGGCACATTTACATATTTCACTTCGAATGAAAGGAAATTGGAAGTTTGGGCTCAACACAACGGTTTTACTACCTATCACTTGAGTATTTGTCACAGTCAAATTGTGGTATGCATATCTGCACTAGCAAAATTTTAAAAGGTTTCAAATTAGTATTTAGACCTTTTTAGTAATAAAAAACATTTAATACAATAGCAGGAAGGTTGTATCATTTTATTAGGTTGCTCACAATAATTCTTGTTTATGAAAGAGAGTCACTATGACAGCTCACATAATTATATTAAAAGTAAAACCATGTAAATCAGGCATGTAGCATCAGGTTTGGGTTGGGTAGGGGGGATGACTTCCCCCACCTAACTTTTTTCTCAACGTACCCTAATATTTAACCACCCCCTCCCAAGTTTGTCCTTCCATCCGTCCGTCTTTCTGTCTCTCTGGAACACTGTCGTTTCCACGCGATATCTCGAGAACCCTCTGAGCTTTTGCAATGAAATTGAGCATGGCAACAGTTACTCCCAATGGACTAAAGAAGAACCCTATTGATTATGTGGTCAAATTGTCAAATGTCATACATAAACAAATTCTGTGTGTAATAACACTTTCCTTTCCACACAGTATTTCTAGAACCATTTGAGCTATTGCAATGAAATTTTACATAGCAAACTCCCCGTGGCCTTATGAAGACCCTTATTGATTTTGAGGTCAAAAGGTCAAAGTTAAAGTTCGTAAATTTATACATTCTCTCTGTGTGTAACACTATCATTTCTGGGCGATATTTCAAGAAGACTTTGAACCTATGCAATGTATTTTATACCAAAACTCCCTAGGACCTCTCTCAAAGTGTCCCGTCCCGTTTGTTTTATTAGTATTTATAGTATTACATGTTGCTATTTTTAGCACAGGGGCATGAGGAGAGTTATTGCGCATAAAACAGGTTCTCGGCAGAATTTATATTCCTATCACATCTACCAGAACTGTTTAATAAAAGTTGAAATAGACACCATGTTTTGTGTAAATTTTTGACAATATCAAACGTGAATATATACATGTATGTGACTTCATATTTGCATATATTTATCGAAAATGTACAGCAATTCCGTGGCGCAGTGGTAAGTCTCCCGCTTCACATGTGAGAGGTCAAAGGCTCGATTCTCGGACGATCATATATTTCTTTTCCGAAATCCTTTTTTTTTAACTAAATGATAGTATTCAGCACGTGAAATGAAAAAAAATTATGAGGTCTAGCTTGTACAAACTCATAAAATCATCATTACGTTGTGATAAATAATCCACATAAAAAGAATCTTCTATACACATAATCAAATCATTATATCAAAATTGACATATTTTATTTGCTTCAGTATACATGTATACATTTTAAAATTCTATAAATTCAATCAGGGGGCTCCGACCCCCCCCCCCCCCCCCCCCCCCCCCCCCCCCCCCCCCTCCTCCCACTTCGCATGGTATACTTTAAGCGGTAGACACAAATTCTCTTAGCTTGTTAAAAAAATGCTAACAGACAAACAAAGAATGTTACTTTGGGATTTAAGATTTTTATTTAATCCACTTTCATGAATACACCGTACAATTTATGGATCTATTTTCTGGATCCCTGAGTTTCCGGTAACACCATCCACTCACTTCCAGCATCAATGGTCTGTACTGTAATGATGTATACTCAACATGATAATCTGAAAAAGTGATAAAATCAAAATGTAATAATTATACATCTTTGCCTTCAGATACTTACTAAGAACCATTTCTAGTTGAGCTTGAGCAATGATGATGAAAGCAAAGTATGTTTATTGAAATCAATTAAATTCCAAGAGATCTCAATGGTTTAGTTGATCATTTTATTTTAAAAAGTTAACGTTTTTACTAAATGTATTATTTACACGTTTTTCCTGTCTAATTCTATATCAGCTCATCCGATTCTGTTTCTGCTTCTTTCTGAGTTTGGATTCAAAGTGGCGAATTTCATTCTAAAAACAGCAGTATACAACATAAAGTTGAGACGGTATTGATTTTAGATATTATTTATATTTAGAAACTTGTAATAAAAAGGTCAATTGGTTCTAGGTTTTGTCAAAACTCTAAATTGTGGTTTTCGTTTCTTTCCAATACCCCCCCCCCTCCCAAGAAAAAATAGAGTGTAGAAATTCTTTTCAAAATTTTATGTGCTGTAATTCTATTGATGCTTATTATTTGAACCTAGTTGACTAAAATACATTAAGTACAGAGTCGTAACAAAAGTCATTCCATTTTACAAATATTTCAAAGAAAGTGATGCTTTTCACAAATTCATATTTTTTTATGTAAAAAGTAGGTATTATCTTAAATGGTAAATGAAGATATCTATTTAATACATGTACTATAAACTGAATTTTTTTTTACCCGACCATCACTCAAGTTATAATCATTATAGCTGGTGAGTGACTTGGTTACACACATGCTGTGAATACAACAAATCAAAATTAAACTTAATTCAAATTAAACTTTATAATTTGGGATACAGTTATGTAACTGATCATGACCAACGTGTTCACGTTTGGTCCGCAGAAATAATCTAAGTTAGGGAATTTAATTTCATTTTATCATAATATAGTTTAATATCGGCAATATTATCGGGGAGGGGGGAGGAGAGGGGCATACCCCTCCTCTTGGTTTCTCGGGACATGCATAATCTTTCTTTTTTGTTATAAAAAACTAAAGTAATGCTAACATATATAATCAATCAGAATATTAAATTGAAATGTGCAAAAAACACTTGCCAAGTGTTACATTTTTTTCCTGCATTGTTAATTTTTGTTAAACATTCTTCAGAAACTGTTGTAATGGTAAATTGTAAAAAAAAAAAAATTAGTCTCTAACCGTAATTAAGACTCATGAAAACGCCAAAACTGAGGCCCAGACTGCTCCAAGTTTGTATTTTCTTCTAGTCTTCTGTATACTGTTACTGAAAACAATGTAAGCAAACTACCGTTTATTCCTTCTTTGTTAGAGAGCTATACCAAAGGGAGGTAATTTGAAGCAAAAAAGACAGAAAATTATGGATTTAAATCAGTTATCAAATAGAAATGCTTTAGTTGCCTGCAGATTTTTTTCTTGATTCTTATAGGAGAAATACTTTTTAATATATATTTTATGTTGATAAGCTTTAATGTGGTTGTAGATTTCTTATAAAGTACTTCAAATTTGCTGTTTTAAAGCAAAATACACCTCCAAAAACTAGTTATATTTATCAAAAGGTAAAGAGAATTTCAAAAATCAACAGCTGCAAAAATAGAGTATATTTATATAAATAAAATAATAATTTAAAAAGCTTTTTTAAAATAACTAGTAATAAAAAGGTATTTGTTTAACAATTCATTCGAGTGTGTCATGATAAAGTACAAAACACGCTATCTGAAATGTTCGTGGTTTCCATAGCAACAATGCGAAAAATTATTTTTTGCTTGCTTTTTTCTATCATTCCCTTTGTTCTGAAAATTTATATATGAGTTTTAACCAAATCTGTGTCTATGCCACTTTCCACATTTTTTAACTGAATGCTCGATGCTTGCTGATTTTGACTCTTAAATATAAATAAACAATAAATAAATAATAATAATAATAATAATAATAATAATAATAAATATTAAAAATATTTTTGTTCTGTATATATATGTACCTATTGTCTTCACACAAATATTTACCAAATTTTCTTTTTTAATAAAAAATTGTGGGAAGACACTGTTTTAATCGATATTTTTGTAACACGAGTTTATTGCCGTAAAACATGTATATTTGTTTCCGAACGTAAGTAGATAAATATTAAATTAATCTATTTATACAGTAAATATGCTTATTCTTTTCACTAATAAAATAATGTGGACTTCTGATAAAAACTACTACTTATAGAATGAATTAATTACATTGTACGCGGTTGAAACAACAATACATGTACATGTAGTTCCGTGCCAAAGCAATTCTGAGTAAAATAACGGATTTTTTTTTAAATTCACAATTATCTGTTGACATTAACTGTTATCGTACTGCATAAAACTCGTTTTTTTAAGTTCTAATGCAAAATATTCTATATTCATGTGCCTTTTTTATTCTTTTATGACGATTATTTTAGCTAACTTCTTCATGTATCTAGATCTGTAGACATTTCCAGGCCGTGATTATTCTCGGTCAAGATGTTGGAAAGAGGAATTCAAATTATTTGTAATAGATTAATTTTTCAAAATTAAATAAGTAATTTGCTGTCATTGTTTTAATTGAACAGAGAAATGCACGAGAGAGAGAGAGAGAGAGAGAGAGAGAGAGAGAGAGAGAGAGAGATAACCCCCTGGATTCTAAGATATCTGTAGTATCAAATAAAAATTCTTTTTATTTTCCTAAATATTCCAAGCAGTAAAGCTAATCTTTTTTTTTAGATTAATAGCCATTCTCTGTAACCACTAAAACTTCGTTGCCACGCATGGTCACCGATTGTGATGAAACTTCACCCATGCTTAGTACTTGACACCAGAAACAAATATCAAACAAAATTTCGTTGCTATGTGTCTCGGTTGCTATGGCAACAGCCGGAAAAGTTTGATAAATGGAGATTTTCAGGAACTTTAAATCTTTGACTGTGGCTTAATAAAAACTAGAAAAGGGAAACAAACCATTCTCACAAAAACATGACACATTGATGTCATTTATACTGTAAATAAACTGTTTAGAATATTGCTCTGAGTAAGTGGTAACCAAAGGTACGTTTGGAATACATTTAAAATGCTGAAATATGCTGAAAAAAAACTCCGTATTCACTAATGATAGGTGTTACGTGCTCAAACTCAATCAACGACTTAAGAAAAACAATGAAAATGTTTGACCTTCAATATATAGGTAGAAGCAATATTATTCTAGAAATAACTTTTATGGTTGCTATGGTAACACAGTGTAATTATGCAAAACCAGTTACTAAGATTGGGTTAATGCTACTGTCTTGAGAAAAAACATGAAAATTCAAGACTGGCAAATATGCATCCTAGGACTTTCAACACCAAAACCATGAGAAAAAATTGGGTATATTTGATACTTTGCAGTGTAACCATGGAAATGAAGTACCAGTGCTTAAAAGTGAATTTTTTTTCGCTGCATTAAGAATTAAATTCCCATTTAATCAAGAAACAAATTAAAGGACTCAGCTTGAATAGTACTTATCTGTTAGAACTAAAGTTGAACATCAAATATTGATATAATTTGATGAAGAAAACAGCACTGTTGCTATGGTTACCAAGAAGAGAAAATGTTCGATTTTGTGAACTTTATATCAATATTAAACCCTGTGTGCCAAGTTCTTGCATCTACTTAGAGATTGGATGATAGTCAAAATTAAAAGTCAGGTTAGCTGTTTATAAATATCAATCATAAAAGTTTTGGGAATCTTAATTTAAGGGTACGTATCCAAGGAAAGAAAATATTTTTCAGGTTTTTAAGCATATATTTTCTGCTTATTTCCATAGCAATGCTCTACTTAAAGGATCTAATCTGATTTTTTTTTTCAAATGGGAAAACTAGGAGCACATCAAGAACACATCAACATCTTTAAAAATTGATCATTAGTTATGAGGAAATATGCTTTATTAAAAGATAGGATCAGATTTAAACATACAGAATGTTACTTTGAAGGCTCTCTATGGTAAAAAATCCTTGGTAACCATTGCCAACCAAAATGAAATATCATATTTTGTTCTTGGTATATGTTTCAAGGCTCTTTTTTCTATTCTTTGGTCAAATTTCATCCTATAATTGCCTTTTATTTTTATGTAGGATATGGAAATAACGAACAGTATTCAATCTCAACGTCCATTAAACAAATATACAAAATAAGAGCAGAGCAAACACGGACCCCAGAAACATCAGAGGTGGGATCAGGTGCCATGGAGCAGTGAGCATCCCCTGCTGACCGGTCACACCCGCCGTATGCTCGTTATCATAATCAGGATATAACGGAAAAAATCTGTGGTCAATTCAGTGTATAAATAATGGACTAACAATTGGTATGAAAAACGTCAATCAGCATTTCATTCAATTATGTGTATGACTTTATAAAATTCAATGAAAATATTTTTTAATTTTGAATACTTTGTTACCATAGTAACGTAATTAATAGTTGATTCACCAAACATGTTTATAATGCATTTGAGACATCTGACCTTCAACTTTTGGAAACAGTCATTGCCAATTGTTTGCTTTGCCGCAAAAATTAACAATGGGGCTCTAAATATGTTTTAAAAAATGCCATTTTTCGTACTTTAAGACATGTTGCCATGGTAACTATAAAACATAGGAACAATTTTTGCCTGATTTCAGTTTAGGGTATCATTGACTTTTATCATAGAGAGTTTGGAGAAATTCTGAGACTATGCGTGCCACAGCTCTATATCCGACTTACATGCGAGTCATAAAGAGATTGGTATTTTTCTGGAGGCTAAAAGATAGTATCTTATTTGCATTTCCGACGATTATCGAAGAAAATGTCCAGATATATAGGATAGTTTATATATTCTTAGATTATATATATAAAGTAAAAGTATATTCATATTTTAATAATTTTATTTGTATTTTAAGTGAGGATTGATTTTTTTGTTTGATAATATAACTATTTAATATCAATGTCAAATCGAAAAATATTAATTGAAACCAGGTTTAGATATCAATGGATTTACTTGAAATTGTCACCAGATTTTGGCAAAAAAAACAAACAAAATTATCTACTTATAACTGGGTCAATAGCAAATCCCACCAAAATAACGTCAAATAATACAACCGACTTATAGGCGAGTTTATACGGTAATTAAAGGAATAGGTAATATATCAAATTATTGAGACGATTCATGGCGACTTTAAGTTTAAAAAAATACATTAAAAAACATTGAAAATAACAATTTGAAATTCTTTCGTTTCAAATGTGCAATCTGGTGTCAAGTGTCTGAAACTCTATTTTAAACAACGGTCTCGGAAGCAGCATTTCGGCGAGGGGTTGTTATATCAGAAAATAAATCTATACCGACTCGATATCAAAACAAAGCAATTATTATGAAATTTTAAATCACCTATTTAGGAATTTCTATTTTCATTATCAATCAGCGACAAAATTTTAAATCATCCATTCAAATATACGTGTAGACGTGCTTTTTGGTCACTTGATATCTTCTTTTTTGCGCAGGGAACTTTTAATGCTTGACCTCGTCTGGTATTACCTGGTATCTTCTGGTATCAATTAAGAAGAAACTCAACACAGTCTACAAGGCTGTTTGTGCAGTAACAATGGCGATCTCAAGCACTTCGACATTTCTCCCAGATACTCATGAGGCATATTCAGATGGTTAACTAAACGATCGGCTTATTACTGCAGGAGAACAAACACTTTGACGGATACAAACGTGTACATTAGCAAGCGATATTGAATGATTTTACAAAACCCATGAGGATTTATCTTTTATTAATCAATGGGGTTTTTTTGAGTTTATAACACGATCGTGATTCTTTTTAACTGGGTTTAAATTGTCTTTTCATGCGGTTTAATAGGGGGTCTCCATTGGCTGTATAATCATATTTAACATCAGTGACACAGTAATGTCGTCTTACGAAGGATATGGAGATTACAAACAGTATTCAATATCAAAGTCCATAAAACAATACAAAATAGGAGCAGAGCAAACACGAACCACCAAAACATCAGAGGTGGGATCAGGTGCTATGGAGGAGTGATCATCCCTTGCTGACCAGTCACACCCGCCGTGTGAATTATGAACCTAAAAATGAGCCTCCAAATTACGCACTGTTTATGTAAAACCTGTAAAAGTAAGGGTGGCGGGGAAAAATAGAGGGGTCAGGAGAGCCAATTGCAATCATAGGATGGAATTCACACGGAGATTTTGGCAATAAATGGAAGGATAACAAAATTGGCTTGATCTCTATCACTTTCTGTGTTTTCGGTCAATATCAATTGGCCTTAAAACCTACACTGAAGTGCGTAATTTTACAATATAATGAAGATGCACATTTTGGCTTGAATCCTAATTGTAATGCAAAATTTGTTCTTTATTCTTTGATTTCAAATTTATTTTTTAAAATATATTTCATTGATAGCCATCCATGTTCAAATTAATGCAATTGTCCAGTACTGAAAACTATTACATGAAGGATGTCTGTAATCTTGGTAAATATATTTACTATAGCTTGAGGCATGTAACCTTGTAATCCTATAATTTTTTGTATTTTTCCCTTTTCTTTATTTAATTGTAATTATTATTTATATACGTACACATTGTTCTCTGGTTAATTAGGCACTTCTGAACTGTATTCAACTGATTGTATTATCATGTATATAATGATAAGCTGAAAAGTTTAAAAGAAATAAAGAAGAAGAAACAAAATCGTTACTTTATCTGATAAAGGCCTATTGTACCTTTTTTTTTTTTTTGGCTTGCATATTCAATTATTGTCTTGGCCTCACAGGAGTAGGCGCAGGGATGGAAAGAGACGATCTTGTTTTCACACTTTAACGTAACCGTGTATGATTTTTTTAATTCTTATTTTTAAAATAACTTAGCTTTGCTAGAAAACTTACTTAAAAACCAAGAAAAATTCGTAAAAAATCAGTTTAACCACTTGATTGGGGAAGAGAACAATTAGTTGTACCTGTATACCATAAATTAAAAAAAAATTCTTTGATATTCATTGTTTTTAGGTATCATTAAATTCATATTACCATTTTCAAAATATTTAATACAATTTGTGCATTAGATTAGACTAGTTACTCAGAAAAATCTCCGAGTTTTCAATAATTTCGGTGGTTACTTTGCGAATTCGGCCAAAAAAGACCGCAAATAGAGAAGTTTAGTTTCACGATTTGCGATGAACTTGAACTGTAGACGTGATCAATTGTTGTGTTCTTCGACTTCATGACGTCAAATCTAACTAGTTTAGAACATGTTTAGAACGATTAACGCACTATCTACACGTTTGGCATATAAACGGGTATAATTAATGATTAAATTCTTTATTTTTTTATTTATCAGATTGATTTTAAGCAATAATACAGGAACACTTTCTAAAAAAAAAAAATGATAAATACTGATTTGATGATTCAATAAGTCGTTGTATTTTTATTAAATGATAAACCCCCATGTTCCCCAAAGTGCGATATGTGTTTTTGTCGTCAATTCAGTATCTTTAATTTATGACTAATCCCATTTTTTAAGTGATGTAGAAAAGTTTGTCCTGTAGAGATAAACAAAATATTTAAAGCGGTTCACTGCAGTTTATAAATTATTCTTTTTTTATTAAATCTATTACTAAAATTAGTATGCATTTCAATCAATCTTTGATTTTTCTTTAAGAGAAATAATAAATACAATGCATTCCAATTGATTTACTGTACTCTACACTCACGAAAATTTACATGTGTACGTACATATAATTGAATCATATTATTGACGTTGACGTCAAATAAAATGTGTATATCAAAGTTTTGTGTACACGTTGTTGCTTCTCTTATACTGTCATGTGTTGCGCCATGGTTAAAATGGAAATAATGTTATACAATAAAGCCTCAATTGTAAAGATAAACCCATTTAAAAACCAAAACGAAAGTACACTGGGTTTTCCAGCCACACAAAAATGGCGTCCCGTGATCTGAATAATTTGGAGGACGAATTTCTTGGACTAGTAGCGGAGAAAACTGATTTCGGGGATCAAACAATTCCTATTTCACCGTATCAAGTTAAAAATCAACACGGCGGCTACGTATTTAAAGAGTCCCTTGAAACACAGCTTTATAATTTCATTTGTACTGGTCCAGCTAGCCAACATTATAGGTCAAGAAGTTCTGAAATTCTGTTAGATGACGCAGCTTGTGTTTCTAAGTAAGTTACTTATTGCTTTTCTTGAAATATTCATTTGCTTAATAATTTAGCTGTCCTTTTTTAGATAAATATAACAAAGAATGCTTTAATTCCTTACTAATTCGGCAAACTGTGAATTTCATAACTTAGAAAAGGCTGCATATTTTATTTTGCAGGTAAAATATGCTATTATGATTCATTTGAGCCTAATTTAAACTCTTATGACAAATAAGCCCAAAATACAAAGTTAAACAAATATTATACAGTAGCATATAACAAATCATCATTGTACAGGACGATTATAATTTTGCTTCAATCAAGCTTATGAAAAAGTTCCTATCGCAAATATGAGCGACAGAATTTTAAAAATGTTTTATTTTTCTATTATTGGAATAGTTAATTACAAATTTGCAAGAAAAAAAAAAAGAAATGTCAAACATGCAGCTCATATTGCTTTAAGTAAACGTCTGCCATTTCATCTTAAGATTTAAAACATGACACTTTTGCAAATATGAGGATTGATCCCAAAAGTTTGTTGAACTTCTTTCTAAAATTTAATAATGATTTGATGAAAGCAAACAATAGTCAGGTTTATAATAAAGAGTCATAATGCAACAATAATCGAAAATTTTACCATGTTCCAATTACCAATAAGATCAAACGAGCTTTCCTAAAAATGGATAATTGTGAAACCCGGGGGAGACTTCGGCGTAGCGTCAAATTAGGTATGCCATGTCACGTTAAAGAAGCATCTCACCCTAATGTCCAATTCGAATACGTCATTCTTAAAAAAACTGCCCTTTCTCCATTTTTATTTTTCTTACGAATAGCATCAGTAACCTCTCACACCAACTTATTTTCATTTTTCACTCAGATTTCAAAAAACTACCCATCTTTCAAATTTCAGTAGCAACGTCAAGAAAGATACAACAGACAACGACCATTAACGCTTCTAATTTGTCTAGGGAGATTAACACTTAAAACAGGGGGCCAAACCTTTAATCAACGTGTTACGTTTTTTTCCAAAGGAATAAACACTTTTGGTGGTTACAAATGAATTAATTGATTTATACAAAACGCAGGCTCTGAAATACACACGAACATAAATTTAACATACATGAACACAAAACACACATCAAAGGGAAATAACTCAATTTCAAAATTGAACACAAATAATAATCAATTAGCTTGAAATGAAATAAATATGAATTTAGATAGAATAGTAAAACTGAATCATTTTAACATTTCCCAATTATAATTTAAAATCAATATTGTATCAAATCAAACAAATAAATCAACATTTCTTAAATTCATCGGTGCAAAACAATTTGTTCACACAGAAAACACAATCAAACACCACAAACAATTTCAACACATAAAACATTGATCTTACCAAATATATGGTATCAGAACCTTTTCTGGATATAACGGCTATTACTGAGATTTGAGAAACTCCCTAAAAATCAATTGTTATATTATATATTGATTTCATCAAATTGTAAAATATTTAATAAATTCTATTTTTATATTTATCACACAATCAACATTCTCACAAGTTAATAAAGATTAATAAATAATGTCTTATTTTTCTGTCTAGGTCAGTAGAATCCAAATACCTCTTATCAACACATGCAATATACAAAACAGGAAAACAGGAATGAAAATCAAATACCCCAATATCACTATACTCTCTAAGACTTTAACCTTTGACACAAAAATTAACCAACCAGGTATAAAACCAATGAACCATGAACAACATATACTACACAACCTATGGAAACCCATGAATGACTTAAATTAATAAATAACTTAGAATATGGAAACATGTTTATGTAATTAAGTTCATAATAATTAATTTTATTTAAACAAACCAGTAAAATAAATATAAATCTATACTATCACAAACTCCCCCTTGTTCGAAAAATGACTTCCACGTCATTTAATAAGTAAGAGTACTAAATAAAGATAACAAGAAAATAACAACATCAGTGCTGTTGATTAAACAACACAATTTTATTTACAAACTAATTTGGAAATCATCAATCATACCATATTCTGCTGCTCGGCAAAATTGTAATGGATCTGAAATGCTTTCATAAATCATGTGAAAAGTGCAAATGAATCATGAAATGATTCCATTCATACCAATTATATCAAAGTAGAATCTGCAAACAATCATAAAAGATTTAGATTAATTTGCAACATTATCCGGCACCCTGGAAATCAAAGTACAGTTAAATCTCATATAAGTTCATCTGTCAAAATGCAATAATTCAAGATCAATTCAAGAATTTAAAACATGTTGCACTACAAAATCTGTTGTGTCCTTAGAAATTGTAGCATTCTGTGTAGATTTGATAAAAGTAAGGATAAAATCGGCTTTGTCCTGCCAGGCGTGTTGCTTTGTCGTGCTCGACTTTGTTATAAGCTCACCTGACGTCAACCATTTTGGTTTCTGCTTAAACCTTGATGAACTTCTAGGTTGTGATGTCTCAGCATCCAAAGCAGTAGCTCCATTATCATCATCAGCATCATCATCATCATCATTATCATCACCTTGTTCATCTTCATTCTCAGTTTCTCCTGAAATTTCAGATGACTCTTCATCAGAATTCACATCAGAATTCTCTGATTCCTCGGAAGCGCTTCCATGTACCATTAGCTCCTGATGTTCATTATCTGCAATATTATGTTGGACATTGCTATCTGAATCAGACACCAAAATCTCATGCTCAGTACTAACACTCTGTACATCATCGTCTTTGTCTAACTGCTCTGAATGTTGAGTAATCTTACGCTTAGTTGGAGTTTTTCTCTTTCTGGGTAATGGAGTAGGCCTATTAGAAATAAAACCAATTGGATATAGCAAATTTCTGTGTAGGGTCCTCTTCTTTCCTTCTCCATTTCCTTTCTTTACAGTGTAAACTGGGATCCTGAGATTGGGCTGTGATAGAATGATATAAGGTGTATCTTCCCATTTATCTGCTATTTTATGCTTACCTTCAAAGTGTACCATCCTTACCAATACTTTATCTCCCACTTCCAGCACTGTACCTCTGGCATTTCTATTGTAATACTTTTTCTGCTTAGCTATAGACTTCTCTGCTTCTCTAAAAGCTAAATCGTATGCTTGCATCAGTCTTTTTCTTAGCTCTTGGACATACTTGGTTTGTGGTTTTCTTGTATCTTCCTTGACGAGACCAAAAGCTATGTCGATGGGTAAATTTGGCTGCCTACCAAACATAAGGAAGTATGGCGACTGACCAGTCGATTCGTGTCTTGTACAATTATAGGAATGAACTAAAGCTGAGACGTAAGATTTCCAATTTGTTTTCTGTTTTGGGTCCAAAGTTCCTAACATGTTGATTAGCGTTCTATTAAATCTTTCTGTCATTCCATTCCCCATTGGGTGATACGGAGTTGTTGTTGATTTCTGAGTTTCAATTAACCTGCAAAGTTCCTTTATTAAATTGCTTTCAAAATTAGCCCCCTGGTCCGATTGAATACGTTTGGGAATACCATAATGAGTAATGAACTGATTAAACAAAATTTCCGCTGTCGTTCTGGCTGTCAGGTTTCTGGTAGGATAAGCCTGTGCATAACGCGTGAAATGGTCCGTAACTACCAAAATGTTTTGTTGTCCTCCCTTGGATTGCTCAAGTGACAAAAAGTCAATACATATCAATTCTAAGGGTTGTGTGTTAGTAATACTTACCAATGGTGCTCTGTCAGGTTGCGACTTCCTCTTGATACATCTGTCGCAATTACTTACCCAGTTCTCTATGTCTGTAGATAAACCAGGCCAATAAAATCTTTCTTTTATCAAGGATTTTGTTCGTTCTCTACCCGGATGACCCATTTCATCATGAAGTAACTTCAGTACTGTTGGTATTTGCTATGTTAGTAGAATAAGCTGTTTAAAATTCTGATCTTGCATTTTGACCTTTCTGTACAAAATTCCATCTTCACATAGCTTGTCAAACATTCTAAAAAATGGACTGTTTGAAAATTGTCCTCTCTTGGGCTTTTCTCCTGATTGAACTCTCTCTCTATCCATGGTCTAATTCCTTCATCTTGAATTGATGTTGAAGTTTCTCCCAATCAATATCCTTTGATACATCCATCCGCAAATCAGTCTGAACTAAATCTACTGCTTCTGGTATACCTTAACTTTTATGTAGGCAATGTCCATCTTCTTACACACAGACCTTACAGTTTCTTTGGACATTGGAATCCTCGATAAAGCATCAGCATCCTGATTATTGATTCCTGGTCTGTACTTATTGTGAAACTCGTATATTCCTAGGGCCGCTAACCACCTGTGTCCTTTTGCATCTAAAGTTGCGGTTGACAGCACATAGGTTAAGGGATTATTGTCTGTAAGAACTATGAAAGAATTTCCGTACAGGTAGTCATGAAATTTGTCTATTACCGCCCATTTCAGAGCCAAAAACTCTAGCTTATGAGCAGGATAGTTTTGCTTTGATCTCGATAATCCTCGGCTTGCAAATGCTATAACTTTCTTTAATCCATCATGCTCCTGGTAAAGTACTGCTCCGAGACCTTGTAATTCGAAAGGTTTACTAAAATCTGGGTTACTCAAAACTGGTGCAGTTGATAATTTCTCTTTCAATAAATCAAAAGCTCTCTGCTGTTTCTAACCCCATTTCTATTCTTTTACAATTTTCTTTTTCTTCTTTTTGGATGTACTAGGAAATAACTCTGTCATGGTTTAGAAATCTGGCTAAAATTTTGAATAAATCTCTAAAATATCCTGCAAAGCCTATAAACTTCCTTATCTCTTCAGGATTTGTAGGTGTAGGCCAGTCAACTACCTTTGATATCTTGTCCGGATCCGTCTCTACTCCTTCGCTGGAAACAACATGTCCCACATACTTCACTTTTCTTTTGAATAAGGAGCAATTCTAGGGTGACAATTTGAGATTGGCTGCACGGATACGGTCGAAAACTAATTTTACTCTTTCCAAATGTTGTTGAAATGTTGATGAAAATACAATGATATCGTCAATGAAAATACAGCAAATTTTTAAATGTAAATCTCCTAAAGTTTCTTGCACCAAGCGTTGATAAGTTGCAGGTGCTCCCGTCAATCCGAAAGGCATTCGATTGAACTCATACAGGCCTAAAGGACCTACAGTGAAGGCCGTTCTTTCCTTATGTGGTTCCAAAATTTCCACCTGATGGTATCTGGATATTAAATCTAAGACCGAGAAATATTTGTTCCCCGCTAAACAATCCAGCATTTCCTCAATCCGGGGTAGGGCATATGCATCCTTCTTGGTCTTTTTGTTTAGTTGTCTAAAATCAATACATAGCCGTGAGGAGTTGTCTTTCTTCTTTACTAGTACTACATTTGATGACCACGGGGAATCGGATTTTCTTATAATTCCAGATCTTAGCAGCAGCTGCAGATGTTCTCGTACTTCATTTATCATTGCTGGAGGAATTTGTCTGTATCTCTGCTTGAAGTTTCTATCGTCCTCTAACTCAATCTTGTGATACACATTCTTTGCTTGCCCAACATCTGTATCACTTCTGGAAAATATATCCCTATAGCTCTCAATCAGCTGTTTTCCTTCTTCAGTCTCATCAGGGGATAAGTTTTCCTCGTCCATTGTAATCAGGGTCAAAACATCATGGTCCAAGTCTCCTTCTGTTTCGGTCATTGGTGTCTCAAGATCTGTTTCTGTGACAGGCTGTATTTCACATAAAATTTCCTTTCGTTGTATGGTAACTGTTCTAGTAGTAATGTTTCTCATATAGACATCTATTGGATCTAACACAGCACTCAGCACTCCTGTATACAATCAAGGATGGTTCTATGTCTATATCGTTATCTATTCTTGACTTGATGGTAGGTTGTAACATCGTTTACGTCTGTTGGTAGGGTAAGGCTTTATCTATATATCCTCTAACAATTACCCTCGAGTTTGGCGAATGGTGTTCTTTTCCGCACTTCTTACTAGCCCCAGTCTAAAATTGTTTCTTCTTAGTTCTTTTTCTCTAAGTAGAATAGAACGGAACGATAAATACCATGGTGTTGTTAATTTGGATTTATCTAGGTATCTGTTTCCATTAAAGTATTCAGGATATTGGTTCCCAACAAAACAGGTACTTTGAGATTATACGGACTGTCAGGAATGATTAACAAAATTGATGGTACCGGGTTATCCATATCCTGTATCTGTAAATCTACTGCAATACAACCCTCATATGGCAGATGTTTGCCGTCGGCGCATTCAATATTAATTAAGGCTCCTATGTCCTCAATAGGCATATCCTAAAAATAATCCAAATAGAACGTTTTACTTATTGTTGATATTGTAGAACCTGTATCTATGAGTGCCTTTGTTTTTATGCCGTTAACAAGAATAGTAGCTTCTGTTGGTTTTCACATAAACCAGGTGGTAATTTCCTTGATCTTAATATTGCTGATGGTTTAGGGTCGGTTTTAGGAATCGAGTCTATTGACGACCTCTCCTCATAGACTTGCTGAAGTTTAAAATTAAAGGCTTTCAACAAATGTCTCTATTGGCTCTACATCCTCGTTCTATATGACCTTCTCTGCCACATCTTCTACAGACAATTTCAGCATACTGTTGATTTTGTAAATTACTAAATGTACCGGCTGTGCTGCTTGGGTCAGGCTGATCACGTTGTTGTGATCTATATTCACCTCCTGATCTCCTAGGGTAACTCCAATATCTTCCTCTAATACAGCCTCTGTCTTGCCCTATAGCTTGATAGCCTCTGAACTGGCTTCTACTCCTGCTTTGTAGCTCTAGGTTATTAAGCCGATGAGTAATTTGATTCAGCATACCTTGAATTTCATCTTTTTCCTGCACAACAGCTTGTTTAACGTGAGCTGTCCTACTCCCCACATCAATCTCATTTTCTTTCTCCAACTTCCTTAATGCAACTCGCAATTCATCAAATCCTTTAAATCTCTCCTTCTCATAATGGCAAATGGCTTTTAACTCCGGCTTTAATCCCTTGTACAACATATCATGGAGCATTTCATCAGCCATTGTGGAATTAACAGCACCAATTTTAATTGCCTTCGGCATAATATTCTCAAGTCTACAGCTCCAACTAGAAACATCCTAATCTCTAGCTTGTTTAGTTCCATAAAATTCTCCTGGGATAGTTTCTCGTTCCTGTATATCCCCATACACACTTGTAAGCTTTGCTAAAATTTTGTTTAAATACGCATTTGGTCCTAGGTTCATAATCACCCTTCCTGCTTCTCCTCGTAATGAACGTGGCAATATCCTCGTCTGAGTGAGTTTTGTCCCGAATAAGACATTGCACTTCATACAACCACAAGTCAAATGTTGTTTCTGATCCCTTCTTATCATTCCCAGTAAACACACTAAATCGTGGAGGCTGGATAATGTACTTTTTCTGTTTCTCCGTCTGTGGATGTTCTTGTTGTTCTTTTGTTTCTGCTTTGACAAATTTCCTTCCTTTGTTTTTAAGTAAGCTATCATCCATTTCTCAAGATCTGCTGGTGTGTCAGCCTTTGGATCAATTCCCATTTTTTTCAGAGTGTCTTATAAAGTTTTGTATTGTTCAGGTACTTCTGACATGGTGATGTAGAATAAATTCTAAGAACAATTCACAATGGTAATAACCAAGAAAATAAAGAAAACGCACAAAACACGATTTCCACGAAAACCGATCATTCGTTGTGCACAAATATTCTCCGGTGATAAGCGATTAGCGATTTATGATTTACGGTTAATGTTTTACGGTTAATGGGTACCCATAATTTTTTTTTTACCTTTCTATAAGTAACCTTTTATTTTGGTTTTACACTTAAAACCAAAATACTGTTTAACTACCTAATTATTTTCCTAAATAAGAAATTGTCTACTTCAGTACACTCAGATTCTACAACTAAATCACCACAGTTCTTACAACTTTGACCTTTTAACCTTTCTGCACTAAACTAGTGTCAACAAATATTGCACAAGCAAACCTCCAAACTCTGAACTTCAATACTTATGTCTATGTCATTCAGATATGTTACTGTCTAAGTTAGTAAACTAGTAATTGCTCCTTCACCTCTGATTCTCTAAAATTTCTTTAAATAAATTTACCCAAAATTTCAAATTTGAATTTAAAGTATGAACAAATATTAATTTGTATCTCTTTTGTTTAAGCAAAATAAATTATACCATACTACAGCTGACAGACAAAAAAAATTGCTTTCACTTTGTCTTTACAATTCAATTATTGTTTCAAAACAATTTATAAAATACCGTCTAATATTAAACTTAATTTGAAAACACAACACAAGTATTTCAAGTTGTAAACAAATGTACCATTCAGTCAAGTGTCAAAATTTCTAAGACAATTCAGAATGTGTTTACATGTAAATAATACAAACAGGTATCAAATACACAGAAGTTATGGACAGACACACTGATGTTGTTACTGTTTGGCCAAATCCATCACACTCCAACCACTATTTTGTAGAATCACTTAGTCTTATGTCTTGTTATACACAAAGCAAATTTGGAATGGATTGTCCTGCTTATTACTCAGGAATATAACCGAAGTCCAACGCTTGTGTTGTTAATTGACACAACAAAGTCACAGAGCTATACCTGTAACTCTTAAAATGAACTAGGAACAACAATATTCATCACATTTGACTCACATAAAACAGTTTTGCTTGTTTTCTCAGTTCACGTGTTGGTGTTATTCACTCTCTGCCATCGGCTCATACATTCACCTCTGTCGTTGGCTCGCGTATATCACAGTGATAAACACGAGAAATAGTGCGTTTGTTTTAACTCATTATAATTCAAATTCTATGCATATGTTTTGAGATAGATATTTACTAAATAAATCCAAAACTATTATTTATAATTGAAACAATCCTGAAAATATCACGTTTTATACATTATGTCAAAAATATTGACGCGAGCCCATTGCAGAGGTGTCTGAGAGAGGTACGAACAACAACTCTGCATGGGAGATTGGTTGTTATTGTCTATCAGGGCCGCTTCCGGTAAGTCATTTCCGGTAGGCTCCCAGTGAATTTGGACCTCTACCATACATAAAGTTCCGGGGTTGTTTCGTCAATATCTCTCGAATCCCACCGTGGATGCCATTTCTGTTACGTTTTTTTCCAAAGGAATAAACACTCTTGGTGGTAACAGATGAGTTTATTGATTTATACAAAACGCAGGCTCTGAAATACAGACGAACATAAATTAAACATACATGAACACAAAACACACATCAAAGGGAAATAACTCAATTTCAAAATTGAACACAAATAATAATCAATTAGCTTGAAATGAAATAAATATGAATTAAGATAGAATAGTAAAACTGAATCATTTTAGCATTTCCCAATTATAATTTAAAATCAATATTGTATCAAATCAAACAAATAAATCAACATTTTTTAAATTCATCGGCGCAAAACAATTTGTTCACACAGAAAACACAATCAAACACCACAAACAAATTCAATACATAAAACATTGATCTTACCAAATATATGGTATCAGAACTTTTTCTGGATATAACGACTATTACTGAGATTTGAGAAACTCCCTAAAAATCAATTGTTATATTATATATTGTTTTCATCAAAATGTAAAATATTTAATAAATTCTATTTTTATATTTATCACACAATCAATATTCTCACAAGTTAATAAAGATTAATAAATAATGTCTTATTTTTCTGTCTAGGTCAGTAGAATCTAAATACCTCTTATCAACACATGCAATATACAAAACAGGAAAACAGGAATGAAAATCAAATACCCCAATATCACTATACTCTCTAAGACTTTAACCTTAGACACAAAAATTAACCAACCAGGTATAAAACCAATGAACCATGAACAACATATACTACACAACCTATGGAAACCCATGAATGACTTAAATTAATAAATAACTTAGAATATGGAAACCTGTTTATGTAATTAAGTTCATAATAATTTATTTTATTTAAAAAAAAAACAATTAAATAAATATAAATCTATACTATCACAAACGTCCATAGAAGTTCGGTTTTTTTATTTCTTACAGCACTGGAAAACATGTAACTAAATGCATTTTGCCCCAGCCTATGTCAATAATATACACGTTTTAGTGATTCCGGGATTTTCGCATAACAAATGACTTGACCGATATTTGACATTGTCTTACACCCTAAAGATGAACAATAAATCATCAACTAGTAAACTAAATATCCAGTTAAAGTTCAAGCAATCGTAATAGATAATTACATAATTTTCACTTCATATAACACATAGGGTTTAATTCTCATTTCACTAAATATGAATTAAAAATATAATAAATGCGTTGATGTCTCCCCCGCACTTCCAAGGAGCTGCTTCTATGGTAACTGCCATACAGTTATTCTCAAACATTCTTAAAATATATATTTTTATTTTAAATATTTAACACCTGTCTCTATTCTCATTTGTAATCTTCAACCAATTTCACTTATAAATAAATATATTATGAAGAAAGTCCACGATCTTTCGGAACAACCCTCATAAATCAGATTAATTATTTTGCAGGTTAATTCAAGATGGACGTGGAAAGAAGGTTGTTGACTTTCTTCTTCATTTCCAGCAAAGGGTATACAGACAAGGCCCGTTACTCTTCGTATTGGCGATGTGCTGTAGATCTAGTGACACGGTTACAAAAAGAGCCGGATATAATGCACTTCCGTCCATTTGTAGAATACCAACACATCTTTTCAAATTTCTAAATTTTTGTCAAATCATTAATGAGAAGAATTCTTTGTCTAAAGGTTGGGGTAGGGCACATCGGAAAGCAATCTGTGATTGGTACCATAGCTACGGATCTTCAGAAGCAAATTTAAAACTTTTGGCACTTCACATAACGAAATACTCCAAAAGACATGGATGGCGACATAAAAATGTACTGCGCCTAGCCCATCTCAAAATCAAGGATGAAGAAGATCCAGCCTTTAGGTATCTGGTGATTGTTGCAGTGAAAGGAAAACAATATGCAGATTCAACTTCTTTCATGAACGATCAAAGGAGACAAGAATCTTACCAATGGTCAACTCTGAAAAAAGTAAGGGACCTCATCTCTTCCATAGAAACCGCTAAACATGCAAAATACGTTGATGAGATACCGAGGCTGATTTTGAGGCATAAAATAGTGAAGGAACATATACCAACTAATTTCTTAAATGAGAAGATAGTTTGGTTAGCTCTTATGAGACATATGTCACTGAATGCCCTGATTCGAAATTTAGGAAAAATATCGATGCTCAAAATCATTAAACCGAGCATTTCTTCAGATGATAATCAGTCTTTTGAAGAATGTTTGTCCCTTGCAAAATTGCAGGACAAGGAATTAATCCACGTGGAAAGAGTACATCCTTTAACCTACATGCTAGCAATTAATCAATACAAAAAAGGTATAAACAGATCAGGATCCCTACAATGGCCAGTTTGTCCACAAGTTTGCACCGCTCTTGAAGTAGGGTTGTATTTATCTTTCAAATATGTCAGGCCTTCAGATAAACGAATTTTGGTTGCATTGGATATCAGTAGATCTATGGAAGAAAATGTTACTGGAATGGGTTCGTCTTCTTTACAAGCATTGGACGTTGCTGCTGTTATGCTGTCAATGTCAATTAAGACAGCAGAAAATTGTCATTCAATAGTTTTCTCGACCAACAAAGCAACAGATTTGCCTGTAAGACCTACTGATGATCTCCAAAAGATAGCTGATACAATAAAGAACTTGAGAAGTCCAACGAGTGAAGGCTCTGCGGACGCTTCTTTGCCAATCGTGTATGCAATTCAAAACAAGAAGAATTATGATGCCTTCATTATTTACACAGATTCTAACGCTACTTCTGGAAACCAACATCCGGCGATGGCACTGAAGTCTTATCGTCAAATGTCAGGGAATGCCAATGCTAAATTGGTCATCTGCAACATGATCTGTTCTGATGTCTCGGTCGGAGACCCAAACGATCCCTTAACTTTGACTGTATGTGGATTGGATTCCGATGTTCAACAAATGATATCAAATTTTGTTAATGGCGAACTTTAATATTTCAGAGTGTTTTTAAAATGTTATTGTTGGATACTCAGACATATCTAAATGGTTTAGCGAGAATATTAAAGGTACTTTGACACAGATTTAAAGTTGTCATTTTCTCTATAAAATTAAAACTAATATATTCTAATACCATTTCACACAAAAATTAATTGAAAATCTTATTTCATATAAAAGATATTTAATTTTTTTTTCCGGGTTTGATTGACACATCCTTGCACTTTCACAAATTAATTTTATTCTTAATCCTTATGAAAGTGGCAATCTCGTTGTGTATTAATGAAAAATATTTACACTTTAATCCAGAAAATTCAGAGCAGACATGTTCAAAAGCAAAGCAAACACGCAATATATTGTGAGTCGGTGCAATAGTGGTAAGCAGATTGTGACGATTGAACGCACCCGGTGAATTCTAAATATAAACAATAACAGAACTTGAGTCCTGTTTACAAAAACTGTGTACATAACACGAGTGTGCTCGAGTTGCTAAACTTTGTACGCAACTCTTATTTCGGAGTGAAGATACATGTGAAAGAGTTTTGCTTTCTAACATTTCTACTCTGAATAAAATTATTTTTCTGGATTAAAGTTTTAATATTTCTCATTAATACACAAAAAGATTGCCACTTTTCATAAGGATAAAGAATAAGGTTAAATTTTGTGAAAGTGCAAGGATGTGTCAATCAAACCCGCCAAAAAAATTGAAGTTTTAATAACTTTTAAATAAAATAAGATTTTTAATTAATTTTTGTGTAAAATGCTATTAAAATATATAAGTCGTGATATTATAGAGCAAATATTGACTTCAAATCTGTGTCCAAGTACCTTTAACAAAAGATTTGCAAGTTCTAATCAAACTAATACAAATAATCTGCACTAACTTAACATTGTCGGTTTATCATGTATTTGATATCTATTGATGAAAATATTAATTTGTGTTTACATGTACAGAAAGATTTGACTATTTGAATGGATTTTTTGTTGTATACATGCGACCCTTTGTAATTATATTGCACAGCATATCAAGGACTTCGATTTTATTTTGAGATTTAAAGTCCTTCTTGTTTGAATGCAAACTGTAGGTCTGCCCTTGCCAACACAAGTATGATTTGCGAAAATCAATACTCGTTTCAGAAATGTAAATACCCTGGTCGTTATCAAATAAGAAAAATTCGCTGGTTCAAAACAAAAAGACTGTGAAAATACCTTCAGAGCATCAGGAAACAGAGCGAAGTTTGTCCACAAACTTTCATGGACATTGACCTTTTTGTAGCAATGTATAATATATATATTCAAAAATGTTTTATTTTAATATGTGTTCATAGAAAATCATCTAGCATTGTTGTTCTATATGAGTTTGGATAATTTCAACTATTTTCCCTTTGTTATGAATATATGTTTTAAATAGTTTAAATATATTAAAATTACTCAAGGTTGGATTCTTCTTTAGTTTCTAACAAGTATTTTTGCTAAAGTGTCTTTATTATTAAGGTATAGGAGATATAAAAGACCATATTTTTCTTTCCTCGTCACAATTGTACAAACTTTGAATAGAATTGGTAAGCTGTGGTTGAAAACTAATAGGTTAATATTTTTGGCGGAATAATGGCGTATGAAATTAAATTATATTATTCTCTGCCTCTAATTTTTTTTGAAGAACAATGAATTTAGTTATATTTATTTCAGAATCAAATACTTGTTAAAACTTTCAATTGTTTGTGAAATTGAGGAAAAAAGGGGCTAAAGATTAAAAATAATTCAAATAAATGTTGTTTTTTTTTTTTGCAAACAAACTAGAACTGTGTAAGCTTTTAAAAATGTCCAGTCTAAATACAAAATTTTAGAAAAAAGGCGTAAATACTGTTGTTTTTGTGTCATTTTATATCTTCTGGTGACAACTTAAACCATATGTGAAAATTGGAAAAAAAATGAATATAGGAAGCATATAAGAATAACTAGAGATCCTAAAAATTTCAGAAAAGAAAAGAACATTTTGATCAAAAAATCTCAGTATGTTGAAATCAACGTATTGGCCCTATATGATAGTACCTTTTTATGCAAAAAGAAAAATATTCAGTATTTTGATTTCGGGTGGCCGCTAAGACAAGTTTGACCGAACAAGTAGGAATCACATGCTTGGCAACAGTTTTTTACTCATAATGTTCATGGAAAAAGTAATGACATCGAACTGCCCTGCCTCTAATAAACGGTCAAATTTAATTCCGCTGATACCATCACTTAGTGATATTGTCTTCTTAAATCTGTGAAAATTTCATTAATTTTTAATACAAGAAATGTAAGAAGAATCAGACCTTAAAGAATATGTAACATTTTGAAAAAGTGTTGTCATATAAGGAAGAAAATCATTAACAAAAAGATGTTTACTTGGATATTTTTTTGTTGTTTATGTGAATGTGATAATGCCAATGTATGATGGTGTTATCGATAAATATAGCTGACCGTAGAAAATTGAAAATGGCTGCAACGACGTCAGTTACAAAAGGTGTATTCAAATGGCTTGAAATTCTGGGATGCTCACTCCTCCATGGCACCTGATCTCACCTCTGATGTTTAGGAGGTCCGTGTTTGCTCTGCTCCTTATTTGTACTTTTTTATGGACTTTGATATTGAATACTGTTCGTTATCTCCATATCCTGTTTGATTATTTCTAGTCTATTATTTTGAAATCAGTATAAACAATTTTTTCAACGGTGTATACAATTTGGACATTTTACAAGAAATAAAAAACTACTGTTATTTGATGGAAATAGGATAGCCCTGTCCATGTCATCGTTATGAATCTAGTGCAAAATTTAAAATTTATTCAATTATGTTATATTTATAAATGATATGGTACACATTTGACAGTGTGACTTTACAAATCGAGATGTTTTTTGAAATATAAATGCATCTAGTCCAGTCAAACTTTCATTAACCTTAAACAATTGTTACAATTTTTTTTTATTTAAAATTAGTAAAATGTATTATAATCAGCATATAATATGCTACTTAAACGAAATTTTGTTACCATTCTTTTTATTCTGGAAGTTCATGACTTTTCTTCTATCGATATTCAAACAAAAACTATTCTTCGTTAAAATAATTCTAAACAAAACTTTTTTTTCCATAATCCTATCATTAAAGGGGGGAGGGGGGATTAATGAGTGTGTTTTGTAATTTTTTTTATCCCTGACAAAAAAGGATAAGGAATTCCAAAGATAATACGTGGTTAACTTTGCATGATAATTACACTTGACTTTATAATTTTCCATCACTCAGTTTTCCACAAAATCCATATTTATGTCATGGCAAATTTTGTTTCTATTATTTAAAAAAAAATATTAAGATGTTTATTAATTCAGAATAGAATTATCGTACAGTCAGTACAAATACCATCGATTCTTTTTAAACAGGGTCTACAGAATATTTGTTTGGCATTTCATATTACATCTTGAGAGTTGTAACTATAACGATTATGCCTTTCTTGCAAATCAATGAAATGTTAAAATAAAATTACACAGAACATCTAAAGTTCCACACTTATGAATACTTGTAAAAAAAAAAACGAAGCAAATTGACAAAAAATAATACACTTGCATTTTCGAAGGATTGAACTTGCATTGCTTTGTTCAAGGACACAAAACATAGTTGACAATATCTACATGTATTCGGTTTTGGATATCAAGTCCTCTTACAATCTATTTGAATTCCAATTTGGACCGATGTATACATAGAAATATTAGAACCCCGCCCTATAACAAAAAGACCTGACCCAGGGGCCTCGAACTTTACAAATCTAAATCGCATCCTTCCTCATCACAACAATGTAAATAGTTCATTGGTTTAATATCAAGGCACAGAAAAGAAGATTCTAAAAGGATTTATGCATTTTCACTATATGATAAATAGTGCCCAACCATGACACCAGAAAACCTGATCCCAGGGCCATGAGATTTATAATTTTGGAAGAAACATTCTTGGTCATTATTACTATATACTTAGTTTGATGTTTAATCAATGGTTAGATTTATAATTTTGGAAGAAACATTCTTGGTCATTATTACTATATACTTAGTTTGATGTTTAATCCTCAGGAGCAGATATTAACATATTCAAAGAAATAATTTATTTTCACTGTATAATCTATATAGCCCCGCCCTAGGACTGGAACCCCTGACCCTGGGGCTGTAAAATTCAAATTTTAGACGAGGCAGCCTTATTCAAAATATTTATGCACTTGGTTAGTTTCTTTAATGTAAAAGAGCACAGTAGAAGAATTTGGAAGAATTAATGCATTTTCACTATATAATCAATATAGTCCCGCCCTAACACTAGAACCCCTGACCCTGGGGTCATAAAATTCAAAATTTTGGAAAAGACAGCCATATAAAACTTAACTATGGACTTGGTTAGTTTGTTCAATGTCCAGGGACCGGTCATGGTAGCCTAGTAGTAAAGCGTTCGATTAGTGATCGGGAGGCCCGGGTTCGATTCTCGTTCGCGGCGCTGCGTCATACCTAAGACCTAAACAAAGATAGTAACTGTTCCTTCGCCAAGCACTCGGAACTAGAAGTGAAAGTCACGGGTCTTTCAGATATGACCTTAAAAACTTAGGTCCCGTGTCACGGTAGGCGCTGGCAGGATAGAGAACCCTCACTGCTCAATGGCCCTGAGTGCGGAGTATAGTTCTAAATTTGAAGCCCTTCACCGGCATACGGTGACGTCTCCATAATGAGTGAAAAATTCTCGAGAGGGACGTTAAAAAATATACAATCAATCAATGTCCAGGAGCAGGAAAGAAGACTTTCAAAGAAATAATGCATTTTTACAATTTAATCTATTTTGCCCATCCCTAACACTAGAAACTCTGACCATTGGGCCATGTATTTCACAATTTTGGTAGAGAACTCAATGCCAATTACAATCATACCAACAGATTGACTGCTATATGTTCAGGAGTAAAGAAGAATTTTTAAGATTGTACTAATTTTAGTGGTTTTGGCCCAAACTTTAGGTCCTAGGGAGGCAGGGACAATGAAATACTGTTCGTTATCTCCATATCCATCATTCATAATTTTTGTTCCCCTTCACCCATTGATGGTTTGCGTTAAAATTGGTTGAAAATAGTTTCGTGGTTTTAGAGAAGAGGCTTAAAATGTTCAAATGTTAACGCACGACGAACGACGATAGACAAAAACAGATAGCAATAGGTCATCAGAGTTTACCCAGGTGACCTAAAAATAGATTGAATTTGTTTTGGAATGAATCTTAAAACATTTCATAAAAAAAATCATCTCATGTATTCAATATAATTATAAAGTCATTTGTAAGTCAATTGTAAGTCAAAATTCTAAGTCAAAATAATTTTAAAACACAGAAAAATGCAATTAAGAGACACTAAAGTATTCTTCACCAATGCAATAAAAAAGCTTGACATTTAAGACAAGTTAAGCACTTGTTGTCCCAGTTGATGCAGAAAGGAAAATATATTGGGTTTTGAAATGTCCTGTTCATGACTTATAGACTACGAGGTCTAAAACTGTCAAATTTTCTCAGCTGACACGTGTGCATCTTGGAGAGAATTTGTCGCACATTAACAGAAGTTATCTGTGAAATCTTATGAAGATGATATGGTCAAAAATGGCTAAATACTCCACTGTACATATACTTAAAATTATAAGACCTAAATTCATCAAGTTGTCTTAACTGATATATCTAAGGTACCATGTATACGTTGTATCGCACACTACTAAAGGTCACTTTGACCTTGATGTTGGATATTTATTTTTATAATATATATGCTTCAACTTCTAAGTTTCACAATCCAAAAAGATGAGAGTGTTACTGTTTCCTTATTTAAATAGGAAAAATACAAATCTTAATATATTATTATGCACAACAGTCTTTAGATATACTTGTATCAACAATAAGAGATTTTCAACTCGTTTTTATTATCATGAAGCAATGGTCTTGTGGTCTTGAGGTGTTTCGATGGTCGCAGTTTGTCATACATGTATAAGAGAGTAATTAATTATAAAGTCAGATATTACCTTGATATGTACCAGTTACAGATGGAAAACTCTTAATCTACAAATCTTAAAAGCTCATACCTAGGGACAAAGTAATATATTACAATAGTAATACATTAGTAAAATACTAGTGCCAAAACTTATTCAATAATGTTAAATACAATAGCTCTGCTATCGTAGTTTCAGTCTTTGAGACTGTAACCACATTATTAAGAGTGCATTTAAAAATGAGAGTTTTAAGTGTATTGCCAAACACAGGAGCTCTATGGGAAGAGTTTTTCATACTTTCTATTGCTTTAATATTATACAGTTTAATTCAGTTAGTTTCGTCTGCTTCCGACCAGACTGCTCCTTTTCTAAAGATATGGACATTTTATGATTTTATGATGGCCTGCCCCTCCCCCCATGATAACTTATACTATAGGAAATGTCCATTTATGAAGTAAAGTTCAAAAAGAGTGTTTCGTGGCTGGTGATCCCGATTCTATCACAAATATGATGTTTCTTTTGTGTTAATAATTAGAGAAATTCCGCTCGTCCCTCTGGTTTATATATATATTTCAAAATCAAATTGCATCGTGACATTGACTATTGCTTTGATGTTTTAGTATTTACAGTAGAAAAATTTTTTTTATAATATATTACGCATTAAAATGGGGAAACATGTAGTCAAGCACACAAATTCGTGAATATTAGGTGTAACCACTACTGAAATCACTACAGCGTGATTTTTTTTTTAAAAAAAACCGAAATTTAATGAGAAGGTATTGGAAAGACCGTTGTCTTTTTCACCTGGTAACTTAATGCGACTTTATATTTTTTCAGCACTCTGCATTCTACAAAATTTATATTCTTGTCAAAACAAATTCTATTTTAATATTTATGAACAACATCCAGATGTGTTCCTTGATTCATAATATCAGAAGAAGCCTTGCGCAATCAGAACAGATGTCCTTATTCTATTTACACAGAGTCCACTGAATATTTGTGTTACATTTTTTTTTATATTTTTTTATCTTGAGAACTGAAAAAGAATAAATTATTCCATTCTTGCAAAGTCACTTAAATGTTACACAATTATCTACACTAGCTCGTCAAATTGGGTGGCTTTGAATATCATCTGATTAAAACCAGCTCCATTTTAATGTGAAAAAGAAATAATCGCCATCACATGATAATGCAATTCCGCTCATTAATACTGATATTAAAAAAAATACATTTGCATTGTTGGGGGGACGTTTTGTACTTCATGAGACAATTATTCCTTTCAACAGGATACAGATTTATTTTCTTGTCAAGTAAATGTCAAATGTACAGAAATAAAGTACAATGCCCACACATGTCCACACATTTTCGTACAACACAATTAATTAAAATGACAAACATACACATACATCTATTTCATCCAAAGGATATCACTTACATAGTTTTGTTCTAAAACCAATCAAAGTAGTTATAAACTTTTATATTACTGAAGATTCTAGGATATGTGTGATAGATATATATTTATTCGCTACACTGTATCTCCAAATATTTCATTATTTAATCGACATTACCTGAGGATGATTTCACATGAAATTCACGTCTTTCCTGGCCAATTGGTTTTGGAAAAGACGATTTTTAAAGATTTTCCTACTCCTATTTTGAATTTTGATATCCCATTGCGGCCCCACCCTAGCCCCGGGAGACATGTTTTGGACAAATTTAAATCCAGTGGATATGGAAAACAGGAATTTTAAAAGATGACATTAATTTGTCACTAATTTATACTTATCTCCCTTGGAAGAGGGGATGGTCCTTCATTTGAACAAATTTGAATCTTCTTCATCCAAGGATCCTTTTTGGCAAGATTGGTGGAAATTGGTCCATAGGTTCTTGAGAAGATGAAAATGTGAAAAGTTAACGACGACGACTACAATGACAACGACAGGCAACGGACAAATTTTGATCAAAAAAGCTCACTTCAGCCTTCGGCTCATGTGAACTGAAAACGAGTTAGGGTTAGACTTACTTGACTTATTCCTGTTCGCTCTTGGGAGCATAGGGCTGCAACCACACTGCGCCATCGGATTCTGTTTTGGGCTATTCCTTTAAGTTGGGTCCAGGTAAACCCAGCTTCTTTTGCTTCTGTTTCTATTGATCTCCTCAAGGTTTGCCTTGGTCTTCCAACCCTCCTCTTTCCCTGTGGGTTCCAATCCAGAGCCTGTTTAGTGGTGTTGTTTGAGGGTTTGCGTAAGGTGTGTCCTATCCAGCCCCATTTTCTCTTTTTGATGCCAATATCTATAGGATTTTGGTTGGTTCTCTCCCATAGGCTGGTGTTCGATATGGTGTCAGGCCATCTGATGTTAAGGATATATTTCGTACCTTGGTAATATATTTCTTTGTCCTCGGGTGAGCTTTTAAAATTTGTAAATGAGTTTACTATCCCTACATAAATGGTAATGTTTTACTTTTTTATTTCAATATGAAAATGATTTAAATAATGAATTCCATTTTATTTTAAAAATGTCTAGTATATCATAAACTCAAAAGATATATCAGATTGTATTTGTCTTATTTTCTATAAAAATAAATAAGTTTCTAAACACATCTCTAGGGTTTGAAACTTCTTTTTAAACAGAAAAATGTTCCGTTTAATACAGTGTTATTATATGTACCATTTCAACTGAGTGTATGTCACCAAAAAAAATAGGTTATTAAGGAGTGAATTTAAACGGAAAAGGTTTGAATTGCATTGCTTTATACATGTTATAGGCAAAATGCTGACTGACGTTTTTCGTACTAATTTACGCATTTTTTTTTGTCCAAATGTAAGCGTTTTCCACTGAAAAAAGTGCATAATCATGCACAATTGTACAAAACAACTTATTGAAATGGCAAACATAATACACATTCATATACGATTTTATTCAAAGAATGTCACTTGGAGTATTCATATTTGGAATCAATCAACGTACCTATAAACTTTTCTATAACGTAAGATTGAAGGACTTCTGTGATATTTTTATGATCCCTCTTTATGTTATCTCTTAATATTTCATTTCAAAAGAGTAACGATATTTACGGCTGTTTCTGTACATACACTCTCCATCAGATCGGAAACTATTTCGGTTTTTGGAAGGTACGTCCAGTTCTCCGTTGATGGGGCATTATCGGCTATATTTTATACCAAAACTTTCTTGACACTGAAAAAGCCATCAAAACGTTTCTATGGAAAGAGCACAAGCATAAACTAGCTATATTTTCTATAGTAATGTTTAACTAGTATATCGGCAATATTATTTGGATGGGCAGGCCCCTTCCCCAACGTGCCCACAGTTTCTACAGCCGTGTCCAACCATCCAATCAACATGAAGTCTAAGTATTGTAACATACTAGTTTAATTAAATATAATGAAGACACCTATATCTTGAATTTTAAATTTACTCTTAAGCAACCTAGTAGGTCTTCCCCTACCCAACTTTTCAATCACCGCACAGAATTAAGTCAGCAAGCAAGACGTGATTTGCTCACAACACTCTGATTCTAATAAACATGTAAACTAACCCATTGTTCTAAGTAGAAGATGATAAAACTAGGCAGGTATTTTAAAATCCGTACCTGATATAATGATATGGTGTGGCCCTGTTACAGAGGGGTCACATAATTGCTTTTAACAGGTGATTCGCACATGAGCAGAACGGTGACAGATATACATTAAAATCGGAAAAGATTCATTTTAAATATAACCAACACTGAATTCAAATATTGTTTCTTTAATGGAAGTTATTCAATTAGTTTGCAAATTTTGTGATCACCCCTGGTACATGTAATTAGGTTAAGCTGACGGGAGGAGCACGGGTCACCGACTCAGTAGATCTTGTTACACATTGACGTCTGTGTGTATTCATAATTTTGTCATCTTTTAATCACTTATAAACTTCTTAAGTGCAAATAGTCACGTAACTAAAGAACACTGAAAAGTATACCTATTTCTCTGGTAAGGATATGGAAATAACGAACAGTATTCAATCTCAACGTCCATTAAACAAATATACAAAATAAGAGCAGAGCAAACACGGACCTCCGAAACATCAGAGGTGGGATCAGGTGCCATGGAGGAGTGAGCATCCCCTGCCGACCGGTCACACCCGCCGTGTGCTCGTTGTCATAATCAGGAAATAACGGAAAAAATCCGTGGTCAATTCAGTGTATAAATAATGGACTAACAATTGGTATGAAAAACGTCAGTCAGCATTTCATTCAATGATAAATTGTATTTGCTGACAAGGTCATTGTATCGACCATAGAATTTACGAAATGATGACTTTAAACGAGACTGTTGATATTCTTGTTTCATCAACTTGCTTGTCAATAATTTACCTCGTTTAAGAAATTGTTCATACGTAGAGCATGCTCTTGCGTATCGAATCAACTGAGATATAAATACTCCGTATGCAGGTGATGAAGGTATATTGCTGCATAAGTAAGGGAAGTTGACGATAGAAAAGTTAAAGTCATCACGTTTATCATATAGCTTGGTTGTTAGATTACCATTAGTGTCTTTTTCAAGTAAAATATCCAAGTATGAAGCAGAAGTGTCGGACTCTGTGGTATCTTTTATCTCAAGCTCACCAGGATATATCGTGTCGACGTAGGAATGGAAATTATCATTATTAATTGACAATACGTCGTCGATATATCTAAATGTCGAGTTGAAGGCCACAGCAAGTGTTTTCTTCTTTTCACGCAAAAGATTTTGCATAAATTCTGCTTCATATGAATATAAAAATAAGTCTGCTAATAACGGAGCGCAATTTGTACCCATGGGAATTCCAATAGATTGTTGGAATACCTGGTCTCCAAAAACCACATAGATATTGTCAATCAGAAACTCAAGCATCTTCTTGATGTCAACTTCAGAGTACTTATGTGTGCAATCAGAATCTGTTTTAACAAAATAATTTTTCAAATGACCAATGACGAGGTAAGTAAACTTACGAGTTCCATTTTTGTTGAAGAAGCAGCTGTCAATGATATCAAAAAGCCTGGATTTTAATTTGTCGTGGGGAATTGTTGTGTATAAAGTTGAAAAGTCGTAAGTTTTTATGCTGTTGATTTTTGTAAAGTCTTGTGATTTCAAATTGTCCAAAAGTTCTTTAGAATTTTTAAGTATCCACATCTGATTTACACCACTTCTTGAATATATAGTTGTACAGTACTCTTGAAGTTTTTCCTTCACTACTGTCAATATTTTAGTGAGAAGTAACGAAAGAGGCTTGGTTGAACATTTACTGGAACCTGCAATGTATCTTTGTTTGTAAGGATTCTTATGAAGTTTCGGAATCCAATATATATAAGGTAGTTCAAATTCATTTTGGCTCTGTGGAATATTAAAAGTATTCAAAACTGACAGGTGATTTTGAAGAATTTCTTCCTTAGAAAGAGAAGTATATGTATAAGTAGGATTACCACTTGTAGAATTAAATCCAAGTTCTTCTAGAATGCAATTTATATAATGAGCCTTACAAACGAAGACAATGTTGTTACCTGCTTTGTCGGCAGGAACCAGTACGTACTGATCGTGTAATCTATCTAATTCTTTTTTCACTTCTGGTTTATTGAACACAGAAGGATAGATGGTTTTCATTTTGCCCCTCAATCTATTAATACGTGACTTTAACATGGATCTGATACATTTAATCCATTCTGACAATGTGTCAATGTCTTCTTTTTCATATCTAGCCCATCGTCTGGCGTAATTTTCAACAGAATCCATAATATTTATGAAATTCCGACGCCAGTTGAAGGATCGGGGTTCCCTATATTTAGGACCTTTTAAAATAAGTGATCTAAGGTCCTCATTACGAACTATTTTTACGTCACCCGTAATAACGTGTCCAGCAGGACTATAGATATAGGGCGAAGAAGAACATGAACACGAAAGGGGATTATTTTTCAGATAGTCGATGTCCAGGCCATGTAAAGTGTTTTTGTAATTGAAAAGTTTGGAAGCAATGGTCGATGTATATTTGTAGGAAATACAAGGCGTAGTCTTTAACTTGAAATATGGTGGAATATAAGACTGGACCCTTTTGTGATTAAGAATATTACTTATATTTACCGCGTCAATTCCTTTATTGGCATATTGAAGTTTAAGGAAAAGACGGATTGTTTTAGCTGCATTTTCTTCCGTGAAACGTGCGGGTTTAAAAAGCCTATGATGTGCAATATCCATAATCACAGAACCGAGCCTATATTCAGGTGTCGAGGAATCTAAATTTGGATGTTCCTTGGTCTTTTCAAGAAGACTATTTAAAAGTTTCAAAGGGACAGAGTAAAGTTTGGTTCGAATATGATGTAGACCTAACTGTTGATTTACATAAGGTAGTAATGAATCAAAAGAGACGTCGTGTATTGCAGGTTTATTGTACGAACGATGTCCATGACTACGCTTACGTCTCTGAGTATTGTTAAAAAGTCCCATCACATTTACATTATTACACTGCGGGCTTGTAAGATTTCCAACACTATCGACATTGTCATTACATCCATAGGGAAAGGCTGTCCCTAGTTTCCTAATCCAAAATTCTTCACGTTGTCTACGGAAAGGTGTACTCAACGACGGACTATTTGTGTGGTGATAAATCTTTTCCAGAATTCTAACTTTCATTGATAAAATAGAATGATCAGGTGAATTAAAATGTTTATATAAAAGCTGCTGACCACCATGATTTATTTGAAATCGATGACCTGATATTCTTTTGTTAAGCGATCCCTTGGTTTCACCGACATAAATAAGTCCACACAGATTACATTCTATTCCATAGACAACATTAGAAGATTTGCAGTTCAGATTTTCCCAAGTTTTGGTATAGAAGCTCTGTCCAGTAAGATTACTGGTGAAAGAAGTGTCAGTTATCAAAATGTCACAGGTTTTACAGTTTCGTACAGAACATTTTGAAACCGAAGACATTGGATCGCAAAAGGAATCATCCAATATATTTGTAATAGAAACTTTACACTCTTTCAATTTGGTATACGATGTATTGGTTTTATACCAAAAGTGGGAATCTGAAGACTGCACATATGACATATGTTTAATATCCCTGAGGATAATCCGAGGGACACCTCTGGTGTGTTTTAAATGTAAATTAGAGGCTGTAGGTAGAAATTAAAATAGTAATTTTACATTTGTGTTTACATTAATTTTAAATAATCTAAATTCACTTGTATTAAGCAATTTCATTGGCTGAATCATTCAGAGGAACATATAATATTTTGGATAACATAACTTGCCTACGTCACAATGAGTTACGTCAAAAACGTATTACTCCGCTTGACGTTACTTTTAAAATAATGCTCAATTTGAAGTCTTTTTCCGGAGGAAATATTGACTCATTGCCTACACTAGAATTAAATTATTGATTGATGTTATCCGATATAACATAACTTGGGGCAGTTTACGCTTTATAAACCGCGAAGCGTAAACTGCCCCAAGTTATGTTATATCGGATAACATAAGTTGAAATAAGCTTCATTCCTTAAATAACTTGTACTGTGTTTCGTGTATACAAAATGAATTCAGTATGTCGATCCGTCGCTTACAATTGTATCCGAAAGTCACGCAGTCATCTACCGTGATGCAAGTAAACCACACAATTATGGTGATGGCAGTATTACACTCTAATCAATTCACGCTGTTAGTACATAACTGTCATATATGCAAAACTTTTAAATATTGAAGCTAAAAATAACAGTTTTAGGATTCGGCTGAGTGTCTGTGGATTAGAAAGAATTCAGAAATTATCGTGTACTGGAAACCTATCAAACTCTAACGTTCAAACTGAAATGTTTTCTAAGATTGATTTCATTTTTAGTACTAGTTCTTATGTGTCTAATTGTGCATTATATACATGTATATACAAGGATTGAGAGATAAATTTACAGTTTGTAGGGATACATCGATAACGAAAATTGAATAGAAAAACACAACAAGGTTATTCGATCTTGATCAGTACTTTACTTCTTTTAAATTTTCAAAAACTCTTCACTGTTGAATTGTAATTTGTATCTAGATTTTGTGCAACAATTTTTTTTTGGCTAGTACATAACATTTTTCTATTGATAACTTAACACATACGCATGTAATTTTATCCATATGTAATTATATAGTAACAACAAAGCTTTTCTAAAGTAAATTTTTCGTCCTACCAATGAGGGGCTAATTTTTTGTATTTTATTATTTCCTCGCAAATAAATGATAAGGTATTAGAAATTCCATTACTCATACATTAACTTGATAAATACATGACTTTATATTAATTTTTCAGCACTCTGTACTCTACAAAATCTATAAATATGCCATATCATATCCAGAGGCCTGTTCAACTGAGCGAACGTTCCCGAGCCCTGACCAAAATTTATATTGGAGGTATAAGGAATTTTTGCGAGCGCTCGCGAACGGTCGCTCTGCTAAACATGCATCGGATGTTTCTTGATTCAGAATATCATTTTCAGTAGAAGCTTTGTGCAATCAGTACAGACGTCCTAATTCTATTTATACAGGGTCCACTGAATATTTGTGTCACACTTTTAGATTTAATCTTGAGAACTGAAACTGAAACTATTATTCCCTTCTTGTGAAGTCACCAAAAATGCAACAAAATGATCTGCACTACCGTGTCAAATTTCTGGGTGATATTGAATCACATCTGGTCATAAATAGGTCCCTTTTAAGGTTAAAAAGAATTTATCGCCATTGGATGATTATGAAATTCCGCTTCTTAATACTGACATAGTAAAAACAGGTATTTACATTGTTATTCTATCTCATTCTGTTTTGTACTTTATGAAATATTTATTCCCATTCAACAAGATACAGATTTGTTTCTTGTCCAGTAAATGTTGAATATACAGAAACAAAGGGCAATACCTATACATACTTGTACAAAACAAATTGTTAAATTGACAAACATACAGTAACACACATTCATATATTTCATTCAGAAAATGTCAGTTGCAGTGTTTTGTTTTATAACCAATCAATGTAGTTATAAGTTTTACTTAGCTGATGATTCAAGAACCTGTGTGATACGTTTTAGATCCTTCTGTTCGCTATCTCCTAATATTTCATTTCAAACGAGTAAAAATATTAACAGCTGTTTCTGTATGAATGCACTCTCTATCAGACAGGTATGAAGCAATTTCGATTTTAAGAGGAAATACATTTTTATTTGAGGGGGCATTATCGAGTACCAAAACTTCCTTGACAAGCAAATAAAAGGTCATCAAGACTTTTCTATTGAAAGGGCACCAGCGTATAATAACTATACTTTCTATAATAATGTTATGTATCGGCAAATTATGTGGGGGCACCCCCCCCCCCCCCC
>PRKT01000858.1:40964-51631 GCA_003671525.1 Saccostrea glomerata | reverse complement strand
CCCCCCCCCCCCCCCGTACCCCAAATGTTCATACGACCATCAATCCATTCAACATGAAGTCTAATTATTGTAACATATAATTGCATTTAATTATGAAAACTTTATCTTCAATTTTGAAAGAAATTCTTAAGCAACCAAGTGTGTCTTCCCCAACCCAACTTTTGCATCACTGCACAGAAGTCAGCAAGTAAGGCGTGGATTTGCACACAACACTCGGATTTCAAAATACATAAACTAACCCATTGTTCTGGGTGACACAGATGATGACACGAGACAGGTATTTTAAAATCCGTACCTGTTAAAATGATATGTGTTGGCCCTGCTACATTAAAGAGGTTATATTATTATATGAATTCCTTTTGTATCATATATTTTCTTACTTAATAGTTAATACTTTAAATTCCTACAGATATTTTTTAACATCTAGATGATTTTTTATGAAATACAGCATGTACTCATATTAAATTTTCGTACTCCATTTTCTTTTAAATTCTTCAAAAAAAAAATGCACTTAATGTACTTTAAAATATAAAAATTTATATTTTTTTCATTTTTCAAACAGTCCAATAAAAAGAATTGAAAAAATAGAACTTTCTATAGCAAGTGTATTTAGGTTTTTATGAGAAAACTAAATGCTACAAATTTTTTTAAGTAGGAGACTGTTATCTACTTTAGGCTTTCCAAGGCCCAAAAATGGATCTACTAACGTGTTTTGATAATTGTTTATAATCATATCCTGTGACTTCTTTTGCATTGATACCTTCCAAAATCCAAAAAGCATCACATAATTAGGCTTGGATGATCTCACAGATCACAGTGTTGAATTAAGAGGTTAAAAACTTAAAAACGTTATTACAAAAATAAAATTTAGAAATAAATGAAAGAATTGATTATATTTGATCATCTCAAGTCTCTTGGTGTCAAATACATTTAAAATGTTTTAAACATGAACAGCAGTAATCTTCAATAAGTAGGTCACTATAATCTCCTTTTATGCCAAACCCTAAAACCTTAAGAAATACACTTAGAAATTGTGTGAAAACTACAAAAGAAAGAATTATATTTCATATTGAAATGTACATTGATGTTAGATTCTTTTAGCTGAGATTTACTTCCATTTATAAAATTTGATAAATTGTGCTAGATGAGTTTCACGATCTTAGACTTTGCAGTGTTCAAGATGTGCATTTTTAACACACTGAAAAATTAATAAATTAAAAATTCAAAGTTAAGATGGCCTTCGTTCATGTGACCTGCTATTCTATAATTTGAAATAATGAAATGTTGTTAGTCTGAGATAACGAACAGTATTCAAGATCAAAGTAGAAGTAGAGCAAACACGGACCTCCAAAACATCACAAGTTCAGGTTACATGGAGGAGTAAGCATCCCCTGCCAACCGGTCACACCCGCCGTGTGCTCCTTGTCATGAACGGGAAATAACGGAAAAATCTGTCGTCAAATCAGTGTATAGATGATGGACTTACAATAAGTATGAAAAAAGTCAGTCAGCATTTGACTATAATGCAAAATAATTCAAACCTTTTCCTCCTGAATTCATTCCCAATCACACTTATGAAGTACACTCAATTAATCTATACAGATAATAAGTCTATACAAAACCAAACATTTCATTCTCTGTTTTAAAAGAAGTTTCAAGTCCTAAAGATGTGTTAAGAAAAATATTTATTTTCATAGAAAATAAGGTAAATACAATCTTCTAAATCTTTTAAACATTCTGTCACAATAACATTATTTCCGATTTCCCTGATCATTTTATTCAGATTGTGTAAGAATCATCAGTCAGACACAGTTTTGGATATCTTTGGTCCCAACAAATACAACACAGTCAAATCTATACAGAAAAACAGAGAATATGAACAACCTATAATATATGTTACCCTAACCTATTTAGCTCATCCGATTTTTGTTTCCAATTTCTTTAATTTGTAAGATATAATACCTATTTTAAATTCTTGCTTTATTTTTTTCTGTTTCAAATACTGGAAGTCATTTTAATTTCACTGTGTTAAAATGTCATGTTTTTTCTTTAAAAAAAAACCAGTCGAAATTCTTATGCAAATATTTGCCAATCTACAGTATGGTAAAGTAGTCATACAAAGATAGAAAAAGATACAAAATTAGCATTACGTTTAACTCTCTGTTTTTAAAATAAAGAAAAACATATAATAATTCTATAATAAAATTAATAATTTTAGATTAACTTGGAAGCACATCCTTTGTAAATATTTTAACTCACACATTGAGATAATCACATAAAAATAATATACCAATTTCTGGAGAGAGAAAAACAAGATCAGTAAACGGTATGACCACAAGGAATCTAATTCATTCTGATTTGCCTGCCTTATTATGTGCTATAATCTCAGGAAATTACTGTTGCTCCACCATGTAATCTGTGTTTAGTCATTGTTATTTTAGCTGACATTTTCGACGGTGGCTTACTGATCCCCAGTTCTAATATCATTTGATTCAGTCATTAACAGAATAGGGCTTTCGTTATTTGGATGCATATTTCTTCTTGCCTGCTTCATTAATTTCACAAACATGCTGTAAAAAGGAGAAATTATCTTAATTAGAAAGAATATATAAAGTACTACAATGTTTTTGTATCTTTTTATTAAATGGTTAGATTCCTAAACATGTATTTCAAAAAGATATTGAAATTCAAAAGAGAGAACTGCAACAACTGCAAATTTTCAAATTTTTAATATAAAAAAAAAAATGCTCAAACAGAATAACAATAATGTTATCTTAAAACCGCATAATAATATTTTTTTTACATGAAAGTCTTTAACTTTTCACTGTCTTAGCTGGATATAAATACTTACATTAAGATCCCTGAAGTATTCGTTGTAGTCTAAGGCATACCCCACAATGAAAATATCAGGGATTTCAAACCCAGTATCTGAAATTAAAACGTAGCCCACAATGAAAATGTTATACACACTGAGTTCATGCAAGATTTCATTTGACAAGTCTTTACGATAAAAACACATTTGATAAAAAAATCATCTCCAACCATAAACCAAAGGAGATACTATATACAGCATTTTATAAACTGTTTTGCCAAAGTCGTGACTTGTGTCATAAGCATATTGTTCCCCCTGATGTTATACTTAAATATTGCAGAATTTGAGGTCATTTTCAAAGGCCATTGTACTTTTTAACAATAAATGAATGAAAATTAAAGCATATTCAGGAATGACATATTATCCTACTTATATGGTACATGTATTAACTGGGTTTGAGCAATTAAGCTTTTTAGAAACACTTCATAATTCATAAACTGTATTAAACCCCCCTAACCCGATTATACAATATTAATTGAGTAGCTATTAAATGCACTCTTTAAATAATAATATTTGGGACATAATGTTACTATGTGAATAATTTGTAACTAATGTGAAGAAGAAATGATATACTGATGTTTTATAAATAAATGTTAACTGGATCACATGCCATCACATGACTAGATCACATGACATCACATGACCAGATCACATGACATCACATGACTAGATCACATGACATCACATGAGTAGATCACATGACATCACATGACTAGATCACATGACATCACATGAATAGATCACATGACATCACATGACCAGATCACATGACATCACATGACTAGATCACATGACATCACATGACTAGATCACATGACATCACATGACCAGATAACATGACATCACTTGACCAGATCACATGACCAGATCTCATGACTAGATCACATGACCAGTCACATGACCTGTACTTACAGTCAGGTTTATATCCAGAACTCCTTGTTGTTCTCTTCACCAACATACTGAAAAGTAAATTAAAATATTGTAATAAATTAACAATTGTTATCATTAACCTGAAAATTAAAATATTCAATAATCACAAAAAAAAAAACAATCATTATAATTCACCAGCATACTGAAAAGTAAAGAATTAAATTATTGTAATAAATAAACAATCGTTATCATTAACCTGAAAATTGAAGTATTCAATAATCACAAAAAAAACAATCATTATCATTCACCTGCATACTGAAAATTAAAATATCAACTAATCAAAATAATTTAAAAAAAAAAGATCCATATCTTTTAAGATCTTCAGTGTTACATATGGATATATGACTATTATTAATTTTGGAATGTCTCTCATTCATTGAAATTTCACATTTCACACTTGACTTAATAATACAGTATGATTTTCAGCACACCTGAGCGAAGAGCTCAAATGAGCTTTTCTTATCACATTTTATATGGCCTCCACATAAACTTTTCCCTATTTTGACTTCTTGTCAAGAACCACTGGGACAATTTTAATCAAATTAATCAAAGGATTCAAGTTTATTCAATAACAGACCAGGCTCTTCTTCGTATTTGAAAAATCAATGGCTTCAATTAGAAATCTTCTCTAGAACCAATGGGCTAGGAAAGATGAAACTTAGGGGTAGGGTGGGGCCACAATGAACAAGCAAAGTTTGACACTCTTTACAAGAACAATAAAACCATTTATTGGTGATATTTATATGGAAATATCCTCAGGTAGTGTAGATTCAAGTTTGTTCACATCATGATCCCAGGGAGTAGGGTTGGGTCACAATGGAGGAGCAATATTTTCCATAGGAATATATATGAAAAATCCATCAAAAACCTTCTTCACAGGACCAGCAAAATGATTGATTGGTCATTTTAAAAGGAACCAGGCAGTGTAGATACAAGTATGTTCAAATCATGAACCCAAAGTAAAAATCTAAATTTCACATATGAATTTATAGGAAAAATCTTTAAAAATTTTCTCAAGAACATGCTAAGTCATATTTATCAGAAAGCATCCTCAGATAATGTTGATTCAAGCTTGTTGCAATTATGACCAACAGGGGGGAAAGTGGGATCACAGTGCGAAGTTCAAACTTAAACGGGAAAAGGCACAGTTAATCCAAAAATATATACAAGCATCCTTAGTTAGTTAAGGGTAGGGACCACTTATTAGGGGTGGGACGATACACACATCTTGCGATACGATACGTATCTCAATATATTGGCACGATACGATACGTATCTCGATCTTATGAAAAATTTTAAAACTATTCAAAAGAATTAGTATTTTATTTCTTTTTATTTGTCTTGACATTAAATCAACAAATTATTCTATATCAAATCATGTTTGCTTTGAAATTAATACTTGAAGTTCTTCAATTTCATTGACTAAACTTTACAAAAACAATAATACATGTACATACTATTATAACCAAATTACTATTCAGAAGTTGTTAACAAATGGTTGTGTAGTTTATCAAAGAACACTTGCTAAAAATTCATTTAAAAACATCGATCACATTAACATTTTTATTAAGTCATTGCTGAAAGTTTGTGGCCAAGTTGAGATTACAAAAAAAGTACAAGATGGACTAACAATTAATAATAACAAATGTTCTGGAAACAATATTTTCTGTGTATAGCACGCATTACATACTGAACTTTTCGTGTCCAATCTTCCGACCAATCTTCCGAGGCTGCTTAAAAGTGAAAACGTTTTACCCCTAACCAACGACTTATTAGTTGTAAAGTATGTTTTCAATATCATCATCATCACTTCGCTCGTACAAGCCGCCATTTTCCAAGGACAGGAACTGTCATTTTCAATTTTTGGATAGGTTGTTCGTGTATTGTTTCGTACTGATATTTGAATGCTTATATCGTAAACCGTATCTTGGAGGAAAATATCAATATGTATCGGTGCATCGGTATATCGTCCCACCCCTTCTACTTATGCATTTAAACTTTTCAATATTGATCTTATTTCTACTTCTTTCCAAGCCACAGTGCTAAGGAAAGTGATATGGGTCATGGGCCTCCTGTACATTCTATAACAGTGCATACCTGGCTACTTTGATACACTTGGGTTTAACATTCTGTAGCATTACATACCTGGCTACTTTTATACACTTAACATTCTGTAGCATTACATACCTGGCTACTCTGATACACTTGGGTTTAACATTCTGTAGCATTACATACCTGGCTACTTTGATACACTTAGGTTTAACATTCTGTAGCATTACATGCCTGGCTACTTTGATACACTTAGGTTTAACATTCTGTAACAGTACATACCTGGCTACTTTGATACACTTAGGTTTAACATTCTGTAGAATTACATACCTGGCTACTTTGATACACTTGGGTTTAACATTCTGTAGCATTACATACCTGGCTACTTTGATACACTTGGGTCTAACATTTTGTAGTATTACATACCTGGCTACTTTGATACACTTGGGTTTAACATTCTGTAACATACCTGGCTACTTTGATACACTTAGGTTTAACATTCTGTAACATACCTGGCTACTTTGATACACTTAGGTTTAACATTCTGTAGCATTACATACCTGGCTACTTTGATACACTTAGGTTTAACATTCTGTAACAGTACATACCTGGCTACTTTGATACACTTCGGTTTAACATTCTGTAGCATTACATACCTGGCTACTTTGATACACTTGGGTTTAACATTCTGTAGCATTACATACCTGGCTACTTTGATACACTTGGGTCTAACATTTTGTAGCATTACATACCTGGCTACTTTGATACACTTGGGTTTAACATTTTGTAGTATTACATACCTGGCTACTTTTATACACTTAGGTTTAACATTCTGTAACATACCTGGCTACTTTTATACACTTGGGTTTAACATTCTGTAGCATTACATACCTGGCTACTTTTATACACTTGGGTTTAACATTCTGTAGCATTACATACCTGACTACTTTGATACACTTGGGTTTAACATTCTGTAACATACCTGACTACTTTCATACACTTAGGTTTAACATTCTGTAGCATTACATACCTGGCTACTTTGATACACTTGGGTTTAACATTCTGTAGCATTACATACCTGGCTACTTTTATACACTTAGGTTTAACATTCTGTAGCATTACATACCTGGCTACTTTTATACACTCAGGTTTAACATTCTGTAGCATTACATACCTGGCTACTTTTATACACTTAGGTTTAACATTCTCTAGCATTACATACCTGGCTACTCTGATACACTTAGGTTTAACATTCTGTAGCATACCTGGCTACTTTGATACACTTAGGTTTAACATTCTGTAGCATACCTGGCTACTCTGATACACTTAGGTTTAACATTCTGTAGCATTACATACCTGGCTACTTTGATACACTTAGGTTTAACATTCTGTAACAGAGCCAGTAACTTCTGCATAGTTTTCCCTGTATCAATAATATCTTCCACAACCAAAACATTCTGAAAACAAGGGAAAACTTTCTTCAATTGTTTAAAAGTACTTAATTAATTGTCCATTTACTGTCCCTGTATAATTTCTATAAATGCAAATTGATCACAAAACTACATATCAAGCATGTTTAAAGATCTAGATGAATTCACTTCAGGGTCAGTGCATGTTCAATGGCAATTGTCTCCTCTCAAATGACACTTCACATAATCTAAATGATTGTTTTCAAACTGTTCAACTTTCCCTTAAACTTCTTCAAATTAATAACTAATTAGGTAGTAAAATAGATCTTTGTTGGTCGGATAACTCACCTTTCCCTTAAGGTTTTTCAGATTATCTCCCCCGATGACCTCAATCTGTCCAGAAGACTGGTCATCCTATAAATAGAAAAGTAGGTCATTCATACACTTCATCTAAAACATGTATAAACAAAGGCCCCAAAAAATATTTCTTAATGGTTGCCCAAGCAAACACAATTTTATGTACCAACCCAAATATTTTTTTTTGTAATTTTAAAATCTAGAAATTGCATGTCTGTTTATATTTTCAAACATAAACAGTTTATAGTATGTAAAATAATGCTTCACAACTGTCTGGTATAAATGCATGCTTATAATCAGATTTTATGGCTAGTCTAGAACAAGACAGCTTATGCTGCCAAAAATGTATCTTAAATAATGTCTATAAACTCTTCTGAAACAGAGTACCCTTCCCACTGATCCCATTTTCTATTAGGCCTAGAACATAATTGTAAACAGACATAATTAATGTAAGCCCTTTTTCTGGCCACAAATTTTCCTGGCTAGCTTTATTTATTTTGATATCTCATTATCTGAACACATATTTATCCAAAGAGCGATTTATGCACATTTTGCAATCAGACGTTGTCTTGTACTACCCCTAGAATTCTGAATGATTAACTTATTCACAAGAAGAGATATCTGTTTGATATCTCATTATCTGAACACATATTTATCCAAAGAGGGATTTATGCACTTTTTGCAATCAAGACGTTGACTTGTACTACCCCTAGAATTCTGAATGATTAACTTATTCACAAGAAGAGATATCTGTTTGATATCTCATTATCTGAACACATATTTATTCAAAGAGCGATTTATGCACTTTTTGCAATCAGACGTTGTCTTGTACTACCCCTAGAATTCTAAATGATTAACTTATTCACGAGAGGAGATATCCGAGATTTTTACATCCTTAATAACTTTGGGCTAGTTGTCTAAGGAGAAAAGATGAAATCAATTTTAAATGTGACATAAAATTTATTGAAGTTCTTTCCGTGAATAGGACCAGCATTGGCTGAGGTTTCGTGAGAAAGGTAAAGGGTATTTATAGAGTGCTGGTGTCAGGATTTAAGACAATAATTAGGGAAAATTTAACAGTTTGATCAATGATTGACACAGCACCAACTCTGAGGACATTTCAATGAATTCCAAGTATATCATAATTTTACTGTTTCACAGATGGAAACAGTAACAAGAGGCCCATGGGCCACATCGCTCACCTGAGAAGCTTTGACCATTCTGTTCTTTACCAGATTTCCCCCTTGTTATACATAATGCATCCCCACCCTACCCCACTGATCATAATTTAGACATTTTGAAATCTACACTACCCCATGAACTTTTCATTGGCACATATGTTTCAGCTTTTTTTGGCCCAATGGTTCCTGAGAAGAAGATTTTCAAAGATTTTTTCTTATGTATTTCTATGTAAAACTTTGATTCCCTATAATGGCCCCTCCCTTCCCCCGGGGGTCATGATTCCGACAATTTAGAATCAACACTACCCAAAAATGCTTCCACATAAGCTTCACTTTTTCTGGCTCAGTGGTTCGTAAAAAGAAGATTTTCAAAGATTTTTCCTATATATTTCTATATAAAACTTTAGATTCCCCATTGTGGCCCCGTCCCTTCCCCTGGGTGTCATGATTTGAACAATTTAGATTCTACACTATACCAGGATGCTCCCACATAAGTTTCAGCTTTTTCTGGCTCAGTGGTTCTTGAGAAGAAGATTTTCAAAAATTTTTCCTTTATATTTCTATATAAAACTTTGATTCCCCATTGTAGCCCCACCCTTCCCCCGGGGGTCATGATTTGAACAATTTACAATCTACACTATACCAGGATGCTTCCACATAAGTTTCAGCTTTTCTGGCTCAGTGGTTCTTGAGAAGAAGATTTTCAAAGATTTTTCCTATATCTTTCAATGTAAAACTTGATTCCCCATTGTGGCCCCGCCCTTCCCCCGGGGGTCATGATTTGAACAATTTATTTTCTACACTATACCAGGATGCTTCCACATAAGTTCCAGCTTTTTCAACTCAGTGGTTCTTGAGAAGAAGATTTTCAAAGATTTTTCCTATATATTTCTATATAAAACTTTGATTCCCCATTGTAGCCCCGTCCCTTCCCCTGGGTGTCATGATTTGAACAATTTACAATCTACACTATACCAGGATGCTCCCACATAAGTTTCAGCTTTTTCTGGCTCAGTGGTTCTTGAGAAGAAGATTTTCAAAAATTTTTCCTATATATTTCTATATAAAACTTTGATTCCCCATTGTGGCCTCACCCTTCCCCCGGGGGTCATGATTTGAACAATTTAGATTCTACACTATACCCGGATGCTTCCACATAAGTTTCAGCTTAACTGGCCCAGTGGTTCTTGAGAAGAAGATTTTTTAATGAACCCACCCTATTTTTGTCTTTTCTTGATTATCTCCCCTTGCGAGGGGATATGTCCCTTCATTTTAACAATTTATATTCCCCTTCACCCAAGGATGCTTTGTACCAAGTGACGTCAAAATTGGCCCAGTGGTTCTTGAGAAGAAGTTGAAAATGTGAAAAGTTTATGGACGGACGGACAGACGGACGGACGACGGACACAATGTGATCAGAAAAGCTCACTCGAGCCTTCGGCTCAGGTGAGCTAAAAAGAATCTATTAAGAAACATGGTAGAACCCTCAGTAATTTATAAATCTTGTTTAATGTACTGCTGGAATGAACGAAACAGCAGGACACTTGCACCAATGTTTCGCTACAAAGACCAATGGGTGGAATACTCCGTCGGAACTCCTCTAGATTTTACGCTTCCTGTTATGAAAAACTCCATTGTTACACCAGACGCAAAACAGCTGGTCAGCTATCGATGTCATGCCAAAGATGTTGAATATGATTTTAGATCTTTTATTGCCAAATAATTATTTCATGCTGTGAATACAGACATACTTTTACTGTTAAATTGTGGAGTTATCACTGTCCAAGAAATTACACGTCTGATATACTGAGTTCAATCAGCATGCAGTATACATGTAGTACATGTATACCAAAACTTTTTTCAGAAATG